>OZ005743.1:4493455-5093455 GCA_963930735.1 Dioctria linearis | reverse complement strand
CGTCAAATGCTTTGGAGAAATCAAGGAGTGCAGGAACACACAGATGGTTCATGTCAAGCGAGCTACGAATATTATTCGTAACATTTAGAGAAGCTGTCTCACAATTACGAGATTTACGAAAACTGGACTGGAAAAGACTTAATAAGCTAAGGTTTTCCAAGTTAATAAATATTTGCTATACCATCAACTTTTCCAGGACCCTAGCAAGAAATCCAGGCTAATAACATGCTAATCTGTCGAAAATCACCGGAAACTTCAGCTGCATTGATCTTAGATACCGGCACAACCGTAGCGATTTTCCAAGCATACAGGCATTAAAAATATGTAGAATCGGCTGTATTATTCAAGGCAGAAGAAGGAAGCCTAATAAACCTAGGTGGAGTACATTCAGGTCCCACTGCATTAGATTTGACAGCACCAATTGCTACAGCAATCACATCAATCTTCCTGGCATCTAAACTAAAACAAGGCTGATCATTGCTTGAGGAAAACACGAAATGATTTAAATCCAGCCGTCCAGAGCTACGTGCGGAAAGGATAGGGAAACAAGTGAAGTAAGTCAGGATTCGAGTTACACTAGGATTTATCTCTACCATACACATAGGCCTTACACAAGTTTTCCACAAGATTTCGGATGATGGTCTTCATTTTGAGATGGGTAGGTAAAGAGTGCAATAGGTCATTTGAAACTGATGGACTTATGGGCTTCCTTAATCGATTGGTGTTTTGTATTAAAAAAAATAGTGTTGAATAAAAAACAACAGAATTAAAATTGGTAAATTTTCAATAAAAAATGCTCGAACTAGGAGGATAAAAACAAATTAGCTTTATGTGCCAATCAGGTACTAACGATAGCCGTACCTCTTATTGCGTATATTTTGTAAAGAAAATTATAAGGATTTAAAGTTCGCCTTATACTTTGGTAAAGACGATTCAGCTCTCCCTCCCCCCCCCCCTCCCTTTCTCTCTTCATCCTCCCTAGAAGAGCCAGGAAATTGATTATTGTTCTTGATCTGATAGTAAATATAGTTAGGTGTACGCCAACCTAAAATCTCTAGAAACCTTGAATTTTATTATAATTAGATACATTCTAATATTCTTTCATTGGACGTAGAGAAATAACAGCTAAAAAAGGAGAAAAATTCTTAATTTATATAGACTAAAACCTATGTAATCCACTTGAACTAAATGAATATAACAATTATAATCTCCTTAGCCATGAGAACGAGAAAGCAAAAAAAAAATATTAATATTCTACTGCATCCCTCTATATGCCGAAAAATTAAGCCACAATATTTCCTGTCAGATTAGGCCCATTAAACTCTATTCAAATTTAATTTAAAGTCGATTAGAGTGCAGCAAAAGATGATTCATAGTCCCTTAAAGTAGAAGGGAGAGAATATACAGAGGCTTCGCTTTTACCTACCTCTACTTATAGAGCGAATTCTGTTTGTATTTCAGCCACTTAATATTGTAGGATGAAAAAATTTCCACAGTTTTTACATGGCAACAGAAAACAAGGAAAAATATGTCCAAGGGGAATGAACGGTCTCTGGAAAATTAAAGTAAACTTTGGTAGGAGGCATATAATTTTTGCACATCCTTCGAATAAATTTTCTTTTTTTTTTTCGTCATTGTTATAGCAGTGGTGAAATTTAATAGTCGCTGGGGTGTGATGCTGTTATGAAAAAATTATGTTAAAAGCAATTTGAGACCTGAAAAATAAAAGGACTGGAGAGTTTTTCTATGAATAAAGACTTTGATCCTTCTTATTCTAAAAGGAATTCCTCCAGCAACTAACTAATACTACAAAACAGGCTGAAGGTGTAATATGAAACGAACGAAAATGGCAACCGAAAAAAGAGAAAAATTGAATTATTTCGGCAGACTGTTGACGGGCTTGTGAAATATTGGGAAATGTTTTTTTGAGCCTGTTTGACGGCGTAGAGTTTTTAGAGTTATTAGGCTTTAATTTATCTATGTTTACTGGATTTTTACTTCTTTTTACAATTATACTACATATATTAACTGGGTAACTAATTTTTATTTTTTAAGTCAGTCGAGCAGTAAGAGATTCTTATATCGAGTAGATTTCTTTTTTGTCCTACACACTTAATTTTAGACACTATGTTTTCAACTTCCGTCTACCTTGTTAGTATTATTATCCTCCATACACAACATCATTCCTTATGTTTCATTTTGAATCATTTAATATTCTCTAGCTTAAGGATGAAAGAAAAAAAAAAAAAAACTTTATATTTGCGGCGTTGAAAAAATTTTTGTATAGCCTCGGTGACAACACAGACAATAAACGAGGGCCCAGCGTGCTGTATAGTAACCACTAAAGGGGGTACTTTCGTGAATACAAATAACTTCAACAACTCTCTGAGTCCCATTTGGTATGCCATAGTGGCAACCATCTCCGCAATGAAGTTTTCTGTGATCAAAACTTCATGCTCTCTAGGATAAAATAAAATTCAAAGAAATGAAAATCCGACACCTTTTCTCTTTTTTCTTCTCCAACTCCAGTGAATTTTTATCCTTTTTTTTCCCGGAATAAGTTTATAGACACCTTAAACCCTCCCGCAATGGTAGTGTAAATCAATGTAAAACTTTTATTACACCACATTATCGTGCAACCCTCCTGTCATACCCTGCTCACCAAAACAGGGATATATGTAGTCGGGGATACCGCACTATCGCTGGATATACAAGAGTTTGTAGCTGTAGCTAGCTATAAAAGGGGAACGTGTAAGCTTAGCGCCAATCAATATAGTTATCTCTCTGTGTATTATCCCCTCCCTTTCACTGAATGATAAAATCAAGATTGCCTAGTCGATACTATACACTTTGGTTTAGTTCCACTGATGAAGGTTTATTTCTGGTATTCCTTATGATTGCAGTGCCAAAATTGAGTTGGTTATGGGCACTTGACCCAAGGACTTATTGAAGTTTTACTACAAGAAATAGTAATAGTAGTAGTGGCTACTACTCGACTGACTATCATTTGGGCAAAATATGAGGACCTGTATGTAATTTGAAAGGATTTTATGATTTAGGTCTATACGGTTCGAGGGTTGTAAGACTGGGAATTGTTGATAAACGACCCTTAGCGAATGATAAATAAATTCAGTCCTTTTCGGGTGGAAAGTACCATTTTGACTGTGTTATAAAATGACAGTTTATATGTATGTGTATCATGTATGTATGTAGCAACGAACCCTTTTTGCAATTAAGATGTAATATAAGATGAAGTTATTTCCATCATGGTTAGAAAATTTAATTTATTTTTTACCCTAAAAAGGTTTTTACTACCTTTAGTGGTTCGCTACTTTTTCATAACATTTAATTGTGTTGTAATAAACTTTTAAGGAACTGAACGTAAATATAATATTTGTAAAAAATAAGTTTTGTTCAAGTTGTTTTTTTAATTTATATTTACGAAATTTTGATTGTGTGTTTAGGAATGAAAGATAATTCCCCCAGTGCAAATTATAAGCGTTTAAGGCGTGAATATGAGGATCTTCATAAATATCTCTTTATACTATACAGGTCAGAGCAATAGTAATGCATTTTGGTCATACATTAACGCTAAGCGATCATCGTCCGATATTCCTATAAATATTGGTTCCATGGCATATCCTTTCAAATAACCTTGAGGACAGCTGCGAATTATTTGCCAATTATTTTGAATCAGTTTACTGCAGTGACTCTGGCGCTGTCTCGTTTTCTATATCTTGTAATGCTAATACCCTACACAGACTGTCTCCATAATGACGTAATTTTTAATTAAATGGAATGAAGTGTGCAGTGTGTCACACAAATGAAGTCCATCAAGGATCCATTTGCAACATTTCGCTTCATTTTCAAATGGATCAAATTTTACTCCATTTAGTGAAATTGCAGTATAAGTGCCATGTACCGTCATTAAAATGAACTGTATTTATTTGAAAGTGGAAGGTTTTTCTAATAAAGTTAGTAGAAGCAGCCATCAGCTGATCATGAAAGAAGTTTCTTTGCCGATTTCTTATCTATGACACTGTTTAGACGGGTCAGTATAAGGTGCGCTTTGAGGTGCCTCAAAATGCCCTTCGTGATTACATCAGTCAACTTGCTGCCTGCGGTCGGTGGAACAAATGCTTTGGATTGCTTTTAGTCGCGAATTTTTCAAATTTTGCCTGGTGTTCCGCAGGGAAGACACTTGGGTCCCTTGTTGTTTGTTATATTTATTAATTATATTTTTTTTGCTCCGCGCAATCTTAAGATTATATTACCCATTAAAAATTCATCTGACACTTGCCATCTTCAGTCTGATCTTGACCGTTTACAACAATGGTGTTTTTCAAATGGACTGGCTCTAAATCCATGCAAGTGTAAATGGCATAGTTTTCATCGATTGCTAAGTCTCCTCCATACTGAATATTTTATTGTATTTTCATTGAGCAGTTGAATAAAATGTTGGACGTTGGTGTCATTTGTGACGCAAAACTGGGAAGTGGATTGCATATTAATTATATCTGGTGTAGGGCTTTTAAGATGCTTGGTTTTATAAACATAAATTCTAAAGACTTTATTGATTCTCACACCTTAAAAGTTTTACGTATTGCCCTACTTAGATCTATAGTGGAGTATGCTTATACGGTATGTTGTCCTTAAAACAAACAACTTAGTGAGAAAATTGAGAGCTATGCTTTACGAAGATTACATTGTTTACATGATTTACCCAATTCTAAATATGCTTTTGGGGCTACAACTCCTAGATACTAGGAGAAGAATTTTATTATAATGTTTGTAAGAGATTCTGTCTTTGCAAAGAAAATTTTCTCACCAGATTTGCTAATCTAATTCGATATTTATGTGCCTGGTTTTGCCCTTAGAACAAGATGTTTGTTTGTTACAGGTGCCTTATCACCGAACCTCTTATGGTCAGCATGAACCCATTTCTTACTGCTCTCGTCGTTTTGTATTGAAATTTATGACAATGACGTCGATCTATAGCTCGCTCTTGAACGCAACAAGTTTAAAGATATTGTTGCGAGCGTGGCCTTTGGTTCGTTATTTAAAACACAATATTAAATATTTAATATACAAGTTCTTTATTTCACTCTAATTATATAAAATTCACAATCATTCAATTAATCAATTCAACTTTAATTATCGCAATCTAATTACAACACTTTCGCTTGTTAACACTGCAACGTCTAAGACAAGACTCTTTTTCTGGCGATGACAACTGTTATATTTATACCCTAGAAACTCTCCGGATTATTCTGGAGTGTTCTATTCCAAAAGCTTCTTGACTATTCTATTTATTCTATTCAAGAACATTCCTGTAGATTCCATAATCGATTCTCCGAACCTGAAGTCGTTTACTCTCCATTGCCAGTATATGTCACCAGTTGTCTCTTTCTTTGCACGTAACAATATTGTAATTTATAAGTGGTTGTAGTCTTTCTTATTTAATTTATCTTAACAATATAGTCTAGTTATACTAAGTACTTTAGTTGCATTTTATTATTCAATTTGATTTCGATACTATTTGTATTCTTGTTTGTTTGAATACTTATGTAAATATTAATTGGTATTAGTTAAGTTATATTAGCATATAGTCTGTAGGATCCCTGTAGACAGAACTACATAAATAAGTAAATAAAAACCAAATCCAGAAATTTTTAGATCTAGTACTGTTGTGGATTAGAGCTTCTGAAGTGATTTTGTCAAACAAGTGCAAACCATCAAAAAGGAGAGGCAATTAGATCCTCGACGTGAGCAAGTATAGATCTACATCATGAAGAGGCTGGAAGGAAATATGGCATCAGAGAAATCGTTAATCGAATGGGCAAGATATTCTTTGATCCTGAGGGAACATAGACAGTGACTGAAGCCACAAAGAAACACATGAACATCTACAAATCAATCAGTAAAATTCATAACATAACATGAGTTATCACAGTGTACGTTTTCAAATATAATGTTCTATGTAGAGTCAAATGAACAGGTACACAAAAAGTGAATAGATTTATTTATTTATAGATGCGCATAGATACTAAATCCATTTTGTGTAACATGAAATACACCCACACACACACCCACACACACATATCATCATCATTATTCTTATGCATACAAAGGGAGTATAAGAGAATTGATTTCTTTTTGTCTATGGGGTATAATAAATCCTTGGATATTATATTACAACGTTTATTCATCCCCTGATTCTGACAGATCTTCATCTTTATGCCTGAAGCATTTGCCTCCATTTATCTTAATTTGACACCTTGCAACATGCTTAAGTCATACATTACCCAGTTACTCCAGAGCTTGCCGGAAAAGTCTTCTGATTCCTGAAATCATAAACTCTAAAGCTCACAATAAATAACATGTTGCTTACGGAAAGCCTTCTTTAAGCAGCAAATGTGTTCCCAGGTATCATAAATAAAGCTCCTGCCTTATGTAACGACCTAACAAAGTGCGTGTAGAGCCTCGGTCGTCCATGGAAAAAATGCTAGCAGTGTCGAAACCTTTCAATTTATAAGGAGTTTGATACAAAACGATATGGCAGTAGACTGAGGAAGGATTCTAAGTGGTAATTCAAAGAGGCAATCTATAATAGATGTACATTTACGATATCAGCCCAAGCACTTGGACCCGGGTGGAGACAGTCAGTGTTAACATGTTCTTTCCTCGTATAGTATACTATAGATAGCAATCCTGTAAGGTTTCTATTTTTGTTTTTTTTTTTTGATAAATTTTTGGGTTCAGTCCTGAGTTCAAAGCTTATTTGATGACTTTTACTAATAATTGGGGTGTGTATATGTGTGTGTATGTGGTACTGGTGACGCCTATTCTTTGAGGTGTTGCTTTCTATATGCTATCAAGTATGGAGGTACGATGATCTGACATAGATAAATTGATTGTAGAATAATGTGAGATTTAAGTAGCTGCCTTAGATATTTATGAAGAAAGTAATAGAATATCGTCCTTTGTATTTTGCATTATGTTATATTGTCACACTAACATTTTTTCGTCAAATGAATTTAATAGGTTTGGAGTGCACGACTAATAATCCTATACTGAGAAAAGTTTACTAAGGACTTCATTCGTCAGAGGCCTGTGATGCTATGGTATAAAAATTGCATTTCGGCCATCGGTCGGTTATCTGTGAGTTTGTTTAAAATTTTAGGTTTCAACCACGGAAATATATAACTTCAGCTGCCCGGTCTACAGATCCCCATTTTTCATGGCTCCCTTACCGATATAGAAACTGGAACTGGTAAATATTTTTTTCTTTAATTGTAGCCTAGAATAGAGATGGCATACTCTAATCCCTTGGTATACACAGCATATTCATCCAGCCTAAAATCTTCGGTATTATAATGGATGGAGTCGAAACCATGGATATCAAGAAGATGTTTTATTTTTTTCTTTCGTTAACGAGACATTTCAGATATTACTAAGGTCAAATGAAAGTATGCTGATCTTTTTTATAAAAATTTACTACACACTGTTACTGATTTTCGTACAAGTTGTTAGTAAGTTAAATAATATTTACAAATATAATTAAATTTGTATTTTTACAACATATATATAAATCCAACCAGCACCCGGAACACTACAAAACTTTCTCAATATCTTAGAAAGTTGTCTAAATTTGTAATTACCCAATGCTTTAAGAAATACGTAGAGGCAACTGAACTTTCTCTTCGAGATAATCCTAAAGCTTTTTGGGTCTTTAGTAAACAATTCAGAGATTCGAATACTCCTTCCAAAGAGATGATCTTTAAAGAAATTGACTCTTCATCTCCCAGACAAATTTGCGAATTTTTTTCTGAATACTTTTTGTCAGTATATTCTGGCGAAGAATCTAATCGTGATTTTACAGCCTTTCATAGCGACAACAATTTCGCTAATATTAACTTGAGTTTCATCTCTCCAGATGACATAATTAAAATATTGGATGAGCTTAATTGTAACAAAAATCCAGGACCAGATGGCATACCTAACCTTTTTTACTATAAATGTTCTACTAGCGTTGCGAAACCGTTAAGTACTTTATTTAATTTATCAATAGTCAAAAAGGTTTTTCCACCAACATTAAAACGCGTTTTCGTCAGCCCAGTCCTTAAAGGAGGCGATTCTAGATTTGTAACTAACTATCGTCCAATATCCATTTCCAATGCGCTAGCTTAAATTTTCGAAAGAGTTATGTATAATCAGCTTCTTCACCAAACTATGCCTTTCCAATCAAATTCGCAACATGGATTCCTCCCTGGACGCTCGACGGTTACAAATTTGGCCCTTTTTACTGATACCATTGCTTCTGCTCTTGACGAAAATAAACAGGTAGATTCCATATACACTGACTTTGGCAAAGCTTTCGATAAGATTCGCCACAGTCAATGTCTAATAAAAATGTTAAAAATTGGTTTTGATATGGACGCCGTTCTTTTTTTTCAATCATACTTAAGAGAAAGGACGGGCATGGTTGTTTTCAACGGTTCTCAATCCAATTCTTTTGAACAAACATCTGGTGTTCCTCAGGGTACTATTCTTGGCCATTTTATCTTCCTGATATACATCAATGATTTATCAGGTGAGATAACTTCGGACAGTTTATTTCGGACATTCATGATTGCGAGAGCCTCCAGGACGATATTGCAAGGCTCGAAAACTGGTGCAAAAATAATTATTTGGAGCTAAATATAAATAAATGTAAGAGCATAACTTTCTGAAGAAAGTGTGACGCTATCTCATTCCAGTACAAAATTAACAATTTGCCTTTAACTCATGTCAAAGAAATTAAAGATTTGGGTATTATTTTTGATGACAAGCTTCTTTTTGCTACTGACTTAAATCTTATTACTGCTAAAGCATATCGTCTTCTAGGTTTCATTTTTCGAGTATGTAGATCATTTAAATCAAGTTCTACCTTTATTTGTCTGTACGTTTCATTGGTGAGAAGCACTCTAGAGTACGCATGCCAAATTTGGAACCCTTTTTACTCTTGCCACAGTAATCAACTTGAATCTGTCCAGAGAAAATTCACAAGAATACTACTGTATAAACTGGAACATAGTGAATTAGATTACAATGCTAGATTAGTTAGATTTAACATTCTATCCTTATATAAAATTCTGAATGGCGTTGTGCATTGTCCTGATTTGCTTTCCAAAATTGGCATTAATACTCCTTCCACATACGCAAGACAATACACTTCCTTGAGATTACCCTTCTCTAGAACTAACCTACGGGAAAAGTCTCCGCTACGCCGAATACAGAAGACTTACAATGTCAGATTCAGTAATACTGATATTTGCAGCTCGGGCCCTCTGACATTTAAAAGATTAATCCTAAACGAGATTGGACACTGATCATAAAGTTAATTATACTATTTTTGATTTATTATCTTTTTTTATTTATTGCTTGGTTTGCTCTTTTTTTTCTTGTTGCATTCCTTTTTGATTTTTGCTTTGCTTTGCCCATTTTTCATTTTTTTTAACTTTTTCTTTAATTTTTCACTATTTTTTTTGCTTTGCATCTTATTTTACTTTATATTTTATTTTCCTTATTTTTTATCTTTTACTCTTTGTTTTTTTTTTGCTATTTAAATTTTGTATTTAAAATATTATCTCGGAACTTCTGAATTTTTTTCTTATTTAGTTTCTAACTACTTTAGTATTTTAGGTTTCCTATATCTAATATAAATGTTCTAACTATGACTCTAATAATATTTTCTTGATTAATTTACTATTATTATTACTTATTATTTTTATTTAGAATTTGTTGTTCTTATCTCTTTTTTCTATTTTATTTTTTTTTTATTTTTTGCAATGTATAATTTTTATTTCTTACTTCTTACTCATTGTTTCATTTGAACTTGTTTTTGCTTCTCTTGTTTTTATTTTAGTATTTTTATTTTATATAATTAACTTTTAAGGTAGTATCTTAATTGGACTAGTCTGTGTACTATCTTATTAACTAAATCAATATAAATAAAAAAATAAAAAAAAAACATTCCTAGTCCCATTCTCAATGAAAATATACTCAAAGTGTATGACGCGCGTTGATGTAAAAATATTTCGTGTAATTTTACTATGACAATATTTTCCTAAAAGTTTTCCAACATTTAGCGGAGTATATTTTTAATGAATTGTACAAATACTTTCCTTTTGTGTAAACTTGTGTAACTTTTATGGATGTTCATATGTTTTGGCTATACTTATATCTACAGTTAAAAGTGTGTAAATTTAAACATTTTTTTACAATTTTAACATAATATAATTTCTCTTCGTGTCCGTCATTTTAAACACGTGAATACTATTCAACTATTAACATCAATCCAACTCTTCATAAGGTAATTTGTCCTTCATCATAACTGGCATTTAAAAAACCCGTATGCTTATGGACACTGCAAAGAATCATTTGTGATTACCTACTTTGTATTTATAAGATGGTATAGCTTCTAAGGAGAAAGGACACATGAACATTAAAGAAATTATGAAAAATTAGAGATCGATCTGTTTGCCTATATGGTCCGATGTAGAACTTTTCCTTTAATGCAGCAGAGGTTGAAGTTTTGTTTTGTCAGCTCATTAATTGGGAATTTATCATAAATGATATTCCAAGGAAAGTTCTGGGTGGATATAAGATCTTGAAAGTGCAGAAACAGATATCTATGTATATCCAAGGGAAGAGAAATTTCACGACATGAGATTGTGAGCCTAAGGCATAGTCAATAGATAGAGGTGATCGATGTCATTGCTGTTCAAGTCATTTTCCCTGGATATGATTAAGAGCAAGTACTAAAATTCTTCCACTTTTAGTACAGTGTGTTGTATAGGTCATTTCAAAGGAAAAACTTTGGGTTTAAATGAAATAACAGAGTTTAAGTTTCAAAATTTGGATTTTGTTGGGTCATAAATTCGACAGAGATGGATGGAAGTGAGCAAGCTATAGACCAATCGAAAGGTCCAACAATTTTCTATCTATCACCCTGCTTTCATATACATCCTTCCTAGAGGGATTTTTTTTGTTTACCTTGATCTCACCTTGACAAGTTTGATCCACTCAAATAGACACAGTCTGCGCATACTTGAATTTGATGGCCATCGCTTGAGCTTTTACTGTTTACTGCCAATGAACTCAAGACTAATTGTATCAGAATAGTTCATATGGCCATTCAATTTTAGACATTTTTCCAATTTGCCTGGCGACTTTATAATATTGGGCTACAGTAGGCATAACATAATTTATTTATTATTACGGTCTACAGAGGAATCTATCTTACAGACTAGGTAGAACAAAATTTAAACCTTGTTGAACAATTCAGATTAAATAAGGTACAAAAATAATTATAACGTATTATGTGAGTTAAACTACTAACTTTAATCTTAGAAGTTCTTAAAGTTTTTTAAATCAATTGTTAAGGACTCGTAGTACTGGTTGAATTTAATCATAAGCGGCTCTTTAAAGCCATAATTGGTTCTATGTTGTGGGATATAAAGCAATTGCCTAGAACGGATATTTCTTTCCGCTGCATATACATTAATCAAATACAACAAATCCATGAAATCCACCTCATTGCATAAAATATCCCTAATTAATAAAATTTCGGATATTTAACTTCTTGCTTGGAGAGATTCGAGACTCAGAAATAAGCAACAAGTTTGATATTGTGGACAAGGTTCTTGCCAATGGATTTTGTTAAAAACAAATTTTTTGAGCTTTCTTTGAATAGACTCCAACCTGGAGTCATCAGATTGCATATTGGAATTTCAGATTGGGGATGCATATTCTAAAACAGAACACACCAAGGCAATGTAAGATTTAAAGGTAAACGGGTCCGTAAAGTCATGAGAGTTACGACGTAGAAATCTAAGGTTTCTACCACTAGCATTGGTAGCTATGTTCTCGTTATGCTTACGAAAAGTAAGTTCCTTATCAAATATTACCCCCAAATCCATGACATAACTTTGCATTTGGAAGCATTTTGGCTAAAAAAAATTTCCTTACACCACTTACAAATGCTATTTAATTCAGATTGTGATGATTCTGATTCATTAGCGTTTCGAATTTCAGTAAACAATATCATATCATATCCATATAGAAGATATTTGCAGGCAGAGAAGCTTTTGACAATATCATTGATATATAAAAGGAATATAATTGGTCCCAAATGGCTACCTTGTTTTTTTTTTATTAATATCATATGGTTGACTCTATCTAATGCCTTCCAGAAATCAATATATACACTACATCAACTTGGGTAACTATTTTCTATTGAGTTTAAAGTGAAGTTAGTAAAACTTATTAAATTATAATGTGGAAGTAGAAAATCCTCAAGAGAGAATAAGGAAATGAAGAGATTTTTAAATAAACATTTTTTTACATACTGTGACTGTCCCGAAAATTACTGAGTTTTTTAGTTTTTTTTTTTTTTTACTCTAACTATACTACCAGGTCAACTCCAATATAATAGATAATGCCTATGCTTCTCTAAAATTTGTATCAGGGTGATTTTCCCATTTTATATCCCCCATCTATTTATATTTCATTACTGCTCCAGTCGAGATGAAATTATTTAAAGAAAAAAATAACAATTTCCGACCAAAAAATATCATCAAATTTATATGATTGAATTTTTTTGTGTTTATTTTTTTATTTTTTTCTTTTATATTTACTTCACTAACATTTTCCCTTTTCATTGTAATCGAATAAGGTTTTGCCAGTTATAAAATTTTTGCGTGATTCAATAGATTTTTATACGCATAGCTTCACACCACACACATCTACACATACACACAGAAAAATATGTTTCACCAGAGATGGTGAAGAAATTCAATTTATCTGTGAAATCAACGGAATCAATCAATTGGTGTCTATCGAATTGGAAAACAGAACAAAATAGAATTAGACAAATAAAAAGCAGAGAAGTGGACAACAAATCAAAAGCTTTACACCCCCACTTTTAAAGGTAAATAATTTACGTGACTGGAATTGCTCCCCTGATATTTTTCCTACGCGGCGGTATGACAGAAGTATTTTGATAAGTTTTGTTATCCTTTCGTTTCATCTTAAATCTTATTGGATATTCTTGATAGTGTCAAGATAAATAACTCAAGAGAATTATCTCTGAACAGGTATATAAGTAGTACTTTAGTAGTAAGTTTACTTAACTAGCATCAGAACTCTTGATACTAATCAATAGAATATGTGACATCTGACTCTTTCAGTGATTCCGACTTAAGTAGACCTCGTTACACATCTTCCATTTCTATAATGCTGCCGAACTGGATATGTAGGTACTTCTCAAAAAATTTCATGTTTAGTTAACAGAAAAAAAATTATAGGTTTACGTATTATTGCATTTACAGAAAGTTTATAATTTTTATAGTAACTTTTTTAATTAAAAAAATAATAATAATAAAAATGAGTTAACGGTTGTCTTACGAAAATGTCATTGCGTTGATGAAAACAGTTTTTTTTAAAATATATTTTATGCCAATAGATAACAAAGGTTGTGGGATTACCAAAAAAGCTATTATAATTTTTTTTTCAAGTAAGGGAAGACGGAGTAAAGTAGGAACTTTTTTTTCTGTGCTGATTTCCATAGCAAAAAATTATAATTTTAGAAAGAATATTTCTTTGGCATCAAAATTTATAAGTAAATTTTCATTAACTTAGCTTTGTTTTGTTGGAACAATTAAAATAGTCACGGAAACCAAAAACTTAATTCGAAAAACGCGTGGCAAAAAAAGTTATAAAGGGTATTCCAATAAGAGGTGTTATTTTAATTAGCCCGCTATTTCGGTAGATGTCACTTTTGGAGCTGTCATTTTTTGACATTTGACAAGTAGAAACTACGCCATTGGAACGATACACGCATTGAAATTATTAAAATTCACTATAAAAATGGTGAAAATGTGGCAGAGACGGTTCGTAAAATTCGAACATTTTTGGGTCGTCGTGAAGCACCTTGTCGGACCGCAATACAGAAATTGGTAGAAAAATTCGATCTGTCAGGACAAGTTAGTGATGTGAAGAATAAAACCCGTGCACGTCGCTCAAGAACAGACGAGAATATTGCTGCTGTAGCCGAAAGTGTTGAAGAAAACCCAGGTTTGTCCATTCCTCGTCGTTCTTTGGAATTAGGCATTCCACAAACGTCATTACACCATAATTTTGCATAAAGATTTGGGTCTTAAGGCTTATAAAGTTCAGTTAACACAAGAACTCAAGCCGGCCGATCATCAACAACGTCGAGTCTTTGCTGATTGGGTCCTTGAAATGCATGAAACTGATCCGGAATTCCATCGAAAACTCATCTTGAGTGATGAGGCCCATTTCCACCTCGATGGCTTCGTCAACAAGCAAAATTGTCGCATCTGGGGCTCGGAAAACCCAAGAGTTATTGTTGAAAAGCCTTTCTATCCTCAAAGTGTGACTGTTAGATGCGGTTTATGGTCCCGCGGGGTCATTGGACCTAACTTTTTCGAAAATGAGGCTGGAGCAACAGTTACGGTGAATGGATTGCGCTATCGACAGATGATTAATGATCTTTTATGGCCGGAATTGGATAGTATTGATCTGAACAACGTTTACTTTCAACAAGACGGCGCTACGTGCCATACAAGCAACGAAACCATTGATCTTTTACGGGAAAAGTTTCCGGACCGTGTTATCTCTCGAAGAGGTGATCACAATTGGCCACCGAGATCTTGTGACTTAACACCTTGTGACTTCTTCCTTTGGGGCCACGTGAAAGAGAAGGTCTACGCCAACAGCCCAGCGTCGATTCAAGACCTCAAAGATGGAATTCGTGAGGCTATCGACGACATAGGGCAGCCACTTTGCGATTTGGTTATGGAAAATTTCATGAAAAGGATATGGTCCTGTAGGCGTGGTCGTGGTGGTCATTTGGCTGATGTTATTTTCCATTCTTAACGGCATACCTTCCTCTTTATAATGAAATAAAGATCCGATCATTTATCTAAAAAAATGGCATTTTTCTTTGAATATCAAAATAACACCTCTTATTGGAAAGCCCTGTACAACCCATGAACAAAGTCGAAAAACAGAGCAGCGGGTCGGTTAGCAGGCGGCATCCGCAGTCTTCTTGCCTTGTCTTACTGCAGGAGCTTTTCATATAAAAGTTGCTTGTAGCTACAGTTTTGGGCTCTAGGACCTGTTTAAGATGAAATTTTAGATTTCCCTCTATGACGAGTATACAAAAAGCAGTGAGCTCTTTCTTACTGCATGCTGTACGCGGCACGTTAAGGCTTCTTAATGTGTCGGTGCATTCGGCGACTTCATGGCTTGTATTATATTCCGCGGGTTACGCCAATACGCATTCATTTGTTCTTAAAAATTTACAGAAAATGTTTCGACAGAATTTTTATTCACTTTGATTTTCAGATACAATGCTTTCACATACACATGTTGTCGGCTTCCAAAAATACATAAAAATTCTAAAGAAAAAATTTCCAGTAAATTTCGAGGAAAAAATTGAGGCCTTCCCTACATCAGGGCGATTTCAGATACAATGCTTTCGTATATGTTGTCGGCCTCCAAAAATACATAAAAATTCTAAAGAAAAAATTTCCAGTAAATTTCGAGGGAAAAATTGAGGCCTTCCCTACATCAGGGATAACAGGTTACGATTTCATATTATCCGTAGCAGCTGTTTGTATTTGTAAGCCTAGTATTTCTTTTAAGTTGTAAGTATAGTTGTTATCTTCCATGTGTAAATACTTGTTGTTTTTATCTTTTACGATAAATACGCCTCACCCAAGGAACTACCAGGTTATTTGACTGGGGCAAAACCCTCGAGAATACTTCCCAAGCCATGAAACAGAAATCTATATGTGTGCGTGGTTAGTCCGTTTTCTAAAATGTTCTATATTGATACTTATGAAAAAGTGCTAAGCATTGGCTTATGCCATTTGCCTCATTGAATGAACTGTTAACCTCACCCAACAATTTACGTGCCTTATTTTTAGCATTTTTTAGCCTTAGCAAACCTCGATTGAATTAAAAGGAGGGTGAGACTTCGAGTTCACCTTATTAATGGGTATGAACCTTTCAATGCAAGCGTAATAATTTCCAGAAATTTACTGTAATTTTTATCATCTGATCATAATGTCACATCTATTACGAGATCTTTAACTCTTCATAACTTGGTTTAATAGTTTTAAGAAAATCTTTCCCAAATTAATGAAGAAATCAACTGAAAAGATGTGAACGGACAACAAAAGTGATTGATCACAGATTAAAAAAAAAACATTCGCAAAATGGAGAAGTATAAAACTACATCTCGCTAGATCATGGATAAATAAAAATTATTTTAGAACATTGTGTGCCCCCCCCCCCGATTTTTAAGTACGACCATTTACAATTTTTTGCTGTTTTCGCTGGGGACTTCTGAGAAAAATACATTTGAAACGCACCAATCTACACGGGAATATTCCAGAAAATATAATACACATGATCAAACTACTTTCCTTGACGATGCCGAACCGATAATTCTTCACAATGAACATAATGAGTTATTCAATAACACTTAAATGTGGAATAAAACAAGGGTGTCCTATCCCCCCCCCCTCCTCACCGTGTATTTATACACATATTAGACAAAAGCTGTGTTCTTTTGTGTACGCAGAACAGAGCAGAACAAAATATACACAAACGAACGCCTCATACATTTTCATAGAAAGATTTAAATGAAGCGAACAGTACCTACCTACAAATAGTGTTCGCATCAATCGACAGAACAATCTGTTCTCTCCAGCATATGGGAGTTCTAGAACAAGGTACACAAAAGAATACAGCTAGAGTAATGAAAAATTAGATGGACGCGAATAAGCCACTTAGAGGACCTAGACTACGCAGATAACATCAGCCTACTAGCCAAGCTCATTGAATGACTTGCAAAGCAAGATTAACATTCTAGAAGCAAGCATGAGAGATTGGCCTAAGATGACGACAGAAAACAGGATACATGAAAATCAAAAGGACAAATACCAGCCAGATACTACCCCCTCCCCTCCTCCCTATATAAGAGCTTTAATTTGACGTTTAATTTACATTTTCATCAAATTTTATTAAAAAATCCAAAAATCTGTTTTCGACATCATGCCTCTCACCGTTTTTAATCAATCATTAAAAAACATAAAAACTTCCTTATCACCCTCTAATTTCAAAATGGACCTGATCCGATTATGCTAGTATATGGAGTACCATACCATACCCAACTCAGTACCCACTCTATATACAAAAAGCTAGCTTTCATTAACGAAACTATGACTTTGAATTTGCGAAACGTTTCCCGGAATTTGCCACAGAGATGTCATTTACATGACTTCAGCAAACATAAATCCTTGTTTAGGTTGCCGGTTGAGTTACGTCTGGAGCACTTCGTTTAATATAATTAGTTCGCTGTGTTATACTAATTCCTGCTTACTAAAGGGAATGCCAACAATTCTAGCACACAACAGGGGCATTTTGTATATGAAGAGTTTACTCTCTGTACCTACCTACTTTGTTTTGTACACAGTGTACCTTACCTTGGTCCTATATAGAGTATAGAGAGGTACTCTCTATCCGTACAAACATACATACCTCTACCCACCGGGAGGGAAGATTAAATTAAAGGTGAATTCATGGAATGGTGGATTTTCGTTGGTAGAGCAGGAAGAATAAAGCTTTGAGGCTTACTAAGCCGTTGACTTGAGCCTATTAGTATCACTATAAGGCGTACATTAATTTTAAGCTTTTGTACCTATTACAGATAAACGACGCCGATGAGCGCCCACTCTTCATACTTTCACGTGATGTGATTACATTTACGACTTAGATGTGAACAGAAATTACGAGCCGCCCGTCATCATCGTCGTTTTGCTTTTTGTGGTAGCTGATGAGAAAGCAATAATTCTTCTTACGTTCGATGATTGATAAGGTGACGGCGGCATTTAACCCTTTTTTAACTAAATTAATGAGTTCACTCAGCCGCAGATACGTTTAAAATTGATTTTCTTTCTGAGATATACATAAAATTTTCAAAACTTTACCAAGAGTGGGAAATTTTGTCAGATCATTTCCTGTGAAATTTAAAATTGTTTTCACCTCTGGCAAGAATATTTAGGATTTTTTTTTTTTTTTTTTTTGTTAAATTTAAGTTTAGACTCGAAATCAAGCATGTCAAACATCCTTCCACGCAAATAGGGACAAGGTGCTTCCTTAGTTGGCAGTGGCTGGTAATTAGACCAGTTAAGAGTCTTATGTCCGTCCTACTATACCTCAGAAGCTCCCCTGCCCTTCCCACAAACGGAATCGCCATACACGCTTGGCATGGTTCTGACCCACCATACTTCACCAATACATGATTTGTGCTTTCTGATACGCATTTGTGAATGGCCTACTTTGCATCCATCGACTCTAGGCCGATCAGAGGTGTAGCTGAGGCTTATGTAGGGAATTCATCTGCTTTTTCATTGGCAGCAAAGCCTTGATGCTCCGGGATCCAGATCACGATAACCCGATTGGATATATTCAATTTGTCAAGGGCGCTTTGGCATCCCCCACGAGAATTCATCACGGATAAAAAAAATAATTTTAATTGCTGCCTGACCGTCGGAGAAGATAAAGATGCTTTTATTACTAAAGGCTTTCTTCAGATTCAAATAAAAACTTCCAATTGAGTCCTTGTATGAAAATTCATAATCCAAAAATATCGCTAGAACTGCTTGATAATTTTTTTTACTCTTATCTGATAAAAACTAATTGTTGTGGTCATTATTGCCTAACCTTACCTTAAACCTAGATTTTAGCAACCGAAAGGCTCCGATCGAAGAAACACTTTCTGGAAATATGATGTGCAGATTTGCATCCTTGTATGACACAAAAATGTGTCCGGCCACAAACGATTAGACAGTCCTCTCGTTTTGGCAGTCTCCTAGGGGTTAAGAGCCACTGTTTAGTAAAGTTAGTCGAACTCAGGACACATATAGTAGTTAAAAACAAAATACATAGTACCTATAGTACAAAAGTGAGTATTTATCAGTCAAACGACAGTCTCAATATGGCTGGTAGCTGACTCAAAAATACATGCATAAAAAGATGTTTTCCTCTATTTCGCCCCTATTAAAAACAAGGTCCACACAGGGACCTTGTACCTGTGTTTATTTGGAAAATGATTTAAAAGCAAAAACCAATGCGAGCGAGTGTTCGAATAGGCTGAAACATAAATCGGATTGTTTATAGCGCCAGGTACCATAAAATTATTAACTCATACAAGTTGTAAAAGGTCCCTACGGACCTTCCCACCGATCGGAGGAGGGTTAATCTGCTTTATCGCCAAAACAATTAACCCCCCCCCCCCTCTTCCTAGCTCAATAAATTATGTAACTGTTATGACCTTATTTCAACTCCAGAATCACCGCGCGATAAATTTTGGATCAGTTTAGTTTTGAGGGAAATTTTCATGGTTGTTTTTTTATGAGAAAAGTCGCTAGTCGAATTTTTACTACAAGGATCAGAGTCTTTGAAATTTAACCCAACTACACAGTAAATTGGAACCGTGAATGCATATTGAATGCTTTATGAAATGTGGAAATGTCTCTGATCAGCAGAGATGGGCAGTACTTAAGTAAAAAAAGACTTAAGTACTACTTAAAAGTACATTTTCGTTACTTAAGACTTATTACTCAATACTTTTGGAATGCACTACTTCGTACTTTAACATAAGTACTTGCTTCTATTTACTTGTACTTAGACTTAGTTTTGTACTTAAGTACCAGGATTTTTACTTATGTGTTTCTGAGTCTATCAAGTAACTACATATAAAAAAAAACTCTAACTAACTCTTCGTAGAAAAGCAAACACAATTTCTAGCGCAACTCCTTTATTGTTGAGTTTTAAAGCACGCAAAAAACTGTCAAATCATGTGCCGCACTCAAGCGTCATGGCAGAACCTTAGACAAACTAATAACATACAGATAAGACTGGGCAAATAGAACAAAAATCAGTAACGTCTCGCTAGAATATAAAATCGACGATGCCTCAACTTGATGACATAACCACTGACATGTATAATATGGACTGACTGCGTTCATAGAAATACACTGCAGAAAGTGGGCTCACTTCTATTTTACTGACTTTCGGTCTCAGCACCAACTGAGAGAGAACTGTAAACAACAAATAAGTTAGTGGATTCGTCGAAATAGATGATTTTAAATTAATCATTTAGGGATATTACTGCGATAAAAACTGTTTTACCAAAGACAATATATTCATTAGATACGCAGAAGAAATGTTTTATTAAAATGACTTTTCGAGCTGCGTGCTCACTTTTTCAACTTCCCGCCAACGATTTTTCAATGTTGGCACCGACGTAAGAACTCTTTTTGACACAAGCAATTGTGCCCACGTCAAATAGAGAAATAAGCAGTCCATATTACATTCCTGAGCGGACATAACCAAGGATATATCTATATATCTATTAATATATCTATTAATTGAACTCGATAAACTTCATTATAATACTGCCAACGTACAAAGATTCAAAAAAAGTATTTAAAAAAATACTTCAAAAAGTACTCAGTACTTTTTATAGACTTAGTACTTAGTTACAAGTACTTTTCATACATGCGGTACTTGTACTTACGCTGAAGTACTCAGGCCTTCGGTACTTGTACTTGTACTTAAGTACTTTTTCTTTGGTACTTGCCCAGCTCTGCTGATCAGTGATACTACTTCCAGCAAAATCCCAAAATTGTGATGGCTGGCTAACATTTAATATCCTCAAATATCACAGAATAGTTTAGAAATCAAAAAATATTGTCCTAAATGAAAGAACTCCTACTCAATTAGTAACGGCCGACAATAATGCCCCCAAAAATATCTTTCAAAATAAAACCAAAACATACATACATATAGGTGGTGTTCCTTTGGACAATGTGTCAAATACCAGCTAATGATTCACATAAAAGTAACAAACCTTGTCCTGGTCAGATTATATTCGTAAATTAAATTACATCTCCTCATTCAGCCTACTCTTGTAGGTATACTTGATAAATAGGCGAATTAACCAGAAGAGCTTTTAGCAAATCACATCTTTTTAGGCCATATAGTGACTAACAATCGATGAGGAGATCTTTTCACGCATTCCATCAAATTCCTGAACAAAATAAATCACAGACACTCGGACTATATGTAAAAGAATTTCTGGCGTCCAATCCATTCGGTCATGGATGTAGTAGATGATACCTACTGAAGGGCACCTAATGGGCATCCATTTATTATGGAATTTTCGTATCCATCGAAGAAAGGCACTATTCTAAGTGCTGCTCAGCACACCGATAAAAGGTATCAAAACTGACTTAATCAGGGTACATTTGAGGAGAATTTGAAATATATTTGCGTAAATGATTCTTCCTTTATGGAAGTTTGTTTTTATCTCCATGTTCATGGAGTAGGTGAGTTATTGAGTTGATTTTGTTCTGCTGTCAGAACCAACGATACTTTTCCTTTAGACCTGGTCTAGACGCAAAAAGCTAAGCGCAATTTATAAAATTCGAAAAAAAAATCTCTTCAGTTGAGATGAAAGAAAAAAACTTGTAAAATTAAGCATTTTCCTGTCAAGTGTCGTAAAACTTACACGAGGAGGAGGGGGGAAGGAGAAAAAAACGGGAGTAGTGGGTGGTGAAAATTCGTAGAAAAATTCTATGAAGTTAACGGACGATGATGCTGATGGCTTTCAAGCACTTTGGTGAAATGTAAACTCCAGAAAAATGTCACCGAGAGTACGACGTCGTTGGGTTGTTGGCGACAGGCGAGCTTGTTTGGCAGACTGACAGAATTGAGCACAGATTATTGGTGAGAGAGAGAGAGATAGAGAGAGAGTGTAGGATGGACTGACGACTAGCCAGTAGAGCCACAATCTGTTAAAATGCAACTGAGGACACATTTTTTTTCTGCTTTTGTCCTTTTTTTTAAAGCAAGTTTATCCCGATGACGGGAGCAACTGGGAACGACCGATGATGACGATGGGAAATGGGAATGTGTTTTAGTAGATCAAAAAAAAAATATTGTGATATACCTACCTACTAACTTTTCTAACTTTTCCAGGTATATTTTATGGGTTGCAGGTTGTTATAAACTTTCAGGCGGAATTTTGTGTTTTGGGCACTGCTCGCTCGAGATGCATTTACATAATTGAAATGTTACGACATAGGTTACATTCCATTTGGACTAGTAATGGAAAGGAATTCCCTCAATTTTTTTGATTTGTTTTTCATTTTTTTCTTTTTTTTTTGTGATTGTCAACCCCATTTTGATGATATTATTTTTTACTAGTTTTTTCGAGTAAAAGTTTATTTTATGCGAAATTTAATAAAATTTCAAAATCGGTAAATGGATGTGCGCCTGAAGCCACTTACTCAAGAGCTTGGGGAAATTATAAACATTTGGGACACAATTTTCCAAAGGTGATCGAGGTATAGCATATATGATGGTAAGAACTTCTTTTAAATTTATACGTTGGTAATACGTTTCTAACTCTTAAGACGACGTTAAGATTTGATACATTTAATAGCGTCTCTTCCTGTTCCATCATCTTCCGGATACTTATACAGATCTTTCTTAAGCATCTGCTTTAGCTCCGTCCCTCGCTTCATAAAACTGAGCTGTAACTCGAACAAAAAGAAAAAGATCCCGTGAAGGATTAATAGAACAAAAATAAAATAGAAGAAAAAAAAACAGAGAGTATGAAGTAGTAGTATATTCAGTTATAATTTCTACATATATGATTTTTTTATATGTAAAAAAAAAACTTAATCACAAACTTGTAAAGTACATACTTCATCAATTACCAATGTACATATTAATTGCTCACTGCCAGATTTGACTCCTATAAGTGAGCATAAAAATCCGATCCGATATTCAGCTCTGAAAACTTCACTAATTCGACCTTGCTCCATCATTGTGGAAAAACGTATGAAATATTGGCAGATCTTGAAAATTTTTATCAACATCCCTAAACGAATACAACAGGAGTCTCTGTCAAGAGAGGTTATTAAATTAACCGTTGAAGGCTCCAATATACTTTCGACGCATGCATTATTATATTACCTCTCCGTTAGTGAAAGCTTCGTTCTTTTCGTGAACCAAATGATAACCACTTTGTTGAGGTTTATGCTAAGGCCTTTACTTAAACACCACATGCGGACTGTGGAAAAGGGGTTTTTGCATGAGGTCGGATATGATTTGATCATGCTTGCCCGTATTGTGGCTACTATAGGTCATCCGCGTAGCCTTTTGCAATAAATCCTGAATTGGTCAGCTTTGTTAAGAGATCGTCAATTACAATCGACTACAAGAGTGGAAACAGGATTCCACCTTGAGGGCAGCCCTTAGCTGCAGTGATCGTAACTGAGCAGTTCCCCAGAGTTATGGTTATCCTCCTGCTCCTATGCATGGTGTCTATCTAGTTAACCGTAGGTAGCTCAAAGATGTTATCAAAAGCTCTTTCTATGTCTGCAAATATGCATAAGACCACCCCTATTGCTTCGAGAGCTTTTCGAGGTCTTTGAATATGTGTGGATGGCAATCTCAGTAGACTTACTAGCTTGATAAGCAAACTGCTTACATTGAAGTGATGATTTAATCAAAATTGCACTTCGAGTATGTAGGGATGTAGGGATTTTTCCATGAACTTAAGTAAAAATGAGGACAGGTCGGAATTATATGGCTAGAGAACTCTAGTTCTTTATCCTGCTTTGGCTACAAATACCACCCTGACGTCTCTCCAACATTGGGGAATATACCCCAGAACGTAACTGGCTCAAAAAAGACCCTTCTGTAGCAAACATAGTAACACCAAAAAATAAGAAAGGAAATGAGATAAAAAAATTTGGTTAAGAAAAAAAAATTAGCAACATCATAGTTTTTGAGAAAATTTGAAATCAAACAAGAATTTAACCATAAAATCGACTCGTAGCAGATGCGATCATATATCGTGGGAGTCAAATATATTTTTCGAATCTTCAAAATCTATGAAATTGAAAGATCGGACCATTTCGGTTCGTCTGATTATACAGGGTGTTCCGGGAACTATGGGACAAACTAAAACGGATGAAAGTAGAGCTTATTTGGGAAACGTACTTTCAAATGACCTTCTATGAAACGCGCTAGTTAGCAAAGTAAAGAAGTAGGTATCAGAAAATTTTCTGAAAACTGTCACACAAGCTTTGGTACAGCTTGCTTTCAGAGAATACATCAAACTCAAAGATGAGTGTCGAAATCCATTAACTCTACATGACTGCAAGAACTCCAACCTATTATGAAACTCCTAATGATTGCTATTTATTTTAATCTGTACGTAATCAACTCCAGCAAATAGAAATGAACATGAGGGCAATAAGCGATCATGTAAAATAACAAATCTGCCTCAATCTCATAACATTAATGCCTCAATAGAGTTTTACTTTGATAAAGCTCAAGAAATTTTCTACAATAAAAACATCCTCACTCAAAAATCGAATCTATCTTCTGAAAATAGCGGATTTCGGATTTGGTTTATGATGTAATTTTTGAAGTCTCGTACAATCTTCCCCTGTAACCATAAAGAGTACTGCTGCCGGAAAATATTCCAAATGTGGCTTTAACAAAATATTGTACACTTTTATAGCACTTAACATGACTCTTCTGAAATAGTATATTTTTTAAGCAATTTCGTTACAGATATAGATAATTAAAATTATGTTTGAAATTTAGTGTGAAATTTAGTCTTGCACTGATTAAAATTCATCCTGTCAACTGTTTTAAAAAAAATGTAAAAAACTAATATTGGTCTAAGACCAATTCTTATGATACCCTAGATGAATGTCCGTATGAAATTTCGTATGGGTACCCATTTGAGCAATTTTCATTTTTGCAGTGGTTTTTCGCATATATTTCTAGAACGGCTCGTCGGACAGAAAAAATGATTATAACTAATTTTATAGGATTTCATATTCTGAGGAAGTTTTTAGTACAATAAAAATGTCTTGGACTGATCGTTTTCACAGTATGCATAAAAAACCTAAATTTTTATATGGCAACACCAAGAATGGGTTGCCCGATTTAGTCCATTTTTGAAATTTTATTTGCTAGTACAATGAAAACACCACGTGACAAATTGCAGCTCTCTACGTTGACGTGTTCTCAGGCAGTGTTCAAATATATAATGGAAAACGAAATTTTTGTATGGCAACCCCACGAAGGAGTTGCCCGATTTGTCTCATTTTGGAATTTAATTTTACTTTTTTTTTAAAGTCCGTGTACAAAATTTCAGCTCCCTGAGTGTACGCGTTCTCGAGTTATCGTACGCACAGACAGACGGACGGACGGACATGCAAAAATCAATATAACTTTTAATATTATGCGTGGGTGTCCAATCCATTTTGCTCTACCATCATTATTTTGAGGTGTTACAAACGGAATGACAAACTTAGTATACCCTATAGATTTCATCTAGGGTATAATAATGCATCCATCTGAAAAGAGTCGTAATTTACAATGGTCCACATAATTAATATAAATAAGAAACAGCAGTGCTCAAATGATAGAACCTTGGGGCACACCTAAGGCACAGTTTATTGCTTCTAACATAATTTTGTTTAATTTAGTCCTACGCGATCTGTTTGTAAAAAACGACTGAAACCCACTCGCTTCCTTTCTTTCACTCTATACTTATCTAATTTCTCCAGGAGAATATTTATATCCATCGTCTTAGAAGCCCTATTCATATCTAGGAAAATAGCGATAAAAAATTTGCGTTCATCAATAGCTTGCTTCCATTATTAGCCAGTTGTGAGCTGTTTCACGCTTTCTAAAGCCAGATTGATATTCAAAAACAATGTTATTTTGTTCCACATATTTTGTCAATTGAATTACCTTTTCCAAATATTTTCAGGTAAATGAATCATATTTACTGGACTAAGGATCTCACATAAATTCGAATTTTCCACTGCATTATTAAGACTGAGCAATTAGAAGAAAAACCAGTAACGTCTCGGTCCAATATAAAATCAACGATGCCTTGACATGATGTAGGGAAGGCCTGAATTTTTTCTTAGAAATTTACTGGAAATTTTTTCCTTAGATTGCTATGCATTATTGGAGGCGATAATGGGTGCTTGGGCGGACCTCTAATAGGTTTTAAGAGTGTAGTAGCAATGAGAGGTGAAAGTTTTACTCTACGTGCAGCGCCGAATACTATAAAAAACTATAAATATAGTAGCCAATGGTTACTATACATATTATAGTTTTCAAAAGGTATTTATTTATTAATATCTATATTAACTGATCTCGATAAACTTCATTATATTACTGCCTACGTACAAATATTCTAAAAAAGGACTTTAAAAAGTACTTCAAAAAGTACTCAGTACTTTTTAATAGACTTAGTACTTAGTTACAAATACTTTTCATACATGCGGTACTTGTACTTACGCTGAAGTACTCAGGCTTTCGGTACTTGTTCTTGTACTTAAGTACTTTTTCTTTGTTACTTGTCCAGCTCTGGCTGCGTTTCTGGGGCAAACACTGTTTCGATTATGAATGATGAAATATAGATGTTGCTTTTAGGGTTAAAAGTATTTATGGTTATCTCTGATCCCCTACCATAGAAATTCGATAATTGCCCAAGTATTTATATGGGTAATTGGGTGATCCTAATATCGAACTTCTATATGGTAACCATGGAGAACCATACTGATGAGACCTCTCTGATCGATGGGTCAAAAAGTTCAATTTTTTCCTGTATTTTCAAAACATTATAGAAATTCATTGAATTTGAGTCTATAGAGACGAGAAATTGTAAATAAACTGCTTTATACGAAAATCAGGTACTGCGACCGATTGCTTCTGGTGCACTCAACCTCCTTTTGGTAGAAAGGAAGAGAACGCGATTTAATTTTTGGTAGTTTTCAGGTCCGCTCCTATAGGATTCTATAGAATTTTGAAATCACACCTTCTTTCTTTGATAAATTAAATAATACACCTTCGTATCCATAAAATTAGGTATATTCACATTTTTGACCATGTTGTAATTTATTAATTTTTAGTTTATTTCTTTCTCAGCATTTCATAACTGCTTGACACTCTGACAAACTATAAAATATAATATCAATTGTTTTATCCACTTTAATCAATTATAGCATAAACTTTTCAGACTGGTCATTAGCAATTTTATAAGTAAAATGTTCTCTAAAAAGCTCTCAACGCTTGGTATAGACGATTTTTAATATATAGTATTTAAAAATTAAAGATCCCAATTCAGTTATGCTTGAATTTTGAGGCCATCAAAAAGATCATAACAGAAGTATACTCCTATCCTTTTTATTAAGTTGGTTGTACCTCAATTATATGTTAACTCTTTTATAAAAAAAGAAATTTTTAGAAAATAAATGAAACTATCAAAAGATCTTCCCCGCAGGGATAGTAAACTTCAATACATTTGGAGAGAAGATTATTCACAACTTTTCAATTCCTATACATAGTTCTTTCCATAAAACATTAGCAACCATTGAATTTTTTTCCACTATCATCATCATAAAAATTTCGCCTTAACAATCTATTTTAAGCTAAGGCTTCTCTGGTCGTATCCTATTCAAAGCATTTCACCCATGAAATTACATTCCACTATGAAGGATGTCTACCCAAAGCATTTCATTGTTAGAAATTGGTCCTCAGTCAAGAAGCTCCCGATTAGCCATTGACCCTCTTGTCAACACAGCGAGCGTCAGTCTGTCTTTTCTCTGCGTAGAAATTGTGAAAAGAATAGCTTTTTTGCTTTTCCGGAGTATTATTGGAAAATTTATGAAGAGGATCGGTTTTTTTTTTTTTTTAATGAAATCCGTATGTCTTAAAGTAAAAATGCAGATAAAGAGAGAAAAATCCAAGTACAATGGAAAGAAATTTTAAGAAAACTAAAAATTTTCATTCAACATCATGACAGAGGTATTCTGAAAATATTCCTAAATAAAACAAAGATAAGTTTTGAAATGTATGTAGTATGGGTGTGCATGCTAATTATACAACAGACATTATAAGTTGGAATTTCAAGCTTTTAAATGGTCGTTCAATAATTTCGCTTTTTATTGATACCCTATTCCGAGATGAGAAGATATGTTGAGGTATAGTAAAAAAATAATAGTAATAAATAATTTTTAATAATTATTGTAAAATATTGTTTGCTGCAACGCACTTAATCTAGATAGCAACTGGCAAGTACATACAGAGTGGATGACAACTGAAAGGCATAAACGCGGGGAACTGATTGATGACTTTTAGTTAGAACAAAAATTATATGGAATTTGCGAGGGGACGTCATTAAGGCAGTACTGAGTTTATGAATTTAGGTACTTTTTTGTGTAACACTCTTACTACACCCTCTATAAAAATATTTGAAGTACGAAATGATAGCGAACCGTCTAAGCTTTCTATGAAATGCTTCTGTTGTGTCGGGAGTTACAGGACATCAAGGTCAAAAATTATGAAAATTTATTCTATCTTTTCCCGCCAAAATTAACATTATTGTTGATTTTTAAAAATGTAGGAATAACAGAATGCTAACTTTGATTTGATTATGTGCAAACATGCCACCGTTTTTTAAATAAATCTGTTTTTATGATTTAGTTTCATTAATTGTGCATCTATCACGTGCAACAACTTTTGAAGTAAACCTAATTTTCTAATTATCAATGAATTATTAATGAAGTTGAACAATTTCTAGGGAGGGGCTTTTGGGGGAGCTTCTGGAATCTGATACCAGATAGTTCATGTCAACAGTGATGTATTATGGCAAGAAGATGCAACAAAAATGTATGTAGCTCCGGCTCGAAGGACCACAACAAATGCGATATATATTAAAATATGATGACGGCTTTTTTCTTGGAGGTGTTAACGGGTTGATGGGTTGATTTACGGTGGTCCATAACTATGGTGGTACATCCGGAAAATGTTCGGCCATCATTCAAGAGGGTCGGCATTTTCAACTCCCCCCTTCATTTTCGGGTGAGGGGGGGAAAACGCTTTTTCACCAAAATTGCTGGAGACATGCGCAATGATGTCTTATCGTTTAGCCATATCCGTTTTGAACTGAGGGGCTCGCATCGGGAGGGGCAAGGTGGCAAAGTTTTTTTTTTAAATGCTTATATCTTTGAAAGTTACCAAGGGATTTTGATTTTTTTTAGGTTAAATGAAACTCCTATAGCCTGCTATCTTTTCGTATAAAGTTCATATTTGGGGGGGGGGGGCACAACCAAAACTGGCTATACCCCGAAAGTACCAACATTTTTTTCATTCAAATGGTAAAACACCTTGACGGGGTAAGCTCCGAAGGTACAAGTCTAATCGAAACTGTAATGAAGTACCTTACACATTCGGGGGTAGTTGTAATACTAGCAGTAGTATTCACTATTATTAACAATCAAAGCTCAGTCAGATTAGAAGATAACATTGTCCCATTACGGAATAATATCCTTTGTCCTTATTTAACTGGAATATGCACCGATCGCAACTATGACATGAGCTTCTGGAATCTGATACCCGATAGTTCATGTCAACAGTGATGTATTATGGCAAGAAGATGTAACAAAAATGTATGTAGCTCCGGCTCGATGGACCACAACAAATTGCGATAACACGGGTTAGTGACTAATACTAAAAAACTAAAACAGTAACGAAAACACGACAGTTTGAATACGACGCAATAATGGATAATTTTATTTAGAGAATATACTTTAATAAGAAATATTACAGCTAAATTATTTAAACCAGTAAATTATACAAAATATTATAAATATTTCTATTAAAATATCAGAAATTGTAGTATCCCTAAGAATTATGTATTTGCTATAGCTGGTATGGGATAATAATAAAACATTTTTTCTTTTTGCCAACGTTTCCCGTTATATTTTAACGCTTCATCAGGGCTAAAAATACAATAACTATCCCAACTTTTTTGTTAATAGAATGATCAAACAATACTTTGTAAAAAATTCAAATATCCACAACGTTGATGCTACTAACAATAATAATCTACAGATTCAAAATAAAAAATACATTAGACTACCGTTTATGACACCGATGGCTTACAAATTAAGAGACTTAATAGCCTCTTATTCAAATCATATACAGGTAGTTTTCTATAATACGAAGAAAGTACATAATCTATTCACCAGACTTAAAGACCGGGATCCACGAGAACTACACTCTAATGTTGTCTATAAAATTAATTGCAAGTCATGTGAAGCATGTTATATTGGTCAGACAAAACAATTGCTAAAAAAGAGACTATACCAACACGGTTATGATTGCAGAAATACCAACAGTCACAAAAACGAGATGACAGCCCTAGCCAAACATCATTTTGAAGAGGATAGTCATAGTTTTGATTTTGAAAATATAAACATTGTTGATTATGAGAGCAATTGGTATAAACGTAATATTAGTGAAAGAGATACATATACAGCTCAATGATAACAGCATTAATTTTCGGACAGATACAGTTAACTTAAATCCAGTCTATATGACTCTTATTAACTCTTACAAAAACACTTTAATGAGTGATGATAACAGAAATTGATCTATTTTTTTAGTTTTGATAATTACTTCCACTTTGTATTACTAGTACCAGAATTTCTCTATTTTTATCTAGGATGCTATCTGACAGCCGTAAAAAATGTTTTTAGATTTTTTTTGATGCTCTTTATATCATGTTTAATTTTTTGTGATTTTAATTGTAATTTCTATTGGTAATTTTCTTGAGGTAATTTATAGATATTTTTAAAGTTTGCTGTTGTTCCAATGAATTGTTGTTGTTTGTATTTGTAGCCCTGATGAAGCGTTAAAATATAACGGGAAACGTTGGAAAAAAGAAAAATGTTTTATTATTATCCCATACCAGCTATAGCAAATACACATTTCTATTAACACTGGCGCACGATGACCGATGAAAATTGTGCACGAACTAAAGGTGAGCGAACGACAGTTCCTGGTAATGAACCTCTTCAATCCGGTAGCAAAGGCCATTCCTCTATTTTCCACTATGACCCAGAAAAATGCTACTTGAACAATTGCTGAAATCGTTGATGGGTTGCTGGCCTACGTTGACGATGTAATGTTGCAATCATTGCGCAACGGAGTAATTGCTGATTAAAGGTGCTTGTGGTTGACCCCATCGTCCTATTGTTGACACACCAGATTCCAACAGATCTTGTGTCCGTGATTCAGGATTGTAAGGATATCTTGTTGTATGACATATATGACTAGATCGCTTGATAATAATAATTACAACGATATCGGTGTTATATTCACATTTCCAGAACTAAATAGACTTCTGTTAAGTACAGGGGCTGCATTTGTTTCTAGCATAAATGTGTCCTGAGAGTACAATAATCTTCCATTTACTCTCTGCACTGAGCAAACGCACTTAAAATATTTTCAGCTAGCTTCTCACTTCTGCTACACATTGCATACACACTTTTATAAATTTTATATTAAGATTTATATTTATGAAATATGAATAAAAATAAATAAATTAAATTCCAACTTTTGTTGTAATTCACTGGCAATTTCAGCCGAATGGCAGATGTACATAAATATCGACCCCTATGAGAAAAAGTAAAATGGGAGGCAACCGACCAGTCGAAACAGCCGGTACAAGTTCGTGTGCAGAGCTCAATTAGGGTATTCATTTTCTCGAATAATCTGAAATCACGTACTCAGTCCATCCAGCTGTGATTCAAGTAGTATAAGTAATTGAAAACATTTTCCACAACACATTCATTATTAATTTACATTAATATTTCAGAAATTTACTATGGTATCACACTAAAATTATATTTCCTTTTTGTCCATCTTAACGAACTCTAGTATAGTATGTAGAAAGCTCCTATCTCTCTTATGGAATAAGATACAAATTGAGTTACTTTATGCTTGGAGGTTCACCAAAACGAGTCACATACAATCAATTTTCCTTTCAGAGTGTATAGTCCTCTGATTGTAGAAGAGTGTGGTGTCATATGACAATATAATTCTATTTTGTATTGAAACGACATCTATTCGCAGCAGTCTTGTGTCCTCCGATTTTGTATTGAGATGAAACAAACACGTAAATCTATCTCTCTGGATATGCAAATTTTATCGCATGACCATGTTTTGCATTAAAATATTGCACTTCCTTTTGAATTCTCTTGACCTCCTTTGTCTGTTTTCTGTCGAGGAGACCGAGATGCTACCATGGCACGGATGGCATTTATTCGTATTATCCAATGTAAGTGTTAGCCACTTGGAGAAGCATTTAGGCAGCTCCTTTGGATCTGTGTGGATTATGTTCTATTATTATTACTTTAATAAGATTTTATTGTGCCACGTTGCGTAGTCTAGGGCGTTTTTTTTTATCGTAATCCTTAATGTTGTTCAGTAAGTACATATATCTGCCTTCAATGGATGTTTATGCCATTAAAAGAACTGTGTGGATAAGAACTGTGTGGAGATAAGAACTGTTTTTTTAATTTAATCCTGAAAAGCATATGCTTCAAAACCGGATATCTTTACAGGATGTAAGTGGAGAGGGGAGAAGACATTAGGCCTGTTGATTTTTTTTTTTTTTTAATAATTTCAAGCGCTCAAAACGATTCCAAAACTTTTTTTTTCGTATAGATATCACAGGACTTCTAGATTACATTTTAATACTCAACATGGAAATGTATTTTTTTTTTATCTGCCACGCCATTGAAAACTTTCCAATGAAAATGATATTTTTATCGCATCGTGATGCAATTTGAAACTGGAAAATTCGAAAACTGTTATACGTGTAAGTATCGAAGATATGTACATAAATTTAATGTGTTGCCAACCCATCATCAAATTCTCATTTTGTGTCGAGTGATACTTCCTCACTTTTTCCACGGTTGTACTAAATGCAACCATTAAAGCGGGGAAGTCTCCTCCTTCAATGTTTTAATGTTACAGCCATATGCACGAGTATATATATTGTAATTGTATGTACTTAGATAAGTACCTACATACTTACTTTTACTGACTATTAGTTTTCAAAAGTGAGGGCTATTACTGTGCAAATTGGCTAGATACGAAAATTGGTCGTTGATTGTGGTATCCTGGACTATAAAGGCAACACAGCTTTTTGTACAACTTAGACTTGAGGGTGAAACCTATATATATTCTCTAGTTGCTATACTTCGGAAGAGATGACTTGCTCGTTTCAATTTTGTTTTTGTTTCTTGGTTTTGCATATACATATGTATGTAACATGCTTCATTCTTCTACTATCCTGTTTTAGGCAATCGATATTGTCCCATGTGAACGTAACAGGTGTAATTTGTTCAAATTGCAGGATATACGTAGATCTAAAATGTAGGAGATGTACATAGGCATAGAAGTCTTCGGTTTGATTGGTTTGGTTTTCATGGCAGAAATTTGTAGTTTGACTGCTTACAGTAATCATCATCTTCGACAGGCTATGGATATCATATTGAGATGGTATTACTCCTGGAAGTTCTATTTGAAATTTTGTCTGTCGGTTGCAGTTAAAGGGTTTGATGGTTTTATTACTTCGCAATTGCGTGGCTATTACAATTTATCTGTTATTCTTAAAATTTCTGTCCTAAATCCTACACATACATGCATCTAGCTCTACATTGTACCTTTAATATCAATTTTTATCAGATTAATTTTTGCAAAGGATCTATCTTTAATCAGCAGCATAAATATTAAGAGATAAATTTTTCATTGCGCAAATTCAAGTGATTGCAAACAAAGTTGATTAATTTAAAGGAAATTCATCTTAATGGTGGCATGAAATGTTAAAGAGATACAAATAGTCAAAAACTCTTGGAAGTAAGTAAGAGTAACGCTTTAAAGCTCTTAAAAGCTGCCTTGGTTATAATTAGTAGTATTTACTAGTAGTAATTAGTTAGAAGTAAAAGTAATATCTAATTTAACTAATTGCTATATATTTTATTCAATACTAATATATAAGACTCTTAACACAACTTGATTGTCCAAGAATTTTCGTGTAAATAGATTAAGTTTTTTTTATAGGTAAGCGAGCTTCCAATACAAAAAAAATGTCCAAGAATTTTTAGCCGCAGCTGTGAACTGTCCAATGATTTTCTGATTCGATGAAATTTAGCACCTGTGTAATTTTAATTGTGAACTTGTTATTTGTATTTAGGAAGGAAAACCAACAATTAGCATAAATATCAAGTCTAAGGTGTAAACACCCATTCAAAATACTCTTTGCAGAGCGAATAAATCGAGAGTCGAACAAACCCGAACTCGAATAAGAGTTTGGGTTCCCAACAATGAAGACAACGACCAACAAAGCAGACCAGTTGGCCAAAAAAGAATCAAAATTGAGCTTCACAAGCCTTTTCAGTTTTTGGGGGGATCCCGACTGCGGCAGTTAAAGAAAGATTGTTTGAGTAGCTAATAGCCCCAGCCGAATTCTGCTGAAGAAAAAGAAGTAAGGGTTGCAGATATTCAAAACCGTTCCCAAGGAAGAACAGATAATTTCCTATAATTAAACAGACCTCTACCTCTACCACACAGAGGACACAGACTTCTTAGGCAATACTTGGTGACACGAACAGAAGTAATGTCCGGCTCATTGAAGAAAATACTGGAGGTCGTCAAGATAACTCCATTTAATGAGCTTTAAACATCACAATAGTTCCATGATGCTCGCAGTGAATGGAAGGTTAAATCACTCTCACTACTGAATCTAATCCCAAAAAGGTGTGAATAAAATTAAAATTAATCAAAGAGGGGGCTTGTATACCGTTTCGGAGTTACAGGGCAATTATGAAATTATGCTAATTTTTCACGATCGATTATGCGCTAATAATTCTTTAATGGCTATAGGAAAGTAAGTAAATTTTTTTTTGCTACGAAATAAATTCATAGAAAATTTAGTCAATAAGAAAAATTTACCGAATGTGTTGCCAAATCCGCGGCTCGAGAATAAGTGGAAGACTCACTACAAACGAAAAATCGTTGAAAAAGAAATTTTTTTTTGCAAAAGAGGGCGTTTTGTAAAGCATGGCTGTAATTTTGGCGTATACGACAGGCAGAAACCAAGCCTTACTGATGAGTATGCGTTTTCTGCTGATACGAAACACTCTCGTTTTCAAAAGAAATTTATTTTTCAAAGAGTTTTCATTTGTAATTTTTTATTTTTTTTTTCAAAGGAACAAAGACCAAAATAATAAAAAAAAATCGAAAATTTTGTATTTATAGCGCTATAGAGTAAGATCGGGTATTGTGGTACATGAGGGTAATGTGGTATAGTGGCATATCTCTCTAACGCCTAATGTGACGCAAATTTTCTTCGTACTAGCGCCTAGTTCCTTCTCATTCTAATTTTTGCTCAGTTTAGTATTTGTCATCGCGCAGTGAAGTTGAAATTTTTTGAAGCGAGTGACTAACAAGATTAATTTATTAAGAATTTTTCATGTACTGGAGTTGCTGTGCTGCTATTTTCGAAGTATATTCGATCATTTTTGAATTTTTAAAGTAAGTTGTCCTAATTTTTTTGTTTCTTATCCCCAGTCTGAAATTTAAATAAAAAGTACACTTTCGGGTAATGTGGGATACTTGAAGGAGGGTTAAATGATATAGTATTCCATATTTGCCGCATTTATATAAGTTATGATTTAAATTACATACTGACCCGGAAAATGCCAAAGAAAGGTATTACTGTCAGAAAATGGGATAGATCTCAAATGCAAAAAGCAATCATTTCTGTCAAGAATAATGAAATGGGTATGCAATTGGCTGCAAAAACATTTGAAGTGCCACATACCACCTTGCAACGCATGGCGAGAAGTGATAAATCCATTAACGAACTTCTATCAATTCACTTAGGCCGAAACCCAGTATTTAATGAAGAAATTGAAGAAAAACTGGTAAAATATTTACAGGAAATGAAAATCCGTTTCTGGGGTCTTACTAGAGGTGACATACGTACTTTGGCATTTCAGATGGCCCAAAAAATAACATTCCCAGCAAATTCGCAATTCTGCATAAATATGCAGGCAAAGATTGGCTTAACGGATTTATAAGAAGACATCGAGACAAACTGAGCTTTCGCCAACCAACGGGCACATCCATTGACCGGGCGAAAGGATTTACTGCAGAAAATGTGGAAACATTTTTCAATAACCTTGAAGATATTTACGCCAACAATAATTTGCCACCGTCACGAATACTGGAACGTAGATGAAACCGGGTTGTCCATTGTCCAGAGCAAACAGCCACAAATCCTACAAAAGAAAGGAAAGCGTCAAATAGGAGCGATGACGTCTGCAGAGCGCGGTACTCTTGTTACCGTAATCAATTGTATGAGTGCTAGTGGAAATTTTATTCCGCCCAATTTTATTTTTCCACGAAAAATCAAAATCCTCTTATCATGAATAACTCTCCCGCTGGGATGGGTCCAATTGCCCATTTTCACACAATGGTTTCATCATTTCTTGGAGTTCTCAAAACCGTCAGACCAGGAGCCAGTTCTGCTAATTTTAGACGGACATTACAGCCATACCAGGAACATAGATGTAATAGAGGAATTAAAAACTCATCCAGCCAACTTGACAATATCAAACTAGAGGAGAATATCCAAAAAGCACAAAATCTGAAAATCCAAAAAAGTTAAGACAGTGAAGTCTAAGGAACAAAAGAAACCAAGAAGTAAAGTCACTCACAAGGAGAACACAATTTCAAGACCATCCACTTCTACGGGAGTTCGAAGGCGTTTATCATCACCATTATCATCATCCAATAAAAATCTATCTGTTTCGAACATAATATTTGATGATTCAGAAGACGAAATTAGTACCGATTTTCCTGCATCAAAAGATTCTAAGTGCACCTTGGGGTGATGATAAAAGTGGAGGAGAATGGATCCAATGCTTACAATGTGACTGTACCTGGGCTCATATTATTTGTTGCCCGAAAAACAGTGCCATATTTATTTGCGATTCTTGCAATAATATTTTTTAGAATGTTTTGAGGATTTCCTTTCTAATATTTTTGATTTTATTTTGTAAAGAAAGTTTAGTAGATAAACTACCTATGTTTTTTTTATTTACTTTTATATTTTATGAAGAATTCTTATTCGTTGCTTATTTGTTACGTTATCTATTTATTTTTTTCTCCAAAAATATGTGTTCGAATAATACTGATTAATAAAAGAAGACTTGGAATAATGTGTTTTTTCGAGATATCAGTAGCTTTATGAGATAAAAACTCAATTTTTCATTATACAATGAAATAAAAAACGAGTTCTGATAATATGGTATAGTATACCACAATACACGAAAGTGGTGTACCACATTAAACGCACTTTTTTCAAATTGAAATTTTCGTAGAGTTTTAAAAAACTTTCTAATATAATTTTAATTCATGACAAATTTAATAATTTAAAATAAAACTTAAGGCAAAACACTTCCATAAATGCCAGAAAAAAAGTTTTGAGTGCGAACAAGATTTAGTTTCCGAAATATTGTTAAATATATAAAGGGTGTTCCACAATACCCGATCTTACTCTAACTTTGGAGATGAGATGAATACGAGGATAGTTGAGTAGTCGTTGGAACGTTCATGCGTTTCTACGTACAATAAAGTCTTAACGGTGACCGAACATCTTGTATTTATTAAGATACAAGGTTTTCTGTCGAAAGCTAGCATATTTTCTTAAGCACCTTGTAACTCCGAAACGTCAACTCCCAGCCATACATTTTATTATTATATGGTATATACAATTTATATTATATAAAAGAGTGTTTGAAAAGTAAAAAAATTGATAGCTGGGGCAGAATATGAAAAAAATTATATGGTGAAGGCTAGGATAAGATGCATCGTTTCGTTGGCATAATGAAGAAGGCCCGGGTGGATGTAGTCAATTCAGACACTTTTTCTATTGAAACCCACCCCCTTCCTATTTCGCAAGTTTCAAGCAAAATAACAAAAAAAGTGCAAAATGTTTATGATTTGAAAGGTTGGCAGAATTGAGCTTTGGAATATGACACACAGATAAATCTGGCTACATTAATAATAAATTAAATTATTAAAATCATACACATGGAAATTCACAGCCTTCCCAAAAATATATAAATTACGCTAGCAATAGACTTAACTTAACATACATAATATGAATTAATAAAAAACAATTCCGAAGTAATAAAAATAACTAAACAAACATAAACTAAATAAAAAATTGCAAAGGAATAAACATAACTTAACAAATCAAATGAATAAATAAATAACACAAAAAATTGTAAGGTAATAAAAATAACTAAACAAACATAAATTAATAAATAAAACACGCAAAACCAAGAACAAAATTCAAGGAAACCATAATAAGGCAAAAATGGCCGGCAAATTCTGGAAACGCCACTGAACTACAACCAGATGTCAAAAATAGTGCGACGAGGAGAGACGTCATCGAGCTGACAGCTCGGGTTTTTTTTCTTCTGTCTTGTCCTGGGCTTTGACTTTTGCAGGCGTTTTTTTCTTGCTCTCGTGACGGAAGTTGGTTGACACAAAACACAACACCGAGAAGCGATTTAATTCTTTTGATCTGAAGACGGCAAAAAATGTATCGAGTCTAGGGTTTCCAATCCGGATATCCGGATATCAAATTATCCGGATTATCCGATCCATTTTGACTATTCGGTAATCCGGATATTTTTGTTTAATTATCTGATAATTCGGATATTTTTTGACATTTTTTTTTCAGGAAAATACTGTTTTCTTTCTAACTGTTCAGCTATTTTCAACAAAAGATTATACAATTACTTTCTCAAGTGGCAGTTTTATTTATTATTTATTTATTAAAGTGTCTTTGAATAAACAAATAAGTTGTCTTGTGGATGTTTTTTTATCCAAATTTTAAATAAAACAAGTAACAAAGGTAGAATTGTCCCAAGAGTAATTCTTATGATACCCTAGATGAATGCCCTTATGATCCTGTTTAGACGGGTCAATAAGCTGCCTCTGCCCCCCCCCCCCCCCCCCCAAGAAAACTTCTCGGTAATATGAAGGTCGGGGGCAGGAATGAAGTATAACCCAACCTACAGATTTCGTGCGGCAGAGGCAGAGGCTGAGACTGAGACTGGGTCTATGTAATTTCGTATGGTCACCCATCTGTGTAAGTTTGATTTTCTAAGTGGTTTTTCGCGTCACGTATATTTCTAGAACGGTTCGTCGGACAGTAAAAATTATTATAACTAGTCTCATAGCATTTCATATTCTGAAGAACTTTTGAGTAAACAAAAAACGTCTAGGACTGATTGTTTTCACAGAATACCTACGTAAAAGTAGCCAAGTAGCAAAGCATTCGCAAATGGAATATTTTATCATGTGATGTTCAATGCACGACTGTCGGCAGAACTTTTGCAGAGCTTATTAAATCAGCTGATATTTGTTAAAAATCTTTGGCAGTTTGAGTGTCTCTCAGCTTTTAGTCTATATCTCTTTTATTTATCTTCTATCTAATCTCTATACAATACTACTCTCTCTTCTTTTTCATATTGTATTAGTTTAGTGTAATTTAGTGTATTTTATTTCATTCTTGCTTGCTCCTTAGTTTTTCTTTTTGTTTTAAATAATTAACTTTTTGCTTTTGCTTTTTATCTTATTTTTATTTTTGTTTTATTTTTTTTTATACTTTTTTTTATAATTTATTCTTTTTTCCTAATTCACTTTGTACAATAAGATTTTGTAATCTTTGTACGGAAATAAATGATTATTGTTATTGTTAAAAAGATCAAAATTTTTATTTGGTCCAATTAAGCTCATTTATGAAATTATTTTTACTATTTTTATGAAAACGTCGCGTAGAAAATTTCAGCTCTCTACGCTGATGCGTTCTAAAGCAATGTCCAAATATGTAGTGAAAAACGAAAGTTTTGTATGGCAACTCTTTGAAGGAGTTACCCGATTTGTCCCATTTTCGAACTTGAATTTACTTTTTGTTTTTTTTTTTAAAGCTCATGTGCAAAATTTCAGTTTTCTAAGTAGAGATAGAGAGACGGACAGACGGACATGCAAAAATCAAAATAACTCTTAATATTATGCGTGGGTGTTCAATCCATTTTGATCTAACATAATTATTTCTATGCGTTACAAACGGAAGGACAAACTTAGTATACCCCATAGATTTCATCTGGGGTATAACAAAACCTACTAAGCACTGAAATTACATGATAACAGTGTGGTTAAAAATTAAATATATTTATAAATAAAATATTGTGTTAATCGCCCAAAAAGGTAGTATACACATTGATTATGGAGTAAATAGATGTCTCGAGATTCCGGTGTAGGAGCTTTCTGTTATCTGTATGGCGTTATCCATATATGGTGTGATTATGTATATAAAATCGACGTTGGCTCAAATTTAAAAGAATTGTTAGATATCATATCACCACTAGAGACTGCAGCAAAGGAACTAAATAAAAATTCAGCGACACTTTTGACCGCTGAATGTGCTTATAAATTTCTATTTGAAAACTTAGACGAGTTTAGAACGAACTTAGGTTAAAATTTATCGAAACAGAATAAAAAACGAATGGATGAACGTCGAGATAAAATGCTTAAAATAAATCTTCTTAGAAGCAGACAATATACCACATTCCATAAATATTTTGATTATAATTCAAAAGGTGCTCCCATTACATTGTCAGTCTGCAGCGATAACTGGAATGGCAATTTCTTCAATTACCTATGTATGTATGTTTATGAGCAGAGTAAAGCAAAAAAACAAGGATATAGATTATTTAACGTATTATTCACTGCATTCCTTACAATAAAACCAGCATTTACAGTTCCAATCGTAGCTCTGACTAAGACAAAATTTAGAACTAGTCTGAATTTTGAAATTTTCAATGCAATAACTTTTTAAAATATTCTTTTTTATAAACAAAATAAATTTAAATCATATAATGTTTTATTACTATTTATTAATTATTAATGTGCATAGTTAAAATATTTGAATAAAAGAAATTATAAAACACCATGAAATATTGGATTCAAACTAGTTATTTATTTTATTTTTTGTTATCCGGATATCCGGATTATCCGGATATTGTGAGTTTTCAGTATTCGATATCCGGATAATCATTAATGTCGGATAATTGGAAATCCTAATCGAGTCATCCTCACGAAACTGGTCGCAGATTTAGTTCAAAAGTAATGCCGAGGTGTGGATTATCTAAAGAAGAACGACCTAAGGGCAGAATTTCTGAGGTGCTGAACCAAGGTCTTGCATCTGGCGGAATTAAATAAGTTGCCGGGAACTGTAGGATTTCTCTGAGGGATCCTCAATCAAGCTGAACTTCAAAATAAAAATAACAAGTAACAACTATTAACGAATTAAATAAATACTAACCTAATCTGTAAATAGAACTGTACTAACAAAATTGATAATACATATATACTAGATTTAGGCGTTTAGACTATCGTGGAAACAGGGCGGCCGCTTAGGGATTGTTTAATATTAAATCTGAATATATTGTCCAGGTTGTGAATTTGTCGAGAGAGTGAATTATACGCATAGAGCTTCCTTGAGAGTTTTAAAATTGATTTGTGTATGGATAACACTTACAGATTTTCCCAACAAAATGTATACTAAACATAGCACCTTTTTACAAAATATTGGCACAGAAGAGTTTTACGTTTTAAATAATTCTAAACAAGTACCTATATATGTAGTACATACATATAAACGGCTGTAATATCGATAATCCTGTTTTTATAATGCATAATTTCATTAATTCCTAGCACGTGCAAAATAAGCTTTTACCTAATAGTTGGAGTAAAATTAATGAATTTATGCAACATAAAAATTAAGAAAAATTAACTGCGATAATTGAGTGAACTCAATTAATTCACTGCAGGAAATCCCTGATAATAAGCTAATTTTGAAACAATCTCACAACACCGACAATACAAAACAACAACTATAAAAACATACTAAAACAGATTTTTTTTGCATTATCCTCTGATTGTTTTATTTTATTTTTTGCTCCGAAAAACCTCAACCACTTAATTACTGATTTTCATGAGATTAATTTTTTTTTTTTTTTATTTTATAATTTCCTCTCCCAATTTTTGTTCATTTCCTATGACAACAAAAGTGTATAGAGGTATATTGGACAACCCTGCTGAATGGCAAACAATATGCCTTCCAGAACTAATTGAATGGGCACAAAATTCTCCTCCAACAATCTACTATTCAATTACATTTCAACACATTTACGTGTTTGTGTGAAATAAATTCAGGCCAGGATCTGAAATTTATAAACTATGCCAGGACGACGAACGACATCAAATTGTTGCTATAGTAGTGTATACACATGAAGTCGGATCTCATCTGAAAATAACACAAAATGGAATGAATGAATAGGAAGTCGTTGCCCAAAATTCAATTAACAAGTCGATTACATGTTGGGTAGCAATTTATGAAATGACTTTTAGGTCACACTTTCATTTAAATTTTGAGTCAATCGGTCGTTGTGCTACCGCCATCCCTCCCGCTTCTCCATCACACTCCATCTAATCACCCACGTCCTTTTAATCGAAAACGTATTTGCATGGGCTATTTCTACTATAACATTTCCAACGATATTAAATGAGGTTATATACTTGTGTTTTAACTTCAGACAAGGAAGAGAAAATTATTCCTGTTAAAATTTCCGGGAATAATTGAGAGAAGAAAATGAAATGAAACAAGCTTGGCTGCTATTATTAGTGGCGCTATTGGACATGAGATAGATTTTAGTGAATATTTCCATTTCCATATTCTTCATGCAAAATTTGTTCTCCAAAAATCAATCATGTTCTATACAATGGTTGAGTAATTATCTTTACAAATATTTGAATTGTCTCAAATGGGGTCATCAGGATCTACTGCAATGGAACGGGATTATTTAGTATTTAACGGGAAGTACCTACCATGCTGACTGTGTGTATTTAAGCAGCAGGCGTCTTGTTTAATTTCGATTATTATGCAATCATTTCTTAGTTGGTATTGGATATATATTCGAGAATTTCTTGAGGTTATTTAAAGTGTTATTTAAATACAATTTTATGTAAAATATATTTTCTAACGTGTGATGTGATGGTTTAGATGTAACACGCCTAATAACTTTCTCACTTGCATACCAAGAATTTTAAAGTAATTAAAAAAAAAATGGTGCGATTTAGGGAAACATTATTAGTTCGGCAAAATCATCCTGCCTACACTGTAAAAATCGTGGATTGCACAGGAGTACTATATCGAGATATTCAGAGTCAGTGTATTGTACACTATTTAAATTGAATAAAAACAATCAGCAGAGATCGGAACCTATTTCCAAGTATGATAATTCAGAAAATGTGGCTAATCTCCGAGTCTGAGCCCTTTAGATTCTGGAATATGCGAGTGACCCAGTAGTTGGTTAATTCAATTCAATCCCCGCGATGAAGACAACAGACAGTGCGTCTGAGTGGGAACCCACAAAATCTAAGGGATGGCGCGGCTGACCCCAATGCGGTGAATTCTGACCCCACCTACATGGCAGCTAACATCTTCCCCTCAAGACCGTACACAACTAACAGGAGAGAAAGTTGTTTTGGAATTGTTGAGAAGATAAGATGGTAGGTGACAGAGTACACGAGTTTGAGCTGATTAAAAGGTTTTTCTGAATTTTTTGGAAATATACAAAAAAAGATTTAAATTGTTTTGTTATCCCTTGTAAAAAAGAATAGAATTTTCATAATCTTATATTAAAGTGGTTAAAAGTATACTGAAAGTGTATGTTGTTTTATTCCATAAAGGAGTAAAAATGGAGGAATGTAACCATGAAAAGGGACAGGTCACACAACGGAATCCATGTATCCTACCTTCCAAACAATTGGTTTACAGAAAGTAGCCATAGTGGAAAATTCTATACGTATCGTTTTTTGTGGCCAGCCCGTCCCTTTAACTCGTACACGAATATTTGTCTCTCTGTATATTTATTTTATATTTTTTTACTATTTATGACACTCTCGTAGACCCAGTACTCGTCATCACAGCGAGCTGAAATTTGGCACACAAGTTCATGTCGCGAACCGGAAATTTCCATGGAAAACCCGGAAAATCGGGAAAAATCATTTGAAAATTTTGTACAAATTTGATTAGTGATAAATCCATTTCAGGGAAAATGCAGAGTTTTCCGGTTTTTCCGAAAAAAATTTCCGGAATTTTCCGAATTTTCCGGTAAAATTTTTTCTAAATTATTCAGGATCAAGTTCCCTATCAACTGGCATCATTACTTTCTCTCCGACAATGGTGAAAACTTGCAGAAAAAATCGAGGAAAATTCAAGTAAAACGCTTTTCCGGAGTTTTCCGACCAAGGAAGCGTTTGAGCATTTTGCAACCTAAGACAAAGAAATGAGTTGCATAAAGTTGCTTTTGTGGAAAATTCCATGGAAAATTCGGAAAAGCGGAAAAAACATCGGAAAATTTTCATCGATATGATTAGTGATAAACCTGTTTCAGGAAAAGTGCAGAATTTTCCAATTTTTCTGGAATTTCCGGAATTTTTCGACTTTTCCGGAAAATTTTCCGCCAAAAAAGTTTTATAAGCTATGCGGAATCAATTTTTTTTCCGTCCTAATGGCATCAATACTTTCTCTTCAACAATCATGAAAACTTGCATGAAAAATCGAGGAAAATTCATGTAAATTTTTAAAAAAAATTTCATAGTAATAGGAAAAGTCTGTGGAAAACATGGAAAATCGGGAAAATTTCATTAAATCAGTGTCTTTTCAGCCGTCATAAAATTGTTTTAAAATATCTGCATGCAGTACGTAATAACAATTTAGTTAACGTGAAAAAGGCAGAAAATAAAATAAGTAAAAATTGAGTTTTCAAACAAAACTGAGGCCAAACCTAATGAAAAAGTAGAAAATAAACTTTTCTTCACACACAGAGGTGGACTCAGATTATATTCGCTAACAATCACCGATATATTTCAGTATGCTCAATCAGAGGTAATAAGTGATTTGATTCATGAAGAGGAAGAATATTCAAGAGAAATATCTCAATCAAAAAATCTGAGTCCACCTCATTGTGTGAAGAAAAATTTTTTTCATGCGGCTTGGACTCAGTTTTGTTTGAAAATTCGTTTTTTACTTATTTTATTTTTTTTAATATCTTTATAAAAATTTTATATTCATTTCTCAATTTTTCTTACTTGATTTCAATTTCTTTATAAGACTACCTCCCAATTCTTTTTATTGAACTGGCTGTGAAAAGAAAAGGAAGGTTTTGTCAATACATACATACCTGCAACTGTCAACTAGTCTCCAATTCGCTTGCAAGTCACAATCTACAACCCCGTCAAATACCGGTTCTGGTTCTCTATGCTCTTTCCGGCGTTTGGTAGAAAGCTTCATACTTGAAAGCCGTAGGTAAAACGGTGTTTCAAAGGTGATTTCAGGCAGCGTACAAAAAAGACCCCTACGAAGTGGTACCATGACCTCGATCCTCTGAGTAATTATACACAGTGAAACCCAGCGTTGATCAGAAAGCTTTCCGATGCCTAGGTATATTACGCGATGACCACATAAGGCTGAAGCACTAAATACTTGATTTCCCTTTGATAACACCGACTTGTCTAGTATCTTGCCCGCGTCCGAGACTTCATTTTCATAAACTAGCTCAGAGGTAAGCAAATTTCATGTGTCAACACTTGGCTATATGACTTGGCACATTTGTTCGACAGTTGACGATACACGGAATTTCTTGTTGGATTGAATAAGAGTTCTTTCGTTAATTTCCGAAACTCTTCTAGCCCACATTTTCTTCGCAAATTATCCTTACTAACTTTATATGCACCTCGTTGTATTCTAGGCCAGTTCACATAATTTTACCAAAGGCATTCACCACTCCAATTTCACAATTACAAATTCCGTGCTGAAGTCAACGAGGAAGAGTTGCCGACCATAGCAAAACAAAAGCGAAACAAAATCGAATCGTGAAAGTTATCGTTTCATCCTGTACGCATGGAGATTTCTAGCGAAGACACGAACAGGAATCCCCACGACAATAGCGGGAGCGCTTTGGGATCTACCTCTTAAGGGGCCCATACACGGTCATGCATGTAGGCCAACTCGAGTAGGACAATGATGTTGTCACTCAGATTTGACCATGTGTGTGCCTGTTTGACGGTGTGACACACAGTGTGTCAAGCGGTTTGAAGAAAATTAAGTTAGTTTGATTTTTAGGCGCGCGACTACATGTTTGACAACATATTGTACCGAGTAGGGCGATGTTCGTCACGTATTCGTCCATATTGAATCTAGAGTGAACTCTATTGAAGAAAATATAACAATTAATAGTTCTAGCAGCTCCTGATATGTGTTCCTATCCTAATATTGGATAGCATGTTTGATAGTGTGTGGAGAAAAAGCTGTCATGTGTGACCAACCAAGTTGGATAACATGTTCGCCGTGTATGAGCCGCTTAAGAATACACAACTAAAATTGCTTGCTCGTTACTGTTCGGCCCGAGCAATTTTATTTGTTTGAATCAAATTTTTGTTAAAATATTTAACAGAGATCTGAACCTATTCAAATATGACGATGCAATTTCTGAAAACATGATGGGTGTTATAAAATCTTCTACACCCAGACCTTCCAGCGAATTCTCCAAGTCTCCCAAGGTACTTTACTCCAATTCTCTCGAACATTATCCTTAGCAATTTTATATACCCAAAGGTGTTGTTTTCCTTTTTAGATGAAATAAAAATAATTCCTTTCGTCATTATTCAAATTCATTTCATAGCAAACATATAGTTCGGATGAAGGTAGGTAATATACCATTTCCAAACATGTATATAACTTCATTTTTAATTAAAAGTACTATAAGCGTCAGGTGTACAACAAATCCAAAGTCGTACAATGCCGGAATGTAATAATTTGTTCACTTTTAGTCGAACAAACAAAACAGGTGGAGGTGGAGGAGCAGAAGTAGAGTATCCACTTTGCACGTTTCCAAAATTCCATTTAGAATTGTTTCATTGGGTTGAGCACTGCCATATAGAATTTCCCCGGATGTCCATTGCATTCGAGAGAAAATTTTTGGAATTATTTTCCAAAGGACAAAAATATAAACCTTGTTGTAATCCGTTCCCATAGATAAGCTATATGAGATTTGCGTTGAAAATGAAAATCATTTCTATACAGTAGTGGTGGTGTGGTAGGTATACTGGGTAACAGGGCAAGATTGCATTTTTCGGTTGATATTTCAAAGCGATACTTGTATCCCACACACAATACACACACACATATATATATAAAATTCCAGCACTGTTCAAGAAACAAAAGGAATTGTTTATTTCTGTTTCGATTTTCTATAAATAGAATCTAAATTTTCTTTTCTGTCAAAGGATTCGGTACGTAGGTTCGTACGTACGTAGGCAGGTACCCTTTGTGTTATCGGGGAATCTACAGAATTTTACTTTTATCTTCAATTTAACTGGTTTTTCCTGATTTTGACATCAAAAGAATTAGATTCTTTTGCTAAAATATTTAGCAGTTGGAAAATTTCTTTAGCGATCAAGACATTGTAAAGATGCCTTTCATCTATACAACTTCAAGAATGAAATGACGTCTTTTATTTTCTGGTTTCTGCCAGTTATTTTGAAAGATTTTCATTCTGGCAGTATTTTCGCAAATTTTTTTTCGCAGAATTTCCTTCATAGTGACATATACCTAGTGCTTTACTACGCAATCCTTGCAATTAGATTTACTTTTATAGTAACAGATTTTCGTTCTGTACTTTATCACTACCAGTTATAAGTCCTCCGGCGAATTATTTTGACCACGATATCTTATTTCTAACCATCCATCAGCGTACGGCCTCATCTTGTAACTATACAATTTGAGTACAATCACCTTAACGTCCCCGATATTCTGCGTGATGGATCATCAATCATCCTTGCCATGGGAAGCACTATACCACCGTAAATACCAACTTGGATTTTTTACTCAATAGGTAGCCCTCTATACAAGCCCGTCAAAATTACCCAAAATATCGTTGTCCATGGTTTTCGACAGAAATAAGAATTTTAATAGTTTAAAGGGAGTTCTTGCATCGAAAATATAAAAGATTCAATACAGATAGGCAGTTTGATACGTCAGTGACTTTTTGAATTTCCCGCGCAGTAACTTTAAATGCAATACTGCTCCCGCCAAATGCCAAATGCAAGCTGCGTAATTTAGTTTGTGTTTGATAGCCATTGAAAGCAGAAGACCTTGAGAATCTTAACGAAAATGGAAAAAGTGAAAAAAAAAACCATCACCGAAACGAAGGAAAGGCTTGATAAATACTATCGGGACTCTGCACCGCCAATTTTAATGGTAACAAGTGAAAAAGCTAGAATTGGTCTAAGACGAATTCTTAATGTAACCCCAGATGAATGCCCGTATGAAATTTCGTATGGTCTCTCATTTGAGCAATTTTGATTTTTTGCATTGGTTCTCGCATATATTTCTAGAACGGCTCGTCGGACAGAAAAAATGATTATAACCAATTTTATAGGATTTATTATTCTGAAGAAGTTCTTAGTACAATAAAAATGTCTACGACTGATCGTTTTCAAAGTATATGTAAAGAACCAAAATTATTATATGGCAACACCAAGAAATTTTTTTTGCTATTATTATGAAAACACAGTGTACCAAATTTCAGCTTTCTATGTCGACGTGTTCTCAGGTAGTGTCCAAATATATCGTGGAAAACGAAATTTTTGTATGGCAACCCTACGAAGGAGTTGCCCGATTTGTCTCATTTTCGAACTTAATTTTACTTATTTTTTTTAATGTCCGTGTACAAAATTCCAGCTTTCTAAGTGAACGCGTTCTCGAGTTATCATGCGCACGGACGTACGGACGGACGGAAAGACAGACGGATGGACTTTTAATTTTATGCGGGGGTGTCCAATCCATTTTGCTCTACCATCATTATTTCTGTGCGTTACAAACGGAATGACAAACTTAGTATACCCTATAGATTTCATCTAGGTCTAGGGTATAAAAAGTGGGTTTACTGAGTTCCGTTGCGGTCGTACCAACACAAGTGACGCCGAATGTTCAGATCGCCCAAAAGAGGTCGTCACGCCAAAAATAGTCGATAAAATCCATGGAATGATATTGGACGATCGGAGAATGGCTGAGGCTTTAGGCATCTCAACTGAGCGGGTATATCACATTTTAGATGAATATTTGGACATGAAAAAGCTATCCGCGCAATGGGTGCCACGATTGCTCACACTCGACCATAAGCGCAACCGTGTGACTACTTCAAAAAGAACGGTTTGGCGATGTTCAGCCTCAATTCGAATGAGTTTTTGCGTCGTCGTTTCGTAACCATGAATGAAACATGGATCCATCACAACACACCACAGACCAAAGAACAATCAAGATAATGGGTTTCTTCGGGAAAACGTGCAACAAAGAAGGCCAAGGTGGGTTTGTCGGCCAACAAGGTCATGGCCATAGTTTTTTTAGATGGAAGCGGTGTCATTCACATCGATTACCATGAAAAGGTCAACCCGATTACCGGCGAATATTATTCAGAGCTTTTGCACAAGTTCGATATTGATTTGAAGCAGAAACGACCGCATTTGGCGAAGAAAAGAAGTGCTGTTTTATCAAGACAATGCACCGGTAACACGCACGTGTTTAGTCACCATGGCAAAAATCCATAAATTGGGCTATGAACTGCCAGCCCTTCCAGCATATTCTCCAGATTTAGCCCCCTGTGACTGACTATTTCTTGTTTCCAAATCTAAATAAATGGCTGGGTGGTAAGAGATTTGGATCTAACTTGGAGGTCATCACTGAAACAAACGCTTTAAGGGCCTTGAGAGAACCTATTATTTGGAAGAAATAAAAAAATTGGAAAAACTCTGGAGTTAATGTATCAACCTTACAGGAGACTATTTTGAGAAATAAAATACTTTTTTGGCGAAAATAATATCTTTTATTCAAAAAGTCACTGAGTAGTTGTGGAAAAACATCCGGAGTCTAGGCGTACATGGTCGTGAACCTGTCAACATAAATACAGACCTAAACACTCTAAACCATTATTTTGCTTGTAGTGCAGGTAATGCTTCAAGTTCGTTGAGATCTGCAACAACTGGTAATATTGGCGATGCTGTGGAAGATTTTGCTTTTGCATGTGTAGGTGGCGCTGATGTTCTTTCAGTGATATTCTCTATTAAATCTACAGGTCCTGGTTCAGACTCACTTCCACCTGATTTTGTGAAAGTGCTCTCTCCACACATATTGATACCACTGGTTCATATTTATAATTTTTGCTTAACCACGTCCCAATTTCCAACTCAGTGGAAGAAAGCACCTTTAACACCTATTCCTAAAGTGCCCTCTGCATTCAATCCCAGCGACTTTAGATCAATTAGAATGCTTACTTTCCTTGCTAAAGTTTTAGAAAAAATTATGTCCCAACAAATCATCAAATTTATTAACGAGCAGAGGACTTGGACAATGTGGCAGTCTGGTTATCGACATGGGCATAGTTGCGAGACTGCACTTCTGAGGGTATCTGCAGATATTTGTGAAACTTGACAGTACTTGTTCTTCTGGATTTTTCCAAGGCATTTGATTCCGTAAACCACCAAAGATTGCTTTCAAAGTTGAAAAATCAATTGGACTTTTCATCCTCCGCCATTCAGCTTGTTGCAGATTATTTACGCAATCGATCACAGATGGTAAAAGTAAAATATCTTTGTTCTGATCTTATATATCTTCGCTCTGGTGTTCCACAAGGTTGCATTATTAGCCCTTAACTTTTCACCTTATATTTAAATGATTTACCGAATGTTGTTACTAATTCCTCTATTCACCTTTACGCGGATGACGTCCAGATCTATTTGAGTAGACCAATAGGTTTGATGGAGGATTGTATTTGTCGTATTAATGAAGATCCTCGTAGCATATATGACTGGTCACTGCTGAATCAACTTTCGTTAAATCCAACTAAGTCGCACTGCTTAGCTATATATAGGAGCCGGATTGATAAATCGGAACTCCCTCCGGTTTTATTAAATAATTCCGTTCTCAAGTACGTTGACTGCGTCAGGAATCTTGAACTTTATTTCAGTGCTGATTTCAAGTGCTGCAGTCACATTTCAAATTTAATAGGGAAAATCTATGGCACTTTACAGCAACTTTGGGTAACGTCTGCTTGCCTTTCTGTGGGCATGCGCTTACAGTTGGCTAAAACGCTACTCATTCCAATCTTTGCTTATTGTAGTACCATCTTTAGCAAACCTGATGCTCGGTGCCAGAGAAAGTTAGATGTTGCTTTCAATGATGCAATACGCTATATTTATAGACTTGAACTCATTCTTCTGCACAAACTGATATATAGCAAGCTTCCGGAGTATTTGTATGAGAGATTGCACTTCTTGCATTCGGGAAGGGGTGCTTCTAGCCCCTCGGTGTTCCTGTCAATACGGTGAGCGCTCTTACTTTGTTCAGGCAATACGGAAGTGGAACTTTCTTCCTGCCAATATGCAGCGAACGGCCTCTATCAAGCATTTTTCATCATTGTTGAAAGATTTAAGTTTTTAGGAGCGTAAATGGCACGTACTTTTTACATTTTATAGTTAGTTAGTTTGCTTGTTTTACTTATTATTTTATTACTTATTTCTTGTCAGGTTAGGTTTAATTTTTTTATTCTTTTTTTATTTCCATTAACTTTAATTTAATTTTTTGTTTCGCTTTTATTTATTTTTTTTCTTTTTCTTTTATGGTGGTATGTTTCGGTTTGTTTTTTATAGACATTCGTATATTTTGTTTTTGTTTTTTTTTAACAACTTGTTTTACATTATTTTATTATTTGATTTATTTGTTTATGACTTTGTCTTACTTTCCGTTAATACTTCTTTCGTTACCTTAATCTGTTTAAGTTAGTTTTTATTTTGAACCAAGAACCATTTCATAAAATTAGAAGTACGTATAAGATATTGTAATCTTTGTACATTGGCCTTTAATACATTTATTATTATATTATTATTATTATTATAATCAAACTGCCTATATGCCTAAGTTCAAGAGCTATGCAATGCGCCACTACTTTCAAGAAAACCTTGATCCCAATCTGGTTTGTGACAATAGATGTTTGTAACTTCAATGCAGATAAGTCAAATTGACATCAATTCTAGTAAGACGTCATCGTCATCCGCAATGGATCTTCTGTAGATGATGTTGTATCTCCGATGCTAAATGGTGATGACTTTAGTTTCAGAAATATCGACCCAGATTAGGTATTAAGAGCCATATGCAAAATAAGAATAAATAATAAATAAGACGCCTGATCCCGATAATCAATCTCCCCACTTTATGAAGCTCTTGTTCACGATCATATTTCCATTTCTTAGGCGTTTGTTTTTTTTTTGAGGCGTTCAATTGTAATCATTCGAGGAATTTCTAAGATCTACAGCAGTTCTTTAACAGATAAGCGCCGTGGGAAAACAAATCTATATTCTGCAGATCAATATTTCGTATGATTAATTATCACTTTCAGTTTTGCTTTCACTCCCCATATACAATAATAAGATAAACTTTGTATTATGAAATAGGTCCAATTCTAGCGTCTATGAAGGAATTCACTAAAACTAATATTATAATAACAGGATGCCATTATACTGATGCACCTAATGCATCTAATACCATTACTCCATATTGAAATGCCAAAGAAACAGGCGGATCTAAAGTGCATAAATATCTGTGAAAATCATTATTATTTCCATTTCAAAGGACGATTAGGTATTTTATCGCCAAATCCCAGAGCAGAAACTAAACTAAAAATGAAAGGAGAACTCCTTTACAATCTACGGAACACAGTGTATAATAGTGAAAATCGCTACAATGATTCACCTCCATCCGAGAGAAAAAGAGGAGTATAAGTATCCACCACCATTCTACCAACACACACTATCTAGAATGGAACTCATATGGTTTCATGTATCTTCCGGTTAGCGCACATGGTGGGAATTTATTAAATCTAAACACGTTTATGTTATATGAGAACGTGATTCACTTTCTCAACGTGTTACCTTCAGCTTATAAAAGAAACTTATTTAATCTGAACCTTGCTCATGGACGGAATAAGCTTTCTAACATTCTCACCTTTTTAGGATTGTCGGATATTCTTTTTCATTATTGATTCATGGGACGTTTCTTGATGGGACTCGAGATGGCAGTGGTTGGTTAATATTTATATCTATATGGATAAAAGGAAATTTTATCCTGACACCTTGTATCTATATAAAAATTCTTAATAAGCTAAGACACACTTTTCGCCTGACAAAAAGAAACTTAATTCAAGGTGACTGGATTTGTAGATGCTCTCCTTGGAATAACTACAGTACAGAAAATTCTGGAAGTATGCAGTTTGTATATGTACTCTGCTTAGTATCTCTTAACTGGAATATACATTTTTCTTATATATTTGTTGTTTTTAAATGTGGAGAATAAAGTATATAAATCTTTTTTTACTTTTAAAGTAGAGTAAGTAAATAGTAAAAGCAAATTAATGGTGGTGTAAATTATTGTAACGTTGCGAGTGTCTAAAGTAATCCTGAATAAAGTCTTCTGAAGACTAGGCTTTCATCACTGATATTTACTCCATATGCTCTTCAATTACCTGCAGAAAAATCTCTTGGCCACACGACCGAATAATAGTGAGTTTTCCTATTCCATGCCCTTTAGAGTTCTTGTTCCTAGAGATTTATTCTAGACGGGTTTCTCTTCTCACATCTCGCCCATCACCTTACATACTACGCCAACTTAACTGGATTGTTGTGGACTGTGATTTATATGATTAATTTTTTTTTCTTCCCCCATAAGCCAACTATGATGATTAGCCTGGATAGGAGACTAACTTAGAATTCTCTTTTACAAACAGTCCTTGAGAAGGCAGCAGCGTTTAATGGACATGCGTCATGCAGTAGGCTTTTTGGATGCTTTACTCATTTGGTAGCCCAAAAGTAAACAAAAGACAGCTCAAGTTAGTTTAAAAAGCTACAACGGCTTGCATGTCTTGGAGTCTAGCTGGCATGTGTACCTACTCAATTGCAGCCTTAGAGTCTACACTGGACTAGACGAAGGCGAAAGGTTTCATCACAGCGCTGTCCGTGGTTAACCTGAAAGGGATCTACTACTGCGTCAGTATAAAGCCACGCACAACCCTCTAATTCGTAGTCGCTACAAGATAGTTCGTAACCTTGTGACTTGTAAACTTCGATCTTTCAAAAGGGCTTTCTATAGCACTAAATTAAATCCTGATCTTCCAACTAAAAAACTTTGGAGCAACATCCGCTCATTGGGCGTTGCTGGGAGCGAAACTCCACAATGTAATATTGATGCTGAGACCCTAAGTGAGGTTTTTGCTTCTTCTACTCCTTCATACTGTAGAGTACCCCAAGGATCAATCCTAGGGCCTCTCTTATTCAGTCTATACATCAATGATTTGCCTGAGGTGATTAAGCATGTGAACATTCATTTGTATGCTGATGACGTATAAATTTACTTGAGCAGAAGATTGTGTTTCTCGTGTAAATGAAGATTTAACGAGAATTTACGACTGGTCGATAGCTAATAAACTTCAACTGAAACCTAGCAAGTCTGTGTGTATGCCGACCTATAGAAACCACCTCGAAGCATTTGAGCTACCACGAGTTATTTTAAATAACCTTAACTTACCATTCTCTAGCTCTGTGAAAAATTTAGGTGTAGTCCTGAACACTGAATTTACTTGCTGCAGCCACGTTACCAATATTTTAGGCAATGTATATGGCTCCTTATGGCAGTTGAGAGTCTGTTGGTATTTATTGTGTGCAGATATGCGATTGAAACTGGTACGTAGTTTGATTCTACCCCACTTTATGTATGGCACAATAGTATTTCCCAAGTTAGACTCAGTTTTGCCGTCGAACTCAGGCAGAGACTTTCTTGAATTGTTAAGCTCTTTGGAGCCTTATTAGGTACACATCATGGCTGTTCTTAATCTTAATCTTTATTTAGGACATTTTTTTTTTTTTTTCTAGAATTTATATGGTTCGTTTTTTTCTTTTTTCTCTTTTTTAGTTTTTATTTCTTTCCTCTCTTTTTCTGATTTAATTAAATTTTCTTAATCTAGCTTTTCTTGTTTTCCATTTAAAACAATAATTTTGTATCACTTCTCTTATCTATAGATCTGTATCCAATTAACCGTAATAAAGTAATATTGTTATTGTTGTTATTGACCTCGCTTCCACTGCATCTAGGATCTACAGGTAAAGAAGAAGGCCATCAACAATGCAATAAGATTGCAGAAGGCAAATCACCTCAACACAGCCACCTGAAGTCAGCCATCTGAAAGTCATAGAAGAATTCCTTGATGTCCCATTGGTTAACTCCATCCCAGAGACGTTGTCCCGAAACATTATAAGTTTGAAAAACCATATAAAGTAATCGTCATCAGTAGCATTCTGGTGCACGAACCTTTGAATAAGCTTCTCTTAAATGGTACATAGACGAATCCAAAATGGGAAGGCAGAGCAAGCGCGGTCATATATATGGGCTGAATTATCGAAACGCTAAGATGCAGTGGGGGCCTCACCTACTATTTGCCAGACATAGATCTAGACCATAGACCTCTGCGTTTGTGAAATGATCATTGAAAACATATATGGAGCCATAATATATTATACAAAATATCCAAGAATCAAGCAGCACTTGGCTACCCTTGAGTATAAGCTAGTCTGGGACTATTTTATTATCCTGAAATAACTAGTCAAAACACAAATTGGGTCAAGCTGATTTGGGTCTCAGGTAATGAAGGCATTAAGGATAAAAAGATTGCAGACCGCCTTAAAAAGAAGCAGGTAAGATCGGCCCTAATATTATCCCAAAGAACCACCTTTAATCACAAGTCGCTCTGTCGTTGACTGCTGCTGGTGGCGCCCAAATATTTGTGTTGTTGTGTGTCGCTTTTTTTTTGCTTTTTTGCTTTTGCCTTCAGTATGCAGAATTTCATCTTAGATTTCTGCAACATTCGCGGATTAAGAGCAAATCAGTTTTCGGTGTACTACCACCTTAACTCAAAAAATCCGGCAATTCTTGCGCTAAGTGAAACCAAGGTCGTTTCTGATGCTGATATTAATCAGTATCACTTCCCTGGTTACAGCTTCGTGCCTCTTTTTTCCCAGCATAGAGGGATCGCAGTATATATTCGGAATGATGTGGCCTTTACTATTCGTCAAGATTTTCCTTCTGCCATATCTGGATAAGGTTCAAACTTCACAAGCACATCATATACTTCTGTTTCCTTTATCGCAGGCCAAATATGTCTGATGACGACACGGTGTCCGTATTTGACAATATCTCCAACAATATTGATCATTTGCTTTCTGTCTCCCCTCTTCAGAAATCGTCCTGGGAGGCGATTTTAATGTTCATAATATACCGTGATTCAGACATTCTTCTACCACAAGTCCTGAGGGCCGTTTCGTTGAACTCTTCTATGAATCATTTAATTTACAACAGCTAGTGGATGCACCAACGCGAATTCCTGATGCAGCTGGAGATAAAGCTAATTTACTCGACTTGTTTCTAACATCTCATCCTGACAAATATTCCATCTCAGTCGGTTTCCCTCTCGGAAATTCAGACCATTGTTTAATCACGGCTCAATTTACCACCTCAAACCTTTGCCGCCCTACTTCTCCACCTACAAGTAGGCTTCCTTGGCACTATAAGAATGTTGATTGGGAAAGTCTCAATAAGTATCTTAGAGAAATTGATTGGTCGGTCTGTTGATGAATGCACATTAGAATTTAGTAACATACTAAATCTTGGCATGCGTGAATACATTCCGTATTCTTACAGCAGATCTCAACAACAGCATGATCGCTCCTGGTTTAACGATAAGTGCAACCAAGCTATAAAAGCGAAAGAGTCTACTTTTCGCGCCTATCAATTGCATCCATGTCCGGAAATGAAACAAGTCTACAAGACAGCACGGAACACCTGCAAGTCCATCATCCAGAGAGAAAAATTTCTTTTTGACCAGAATATTAGACAAAGAATCTTGGCAAGCCGCAAAGATAGCAAAGGTTTCTGGTCCCTGGTCAAAACCATCAGGAACAACTTCAGCAATTCCTCTAGAACTTTACTACTTAACAACGGTGAAGTGTTTGCTGACTCGCTGGATAAAGCTAATATTTTGGCTGCTAGATTCGCTTCAAATTCTTGTCTTCCACCCACTTCACAAACACCTGTTTTGCATAGCCCGTGTGAATGTGTCCAAGAGCCAATACACGTTCGTACGAGAAATGTGTTCACGGTCCTTAAGGGAATCAACGTCCCCAAAGCCCCAGGTCCTGTTAATTGAAAGCTGTGCCTCATCCTTGGCGAAACCTCTGCGCAAACTATTTTACTTGTGTTATTCGACAGGAAAACTCCCAACTGCTTAGAAACTAGCTCACGTTCAGCCTATTCCCAAGAAAATAGAGGGTAGCGATCCCTCAAATTATCAACCAATTGCGATCACTTCGATCTTGAGACTTGCTGACCTTTCTTACGGAACGTTGGAACCGTAGTCTTCACAATTTTGGTGAGTCTAAGATCGTGGCCGTAGATATTTCAAAGGGCTTTGATAGAGTCTGGCATTCAGCCCTTTTAGCCTAACTTAAAGCACTTGGTCTCTCTCCCCCTCTTCTATTATGGATTGAAAGTTTACTATATAATCGCCAAATACGTGTTGTATTAGATGGCGTTACATCTGAGCCGCATCCACTAAATGCCGGTGTGCCTCAAGGCTCTGTTATCTCTCCAACTCTCGTTTTAACTTTAATTAATGATCTGCTTCCCTTACTTTCAATCTCATCCATAGTTTCGCAGATGACAGTACTCTTGATTTCGCTTACTCCTTTGACACTCTTGCGGACTCCAGGGGGAATGCCGCATGTGTTAAAAGAGATTGCATGATTAGATCATTGAATAACGATCTTAACAATATCCTAGCTTGGGGCAAAGCGAATCGCGTCGAATTCAATGCTGTCTCATCTCATTAAAACAAGATCATAACTTAACCACACCCATTTCTTTTGATGGAGCATTATTTTCTGATTCACCGTCACTAAGCATTCTTGGCATTAATATTTCCAGTAAGTTAAACTGGACAGATCACATCTTCTCTGTTGCCAAAGAAGCATCGAAATGTCTTGGATTTCTGAAAAGGTGTAAGAAATATTTCAGCCCGTCAAATCTAGCGCTCCTCTACATGTCCTACATTAGACCTAGAATGGAATACAACTCCCATATATGGCTGGTCACACAGCTTTAGCTTCATTGGATATTGTCCAAAAGAGAGCCTAGAAGCTCATTGGCGATTGGCAATAACTTGTCATATCGACTCACTCGAGCACCGCCGCATTGTTGGATGCCTTTCGCTCCTTTATCGCTATATGCATGGTCAATGTTCTGATGAAATATCTAGTCTAATCCCTTGTAGAACGATTCTTGCACGCAATACTCGCGCTGCAAACCGCGCACATCCTTTAACCCTTCAAATTACTTTCGGCCGTACAGTAAAATTCCGTGATGTTTTTTTATCCCGAACAGTGCGAATGTGGAACAGCTTACCATCTTCTGTTTTTCCACCCGGCATACAATCTGCGGAAGTTTAAGAGCGACATACATCGGCACCTCCGCCACTCTCCTCATATCCCCTAATGATTTCCCTATCTCCTTCCTGCCATGCTGTGCTTTGCATCATAGGGCATCCCCTGAGCTTGGCTTAGTAATATATATATATATAAAAAAAAAAGCTACAGAATTAAATTGGTACACTGGAAAAACACCGCATTGCTGAGTCGAGCAAAGAAAACATGTAGAAAAGGTATTCCCATTGCCATAGAAATTTCAAGGATGGCCCTTAAGAATATTATAGATTTTGTAAAAGACTTCAAGTTCATTTGAGAGCCTTAGGGCACTTAAGGGCAATGTCATAACTCAAATCTCAAAATCTTTTTAAGCATACCTTCTAGTCTGTAGCTGCATGTAAATGATAACATTCATAAAACCCTCTTTCTCACTGACTTTTATTATATTCCTATGGTTAAAGCTTAGTTAGGAATTTCAATAACTTAAAGCTTATTCATCTACGCTGTAAATGCATAAAAATGCATAGTTTTCATTTTTTTCTTTCAAGTGTGATAAAACAAATGTCCTCAGTATGGTCAGACTGAAGATAATTAGAGAAAAACTTTTCTAGTGCAATTTCCATCACGAGAGATTTAAACTTGTGTCTAACTTTGACTAAAACCATTCAGATACAAACTTCACAGACGAATTTCTAATGGGAGTAGTGAGAATAAATTATGAAAAAGAGATGGAGCCACTTACGGCATAATTCATTACTACAATCCTTACATCATACGAAGAATCAAAATCAAAGTTCAGAGAAAGTACAGGAAATAAAGCTCTCTCTCTGTATTGATGTTAGATTTAGATAGTTGGAAGACATAACTATGTTATGAGAATAGACAATAATTTTACGGAAGACAAAAACAAAATTTGAATCCATAGAGTGCACAGAGTAAGCATTTTCTGGACCAATATTCCTTCACAGCTAACTATTATGTTACTTTCCTCGATTCAAGGATATATGTATATACTTATATGTAAGTATGTAGAGATGATGGTAACTAGAACATTCTCTTTGATACCTTTGAGGTTCGGACTTTCAGAGTTATTGAAGCGTCAATATTAGTTTCAGAATGCAATTAGAGTTAGAAAGTCATCGCATCAGTTCTGAACTAATGGTTTAAAGTAGGAAACTTTGGTATTCAGTGTGTCTGCGCGATTTAACGCTTCAAATGTATAAAGATTAAAATTTAATTTTACTGCATTCCAGTAGAAAATTAGTTTTCCTGTCGAATATCTTGAAGTAAGTAGATAAGTACTTGGGATTGGGAGGAGGTTTTTGTTTTGTTTTACACCTTCTATACAAAAGACAAGAATTTCATTAATACTTTCAAAATTTATTTGATATGTAGAAACTTTGGAGATTATTTTAGTGATTTTTTTTTCTTTACATTAAATGTGATACTGCTGATGATTTTTTTAATAAAGGCACTCTATTTTGCATTGTTAACTTAGATATTTAAGAGATTAAGTCGTTTCGGCATATAATCTCATGAAAATTGCGGACAATATCTAAAATTCCTATATTTACAGCCCATAAAATTATTTAGACTCTGAGATGAGGATGAAAACTGTATCCTGGAGAAGGCAGGCCAAGAAACCATCATTTGGAACGTAATCAGACAACTGAAATTTAGAAAAAGATAATAGTCTCAAGTATCGGTCCGATGTAGGGAATGGAAGGAAACACATCAAATTAAAGATTTATTCTGGTCGTAACAATCACATGACCGAAATTCAATATAAAACATTTTTAGCGTAATGAAGAGCATCCTTTGTAAGGCATATTGGAAAAAAATAAAAAATAAATTTGGAAATAATTGCTTAAGATCTTAACAGAAAAGATATGATATCTTCAATGGACTACCGTTTAGATAAGTTAAAAGCGGCAAATTGTGATTATATTCATTACTAGCAGCTTAATCATATTTTCACTTTTTTCCCATATATGGCCACTTATGAGAAAAATGTCTTACGATTTTGATTTTTCGAACCAAGCCACCCTCTTAATAAAAGAATTCCTTCACGCTCGTTCGCAGAGGGTCACCTTGGGGCAAAATAATTCCTCCACCCTGCTTCCCCTATCTTGTGGGGTCCCACAGGGTTCCATTCTGGGTCCCACAGGGTTCCATTCTGGGCCCTGTGCTGTTCAGCATTTACATTAATGATTTGACCGAGTATATTCGCGACGTCAACATTCACATGTACGCCGATGACGTGCAAATTTATTTAAGTCGTCCTATAGGTTTGATCGAAGATTGTGCTGCTCGCCTGAACAGTGACTTGCATAATATTTTCATGTGGTCCTTAGATAACAAACTCAAGCTGAATCCGAGTAAGTCGCAGTGCATTGCTATTGATCCTAGAACGCTTCCTACTATTTCATTGGGCGGTTGTCCCTTGCCTCATGAGGATCGAGCTCATAATCTTGGCGTGTTTTTAAATTCTAACATGAGATGTTGTGACCTCATCAACTCAAACATAGCAAAAATATATGGCACTCTCCGCTGTCTCTGGCTGTCTGCTAGTTTACTATCACCTAAGCTCCGTTGTCACCTTGTTAGGTCTCTTATTCTGCAACGTTTCACCCTTGCCTCTCTTATCTTTCCCAAGCTCGACTCGCACAGTTCAAGGAAACTGAATGTCGCTTTCAATGACTTTACTAGATTTATCTTTGGTCTGAGGAGGTTTGATCATGTATCTCACCTCAATTTCACCTGGGCTGGGCTGCTCGCTTGATATACATTTGAAGCAGAGAGCTTTAGTGTTCCTGTTTAACTTGCTTCGTTCTTCCCAACCAGTCTATTTGAATACCTTCTTTCAGCCCTTCAACTCCACTAGGGGGCTCAAACTGCTACTTCCACGGTTCCAAACTTTCATATTCGACGGATCTTGCATTGTTCAACTGACTAGAATCTGGAACTCTCTGCCTCATCATATCCAGACATCTAACTCGATCGGCAACTTCACACGACTCCTAAAGTCCTATCTTGGCATAGTTGACATTGGCTTGCGGTGACCTGTACGCGCAGCTCTTTTCTTTTTCTCTGTTTTTTTATCTTTAATTTTTTATTCCTGTAGATATCTTTTTAAAATCTCTTTAATATTATGTTTAATTAAATATGTATTTTCGATATTTTAATATTAGCTTAATTTAAGTTAGGTTTAGTTTTATTTAGCTCTCTTGCCATTTTGTTCGATGTTTGAAAAAAGATTGTAAATCTTGTAGCATCAGTACCCAGGAAATAAATGAATTGGATTGAATTGAATTGAATTGAATTGAATTATGGTCCCTATGTACATAAAAATTACTACTATTGCCTTCAATGCGTTGTCACTGCGGGTTTTTTTCCGGGAATTAGGTCCACTAAGATGATAACTCAAACTCTGTTTGTTCCCATTGGAGTCAATATTTTGACATATATATTGATAAAGGTGAGTTCGTCGACAACATAGATGATTTAATTCTTCGGTGTTGAATGTCTGATTCTGATCTGGAATCATACAACGTCACGCTTCTGCGTAGACAAACTTAGCTGTTGCCTAGGAAAACTAAGCAGTTGCCTAGGAAAACTAAGCAGTTGCCTAGGAAACTAAGCAGTTGCCTAGGAAACTAAGCAGTAGCCTAGGAAACTAAGCAGTTCCCTAGGAAACTAAGCAGTTCCCTAGGAAACTAGGCAGTTGCCTTGGAAATTAAGCAGCTGCCTAGGAAAACTAGGCAGCTATCTAGAGTGGAAAAAAACTCTTTACAAACGAAAAATCTTTGAAAAAGAAATTTCTTTTGCAAAAGAGGGCGTTTCGTATCAGCAGGAATCGTATACTTATCACGACTTGGTTCCTGCCTGCCGTATACGCCAAAGTAACAGTTAAGCTGACCTTATATATGCACTCAAAATAATTTTTAAGTGTGAATTTTATTTAAGGCGAAGATTATTCCTATGCGGAGCTAGCATTTTATAGGCATTCATAGTATGCTGTTCCCACTGATACGAAACGAATTTTTCTTTTGTATAGAGTTTTTTTCCACTCAATTCTGAAACTGAGGATTTGGCAGCAAAGTCAGTCAATTTTCATATTCATTATTTCATAGCAAAACTTCTAGTTGCCTTGGGACCTAACCTTGTAGACAGGCCCCTGCAGAGGCCGAAATGGAGGGCATAAAACACCGGACATTAAAATAACATTTTAATTCATTTTATTGTTCCTGCATACAGAATGGAATTTACCAATAGGCAGAGCAGAGCGGAAAATTCTCAACTGATGAAATGAAAGGAAACGAGATCAAACCCACACTACTCGGCAGAGACGGAGTTATCGTTTACAACGTTATTATCGACAGGGAAATGCACAACTACTAGAGTAAAAAGTTAGATTTTCTCATGAAGCTTCATAGCTTGAAATCCCAAGATATCCGCAAGGGCGCTCGGAGCTTGAATGCTTTCTATCTAGGAGCTTTAGGCAGGACTTTGGGAATGTCTGCACTTGCGAGCTCATTTGTCGTCCAGTGAGAAAACAATTATCGGCCCTATAGTTATTGAAGTGCATCATGGAGAAAGGCTTTTTGGACATTTATCCAAATGTGGAAATAGCGCTCCGGATGTTGCTGTGGACTATAGTTAGGCTTATCCATTCCGCATGGCAATCTGAGCGTTTGCTTACACGCAACGAACTTTCTTTGCATATAATTCCGTACTTATTTGTGATCTTTCTAAGTTTGTTTACATTCTATGTTCGATGTCCGTTAAATAAATGTAAAATAACAGTAACACTTTTTTGTGTTACACAATTATTTAAAAAACGAAGCCTAGGGATCTTGGATCTTCATACCCGTCCAGGCATCGTAGAGTTCTTTTCGCAGAACATTTGCTAGTTGTCTTGTTCAATTGAAAGCATTCGCAAGAAATTATAAAATAATTGAAAGTGTAAGAATATTTTGTGGACAAATTTCCATCATTGACTTAAAACAGAACAGTTGTGAAAATATTGCTAATTTTTGTATGGTTTTCTCTTGCTTTCTGCTCAGATGACATTCATTTAGAAATATCCTTGGAAACAACTCAATCGAAGATATTCATTTGATTTTGCATTCTTCAACTGTAATATTTCCAAAATTTCAACTTCTTGTTTGGTTCGCTTTTTTTTTTCTTTATTTTACTTTACATTTATAATTTACCATTATTATTTTATTACTACTTTATTTATTTTTATTCTTATAGTCTGAATACATAGCCCTTCCTGAGACACTGTGGGTCAACTTGAACCGTGCACTTTCATTGTGTAAAACTTAATTGTTTTATAAACTCGCGAGATTTTTTTTATAGGTTATCATTTTATTTCTTACGTAAATGTGTAGTTGTTACATATTCTAAAATTTTTAAAATATGCTACATAATTTTTTAGATATAATTGAATGAATTCTATTCTTGTAGTAATCATTTAAAATTTTGTCGGGTCAATTTGACCCAGTGTAAACATAGTGGAACAATCCGAATGCGTAACCAGGAAAGGCTCAGATTCTATGGATTTTTGTAATTTCTATTAAATTTTCTACAATTATTTTTAATACTACTAATGTCTTCTTCTTCTTTTTTCTGGTAATCACTATACTAAAATAACTGTCAGTAATGAAGGAGAGCTTGTAGTACTACAACTGCTGCACATTCTACTCCGACCAAGCAGATGAAACAAACTAAAGCTACGGTTTCCAAGATAATTCGAAGTCTGAGATGCGCAACGAAATGCGTTTTCACTATTTAGGATGCAATTGCGCTTAGTATAGTTTCCTACTACGAGTTAATCGTAAAAACACTCTATTAGGAAACGTATAAACAAATATTTATGTATAATCGAAACCGAACACTTGACTCTAACAAGTAAACTATGATTTTGCGCTGACTGAATTCCGCCAACTGGAAATTGGAACTAAAAACTGTTTGATGTCAACGCAATTGCGGTCACTCTGTTGCTTCGAAATCATCCCTATTATAATTATTTTCTTTATCGCTAGCGGAATTTCATTGTATCCCGCATTTTTTTGGAAACCGCAGCTTAAAGCAGATAAAAATTATTTTAAACTTTTCATTTTTTTCCAATAAGTAACAAACGTGTTTTCAAACAAAACTGAGGCCAAGCCGCATAAAAACGTAGAAAATAAACTTTTCTTCACACACAGAGGTGGACTCAGATTTTTTGATTGGGACGTTTCTCTTGAATATTCTTTCACTTCATGAATCAAATCACTTATTACCTCTGATTGATCATACTGAAATATATCGGTGATTGTCAGCGAATAAAATCTGAGTCCACCTCTGTGTGTGAAGAAAAGTTTATTTTCTACTTTTTCATGCGGCTTTGCCTCAGTTTTGTTTGAAAGCTCGTTTTTTAATTATTTTATTTTCTGCCTTTTTCACGTTAACTAAATTGTTATTACGTGCTGCATGGAGATATTTTAAAACAATTCTATGACGGCTGAAAAGACACTGATTTACTGAATTTTCCCGATTTTCCATGTATTCCACAGACTTATCCTATTACTATGAATTTTTTTTTAAAAATTTTACATGAATTTTCCTCGATTTTTCATGCAAGTTTTCATGATTGTTGAAGAGAAAGTATTGATGCCAGTAGGATGGAAAAAAATGATTCCGCATAGCTTATAAAACTTTTTTGTCGGAAAATTTTCCGAAAAAGTCGGAAAATTCCGGAAATTTTTGGAAAATTTTTCAGAAAAATTGTAAAATTCTGCATTTTTCCTGAAACAGATTTATCATATTGATGAAAATTTGTCCGATGATTTTCCCGCTTTTCCGGAATTTCCACGGAGTTTTCCACAAAAGCAACTTTATGCAACTCATTTCGCTCTACAACTTTGTCTTAGGTTGCAAAACGCTCAAACGCTTCGTTGGTCTGAAAAACTCCGGAAAAGCGTTTTACATGAATTTTCCTCGATTTTTTCTGCAAGTTTTCACCATTGTCGGAGAGAAAGTAATGATGCCAGTTGATAGGGAACTTGATCCTGCATAATTTAGAAAAGATTTTTACCGGAAAATATTCTGGAAAAAGTCGGAAAATTTCAGAAAAAGTCGGAAAATTCCGGATTTTTTTTTTTCGGAAACTGCATTTTTTCTGAAACGGATTTATCACTAATCAAATTTGTACCAAATTTTCAAATGATTTTTCCGATTTTCCGGTTTTTCCATGGAAATTTCCTGTTCAAACTTTGATAGATTCAATTGTCACGCGACATGAACCTGTGTGCCAAATTTCAGCTCGCTGGGATGACGGAAAGTGGGTCTACGAGAGTGTCGAAAATAGGAAAAAAGAAATATCTAATTAAATAGACAGAAAAATTCGTGTACGAGTTAAAGGGAATGGCCTCAAAAATAGGTAGATTTAGTGCACAGCTACTACATTTAACTAGTAGATATAATTTGTACTCATACTAAATTAATATCTTTTTACTGAAATGTACACAGCTATGTATGTACTACATCAGCACTGGCATGACTACCTATAAAACTTTTCTTCAAATAACTCGATGATGGAAATTCTCGTACATCTTTCTCACAGTTTCAGGTTAAATATTTGACATCTCGTCCTAATGATATGTAAACACTCACTAAAACAGTTACGTTGAGAATAAATTCTTTAATTATATTCTGACATAAGTGGAATAAACACTTTTACATATAAATTTAACAAACTTTTGATAGGATTACCTGCGCGCAACTGTTGATTACAGGGGAATTTTTAATGTGCTTTCTTTCTCTATTTTTATTTACTATGAATTATCCCGGTAATTTGCAAGGAACTTTATGTTTTGTTATGTAAATTACTTACAGCCTTGACATTATACTTAGTACAAAGAATAAAAAATAATGCAAAAATGGAACAAGTATAATTCAAAAAAAGGCTCGTAAAAATATCCTTTTAGTTACACATTCGCAACGAGCATGCATATACCTTTAGATGTCATGGAATTCAATTTTAAAGTTATTTTCCATTTGTGTGGGCAGAACAAAAATACATAAATACATGAATGCATACATACATATATATTTACATATACATACGATATGATACGAGAGTATAATATGTTGGTGGACTATTTCAAAAGCTTCAAAATCTCTATTTACCCGAAGTAAATCTTGGTTGTTCTATGTAAATTATACAGTGTAGTTTGGAAATATATGCAAATCGAGTAAGTTCCTCGCATCAAAAATTACTTATATGGAATTCCCTCGGTAAAGTTACCTTAATGTTTTCATTTTAACTACCTACATATATTCAAATACCCACAACATCCTCAATAGAAGATTTTGTGGCAAATTTATTCTCTGGTATAATATATTGAAGAAACATCTTAGGGAAACGTAAAGGATCGATCTATTTCTCAGGATGCATGCAGAGATATTTATTTACTTTACTCAGGAAAATATTTGTTTTCTATTACTTACTATATAGAAAACGAAATCACTGATTCGTATTATGGTTATAGTTCAAAGTATTATGGAAAATAGCTTTTAATACTTTATTGAGCTTATAACCAGAGAAGTCAAGATTTGAATTTTTAAGTTTTGATTTACTACAAATATAATCGAAAATGAATTTTCTAATTTCTAATTCTTACACAATACCTAGGAAGTCTACAGGAAGTCCTAAGTAAGTGATTATCGGTATCAGAAAGCAACAACCAAAACAAGTGTAAAGATAAATTTGATGTAATGAGCTTGGCAGCTTCCATTTTGCTTCCACAGATGGCGTTGTGACCTCTTAAATCCCACACTCGATTTTTTCAGATTCACTTGTTTGTCCTAATATAAGTAGGATTACGCATAATCCAGTGTGATGCTTTCACCAAAGAATTTTTTTTTGCACCCATGCTCAGGGGATATCCTTTAACGGAAACCATAGCATGGCAAGAAGGAAATAGGTAAAGGTTTAGGAAGGAAACTAGGGAAGGATGTAGTTCTAACAATTAAGATAGCGTTTATCGCAAGTCCGTTTCTGCCTTTAAAACACGCCATGTGTTACGTTTTTTTCACATCTAGATGGCGTTGATTATGATTTTACTTAAAGTTTATTTTCAATGTTTCTGTAAAGCGACTCTTTATAAATATTTGTGTTTAAGATAGGTCCTCCAAATTTTGTTGGTACATAAAACGAAAAGAGCAATAATGGATATCTATTCGCGTTTCATGATAAGCACACTACTCAAAGGACTGTGATGAAAATTTTCTTAATTTTAGCACAAACCTGGAATAAAGACTCCATTCTCAATTAAATTCACTCAAAAGGTTCGGAAATATCTTTACTAAGAGTAGAGACTAAGGTAATATTTTGGTACATAACTAAGTGAGTAAGGTTTTGTATATTGGCCAAGTCTATATTCCTTCACTAATAGACGTCGCCCAAACAGAATGTTTTTCTTCTGTTTCTTGTATATAAAAATTTCCTACTATTTACTGACTTGAACAAAAGAAAGGTCATAAAGACTTTTAGAAAAAATGTTAAAATATTTTTAAAAAAATTGATAACCAAAATGCTGCAAAGGCTGTAACTGGCACAGATAGCAATCGTTTGGCGTTTCGTATCAGCAGGAACCAATACTCTTCAGTACGGCTAGTTCCTGAGTTCCGTAGACGCCATAAGAAAAATACTAAGCAAACCTCATATATGTACATATAATCTCACTTAAAATTCTGAGTATGAATCATATGAGGCAATTTACTAAGTATTTAATTTAACGTTTAGCTAATTAAGCCCATAAGGCTGGAACAAAATGTGGTACTGGCGCTGGTGCAGACGCTGGTGCTGGTGCTTGGAGGTGTCGCTGACGCATACTCTACGGCTTACCTTGTAGCTGAGTACTATATATGAGGTCTGCTTAGGATTTTTCTTCTGGCGTCTACGGTGTTTTTGTGAATTATTTTTTTTTGTCACTTATTTATACAAAGAGTTATTTTTTAGTTGACTTTCATTTTGTTTTAATGGAGGTTGGTAAAATAGTTAAACAATATCTAAGTACTATTCTCCTCGACAATATAGTAAACATCTTTATGGGTTTTTTGTAGGTACGCAAAGGAATCACACGCTTAAAAACAGTTAAGAAACGCTAATCTAGAATACCGACAATATCGTTTTAATCTAGTTATAACTTTAATCCTAGTTTATTAGAGGATATATTTTGTTGTCTGGTTAGCTTTAATAAATCAATTTGAATGGTGATTTATAAAGAGAACCGACCATAAAGCAACGGGAAATCAAATATTATACTGAAATCCTTGAAAGACGAATTATGTCGACCTGTTTCAATTGTTTTAAAGTTTATAATAAATCAAATAATGATAAAAATGATAATTCACTTGACTAGTTGCGGGTATACCCGTAACAATAGTCAAGAAATCAGAATTGAAAGACTTCAAGAAGGTAAATTTCATTCTCCCTCTTCCTCTCTCACTCTCTCTCTCTCTTTCTATCTATCGCTCCCATTAAAGCTACTTGAAAATCTCCTCATTTTTTTTTCTTGAAGAACACAATTTATTCCCACAAAATCAGTTTACATAAGAATGGTATCCCTACCTCTCTTCCATGGGTATTTTCAACTAAAACTTCTTTCCGTATAGCGAAGAGGATTATTTCCAGAACTGACTCTCGCCTGCAATTGAAAAGTTTTATGAGAAAATTGTGTTCCACACAGAAAATTCCGTTCTGAAGTTTCTGGCTGGATGAACTTAATTGTTTCACTTTCATAGAAAAAGAACTTCATGGTTTTCAAGTTAAGCAGATGAATTTCAAAACATTTTTGATATCTGCATTTGGCTTTCTCACCAATGCAAGTCAAGTAAACAACAACAACAACAAGTTTTGTATTGTTGGGAATTTTGTAGTGATGAGATTTGGGAGGGCGTGAATCTCTCTACCTTGCATTCTATATGCCATGCTGTATTTAAGAAATTTTTTTTGTTATGTTACATGTTTTTGATGTCGCATCAACAAGCAATGAACAATAACTTTGCATCGGTTCTTAGCGTTCTTTTATCCAACAAAATCCTATAATACCATCCACCGGAAGGCGTTCCTGTCGATATTTACGATCTTCTAACATATTCTATCTTTCCAAAGATTCTCAGTTTAAGAAGAAGAAAAAATCATCCGTAAAAAATTAACTTCACGATTACAAGGCTGCGAAAAGATTTTTGTTTTTGTAATTAACTACTACTATTATTACTATAATCTTCATTCTTATTTTTAATATTTAGAAAAGAAATTAATAATACTTTGACGATTATCAAAAATAATTGAATGAAGCCACCAAATATCGCCACTATTTAATTTATTTATCAAAGTATTTAAAAGTAATTCGGGACCCTTGTGCAGGAATTACTTTTAAAATTATGTCAAATAAAATTAATTTTTAATTACCTCATGATGACGTTTACCTGTACCGATTGTAATTTTCATGTTCATCTTCAGTTTCGCTTTTGAATTCAGCGTGAATTTGCTTTCCTCAAAACGAAATTTTGTGTATGTATTGTCAATTCCGAGTATTTTCTAGACCAGCGGAAGAAAATAAGTCTTCTACTAAGCTTGACAAACTCTGCGGACTGATGGATAACGCGATCCGACTAGTCACGGACTGGGCTACGAATTTCAGACTTTGTATTAAAATCCATTAAAAACAGATTTATGCCTCTTAACTAAGAAAAGGAACACTCCCAGATTGAACTGTCCCTCTATCGGTTCCACACGTTTGGAACTGATGGATAACGCGATCCGACTAGTCACGGACTGGGCTACGAATTTCAGACTTTGTATTAAAATCCATTAAAAACAGATTTATGCCTCTTAACTAAGAAAAGGAACACTCCCAGATTGAACTGTCCCTCTATCGGTTCCACACGTTTGGAACTGAAGGACAGGGTAAAATATCTAGGTATCATGTTAGACAGAAAATTAAGCTGGAAACCACACCTTGAAGACAGAGTGAATATAGCTCTTCAAACCTTCACAATGTGCCGCAGATCCATAGGGAAAAGTGGGGACTTAAACCACGAATGATCCTATGGATATACACTAGAGTCACTCGACCCATGCCAACTTATGGTTCTGTGGTGTGGTGGAAGGCAATGGAGCTCGGCGGTCATCGCAATATATTGCAGAAGATTATGTCTCCTCAACACACATCCCGTGCATATACACGTCAAGAAGAGGACGTCAATCGCTGAATCCATCTTTAAATTCATGCAGTCGATCGTACCTGACATTGACAGGGACAGCGATCACCTTCACGAGACTATGCTGAAGAGCAATTTTAAATGGAAAACTAAAGATAGGGCACACTGGAAATCACATTCCGTGCTTCAACAATTGACAAATCCTATCACATATACAGACAACTCCAAATCGGGCAGTCAGGAACGGGCCGTACTGAAGACTATTGGCTCCTGCTGATACGAAACGCCACATACACATTGCTATCTGCGCCAACTGCAGGCATTACAGTGTTTGTTACCAATTTTTTTTTTTAAATTGCATTTTGTAAGTCTTCATGACTTTTTTTCTCTTTAAATTGACTACTCCCATAGGGCTGTATTGATTAAGCACTAAAGTAAATACGTATTATTTCGCCTCATATAATTCGTTCTCAGAATTTATACAGAGACTATATATGAGGTCTGCTAAGCATTTTCTTCTGGCAGGAACTAGCCGTATTGAAGAGTATTGGTTCCTGCTGATACGAAACGCCTTATAGACATTACTAATTATGAATACTTTTTTTTTTTTTTAAATATATATGTAAGCCAAAAAATTTAAAATAGCAACAATCAATGGTGAGTAATATTAGAAATTATTTATCACCACTTCTTACCAGTACTGACAACAAGATCGGACTAGACGATATTTCCTAATACCGCTTTAAGATATCTAAAAAGTATAGTTGTTCTTTTGAAGTCTACCTCAGCCATACAAAAAATACCAAAACCTGTGGCATAGAAATGAGAAAAAGGTTTTCCTGATCAAACCAATATTCTCTGAGGAATTGAAAGTAAGATTCCAATAATATTTTCTTACAAAAATTTCATTCATAGTTCCTACAAAAAAATGCTTACCTTGCAAAATGAAAATGCGAATTTATTACGGTAGTAAAAATTGTTAAGCAGTTTGTCACGAGCCTTACCTGTAATCAAAAGAAAGGTTAAAAATCGTTAATAAATTTTTAAAAGCTATTAAAGGAAGTGAGATTTAAGAATGATAAAAAATAAATAGAGTTCAGTAATTATTTCAAGTTAATCTGGTGGAAATATATATTCGTTTCTCAGCATACGCTCGGAAAATGACTCAAAGAATTTTTTTTTTTTTACTAGAAGTGCCCAAATAACTAAATCACACAAAATTTAATGATCTCTCTCTCTCTCTACGAACACATGCTAGTCATTAGAAGGGATGAAAACCTTTCAACACGGCCACTCCATCCCGTATCTCACTTAAATAGCATCTGGGTAAACCATATTTAGCAAGCTATTTGATCCTTTTAGAGAGATTGGTTTTTAGTATTCAGATGGAATAAGGAATAATACCTTCTCGCCTTCCTCTACTGCCCACTCTCCCAACTCCCATACTACTACTACTACTAAAAAACAAACAAACAAACAAACAAAATATTATCAAAGAGCCTAAAACAAGCTTTCCATTATTTGCTCAAGTAAAACATGTGTAAAGTCTAAAAAGCAATTTTCAGATCCTTGAAAGTTTAATATTCCCTAAAAACCGAAATATTACCGCAAAACATAGGTACATTATGCATGTAGAAAATTTTCCTCATAATAGCATTTCACCATTAATGATAAGTCGAAAAGGTGTTCAGAAAATAACAGAGCACGTTTATAATGTAACCACATATCTGTAAATAGTCGAAGAAGCTCTTCACATAGAATACTTAGAAATTCCACAAAAGATGTAGATACTAGTAATGTAAGACACAGCTCTGAGAAAAGGACTTCTCTACTACCATTCAGTATTTAATGTGGTATATATAAAGTCCTTTCTGACGCGCAAACAATTTTCCAAAGAGAAGGAAAAACTTTGATATGATGGGAGTACAAGTTTTCATCAAGAAAATAATTTTCACCGACAATTAAACGGTTGAAGAGCATCAGCATGCTTTAATTTGGCATGATATAACCATTGTTATACCACCATCATATCGCGGCCCTGTAGACCAACTTCGACAGTTCATAAAATGTTCCTGGGCGGGTTCAGCTCATTAAGAATTAAATAGACTTTCCTGCTTTTGTGTAAGTCCCTCCCGCACTGAAATGGTTTACTCTTGTGTAGCAGGAGGAGGCCTGTACTTGGTGCTATAATTCACCGAACACACCGGGAGCAAAATGCGAGTTCTTTAAAACTTTATGTTTGAGAGAGAGAGAGTAGACGAAAATGTCGGTTTAGAGTTAAGTAAGTGGTAAATTTATGAAGTGAACTTTATATCAAGTAGTAAATAGTACTAGGTAATTGTTGCGCTTGAAATTTTAAGTAGTGACTTTTTTTAAAAATTTATTGTTAGTTTTTTGGATTTTATGCAGTTTTAACATAAAATCATCACAGGCTTATAGAATCCTGTACAATTGAGCAATTTACAATGCAGGGCTCAGTAGATATTATTGTTGTATAGTTAACGAAATCATTTCTCCCCTTAGTCCGCAAATGCGGTTGAGTTCAAGGATTTTGCATATTAACTGGTTTTGTTGTAAACTTGAACAATTAATTGACTTTCCAAACACAAATGGCACTAGAAAAGGGTCTATATGAGTTAAAACTAAAAACTGTTGAAACCAAAAACTCGTGGTTACCCTGCATAATTTTTAGACATTTGATACATTTGAGTTAGTCTTTACAATTTTCCACTTTAAACTACCTGCTCTATCACTATCTACCATTACTGCAATGGACCTAGTATGAAAGACTGAAGTAAACGAATCGTTAATTGTGTACAAGCAGACCTGTAAAGTACTTAATTACTAGTGTCAGTCAGTACCAGGACCTTTTTTTTAAATACAATCCCGGTACTGGTACTCAAGAAATTTTTAAGTACAAGTTCCGAAACTGGTACTTAAAACATTTCAAGTACAGGTTCAGGTACTGGTACTGGCACTTATAAGTACCATATATAAACTTAACTACCTTATAAGTACCAAAGTGCGTACTTACTACAAATACGAATGCGAAGTACTTCAGTTCTTGTAAATTACTTAAATACGACTTATAATTATTAAGGTTTAGTAGCAGACAGAGTACGGGTCATGTATTTTCCCAAAAATATTAAATTACAATCGTTGTGCAGTGATTTTTAAATTTAAATTCTTCAATAAATTTAATTATGTACTTAGTTAAGTTGTTTTGTATATGAGTGACTGTAGGACAGAAAGTGACATACTGGATCAATTTTCTTTGTTTAGAAGGTTGGCAATAAAGTTCGACAACCAGCTCTCTTCATCCGCACCTTTGGAGAGTTTATTTTCATTTCCGGTCTTGTAAATGCTATACATGAAAAACTTGTATTGCTAAAGGCAAACTCAAATACTGTATAAACCAGGGTTGTAAATTAGCGGACTCAATTGTCATATCAACTCATCACTCAACTCAGGATTTGAGTCCGATCAATCATTGAGTCCGCTCAATACTTGAGCGGACTCACTGGTTGAGCAGACTCACTGCTTGAGCGGAATCACTGCTTGAGCGGAATCATTGCTTGAGAGGCTTGAGCGAACTCACTGCTTGAGCGGACTCATCATTTGAGTTGAGTAGACTCAAATCATGTTTTAAGGAGAATCGGATTTAATTGAAATTGAAACTGAAATTTCAATCAAATAAGAAAAGCTCACAAAAAAGTCATTCATTAATTTTCTTAGCCAACATTTCTTCTACGCTACGCCATTTTGCCATTCAGATTATAAAGATAACCAAAATTCAATGGAGGGTCAGAAATTGTTCTTGGAGTATAATTTTCCACAGACAAAACCTCAAGCGTATTTGAAAACAAACGTTTTTCGATGATATAAAGTCTTTTTGCCGAATACAACACAGCAATGCCTAGTAGTGCTTCGGTAGAAAGATTATTAGCATTGGAAAACTAACGTCAACTCCTAATAGATGTCGTCTAAATGACGAAAATTTTGAAATGAAAATGATGCTACATATCAATGGAAAAAATACAAAGTAAGACGCTGATTCTATGGAAAAATGTAAATACAATTTCCTTGAATTGAATTATAACATTTTCAAGTATGGTAATTTCGTTACAGGTTTTACAAGGTATTGAATTTGTACATTAGATTGAGAGGAAGAGAAATGTTGGCTAAGAAAATTAGTAAAAACTAAATTAATATAATATAATATAATGAATGGCTTTTTTGTGAGCTTTTCTTATTTGATTGAAATTTCAGATTAAATTTTAATTAAATCAGATTCTCCTTATGTTATTTAAAACATTATTTTAGTCCGCTCAACTCAAATGATGAGTCCGCTCAAGTGCACTCAAGAAGTGAGTCCGCTCAAGTCCACTCAAGAATTGAGTCCGCTTAACCAGTTAGTCCGCTTAACCAGTGAGTCCGCTAAAATTTCGAGCGTTGAACGACTGTTCACTGTTGACTGGATCAATGATTAAGCGTACTCACTACTTGAGTTGAGTCAAAATTTGAGGCCTTTACATCCCTGGTATAAACAACTTTCAAAATTAGAAATTAAAATAGCAAAAGCTTATACGATTCTGTTTCATTGTCTATCTTTTTGCAGCATATTTTATGATATTTCGTAAATGAAAACCTCATCCAGTCATTTAGTTGGCTATAAAATTTTCAAAATTTGTATTTGAGTTTACGAAAAGTCTTGAACCTCTATTAACGTACTTCAATAATTAACAAGAACTTAAATATGTACTTGGCGATATGGCGATATTATGTGCCTACTTAGGTACTTGCAAGGTACTGAAAAGCTGATATGTGGAGCTTATAAGTACCAGTACCCGTACCTGATCTTGTACTTGAAAATTTTTAAGTAGCAGTTTCGGGACTTTACTTGGAAAAATTTTAAGTACCAGTATCGGGACTCGTACTTGTACTTAAAAGATTTTAAGTCCAGGTCCCGATACTGGTACTTGGAAGTTTACAAGATTGCGTACAAAATCCAAACCTTTATACGTCGTTAAAAAAAAGCCACTTAAAATATTTAAGAGGTTATTACTAAAATTTAAAAGCCTAACATTACATAAGCCTTCAAGTCTAAGACACTGCAAACTACTGTAAATATGACAATATCAGAGTAAAAGAATCATTACTTCATTACACATTCAACAAAAGGACCTGACTTTTATAGATTTGACGTAGCATACAACTTATCTTTTGGATCACAGTACTGAGTGGTCTATCATCAGCCTACATTCCAAATTTCCGTTTTTAATAAATATTACAGCTGTGGTGTACCTCGGTTTTGTCACCCACAAAGGACTGGGAGTGCTTCTGACTTCGCCAGGAAGTTGCACCAGCCCCGTCGATATCAAGCCTTAGTAATCGGCTATGCACAGCTTTATTGATAATCTTCTAATTTATTCTTTAATAGAAGTTATTAGGATTTTGCACAATTAATTTAGAACTTTTATTGGTAGTCTTTCAATTTATTCTTCGATAGGAATGAATAAGATTAGCACAATTAATATAGAACTTTTATTGATAATATACTTTGAATTTATTCCTTAATAGGAACGATTAAGATTAACACAATTAATATAGAACTTTTATTGATAATATACTTTGAGTTTATTCACTATTAATATAGAACTTTTATTGGTAATATACTTTGAGTTTATTCACAATTAATATAGAACTTTTATTGATAATGTTTCAATCTATTCTTTAATAGAAGTTAACAAGATTTACTCAACTAATACAAAACTTTTACTGATAATATACTTTGAATTTATTCCTTAATAGGAATGATTAAGATTAACACAATTAATATAGAACTTTTATTGATAATATACTTTGAGTTTATTCACTATTAATATAGAACTTTTATTGATAATGTTTCAATCTATTCTTTAATAGAAGTTAACAAGATTTACTCAACTAATGCAAAACTTTTACTGATAATATACTTTGAATTTATTCCTTAATAGGAATGATTAAGATTACACAGTTAACATAGAACTTTTATTGATAATATACTTTGAGTTTATTCACAATTAATATAGAACTTTTATTGGTGATATACTTTGAATTTATTCTTTGAATTTATTCCTTAATAGGAATGATTAAGATCACACAATTAACGTAGAATTTGAATGTATTCCTTAATAGGAATGATTAAGATCACACAATTAACGTAGAACTTTTATTGATAATGTGTCAATTTATTCTTTAATAGAAGTGATCGAGATTTACTCGATTAATACAGGACTTTTTACTGATAATATACTTTGTTAATCTAAATGGTTAAGATTTGCGCGGAACTAACCCGAAAGCTTTTTTCTAGAAATAAAATCGCCCGCCGGTTCTTGATAGACTGCCTCGATGATCTTTTTCAGCCGCCCCTACATGCTTTTCGCTGCCAACGTTGTTTTCCACGCTTTTTTGCTGATCGAGCGATTTCGCGATAAAAATGTGTGGAGAAAAATAATCGCGCGTTGTTTTTTTGATGTTGAGAAATGTCGGGAGGAAATATCCTCTACTAAGAAATATAGTATTTCTTATCGTTGGTGGGCAAAAGGCCCCACTTCAGCATTTTTGCATGTGAGCAAACAAAGTATACAAATTGTACACTTTGTATGACGGGAAATGAAATGAAATATTTTGTTATCGGGAGTACATATTTGCACGGGTATGCAATGTACTCAGGTTGGTTAGGCGTTATGAGTGCGAACTCATAACACCATCCCCCATAGAAAAAGAAAATTCCTACGTCTGATCAGGAGTAGGGATTTTCGATGAGCACTTGCCACACAAATCAAGATGAGGAGAAAAGAGAGAAAGAGAAAAAGGATAAATTTCTATATATATAGTAGTCCGATTTTTTTTATGTAGATTTTTTCGTTCTCTTTCGCTTAATTTCTTATAGTCTAATTTCCATCGGTTTAGCAATAACTGATGAGATTGAAATTTCCAAAATATATCACCCATTTATTATTTACAAAACTTACTTATTACTTACATACTTATTAAATTGTATTATGTTTAATTATTCCTTATTATATGCTCCTGTGACAAACAAGGCGTTCAACTGGTAACTCTCCCACTTGAGACGTTCTTATAATTTTTTTGTTGTCGACCAGTGGATAAAAAGGGGGTTTACATAATTCCTTTACATAGTGGGCTGGGCCCATCCTCTTTAGAGGTTACATTTATACTTAATTCTTGTGCTGTTACACTAGTTGCGTTGCTGGATTCAGAGAATTTCCCTCTTTGTTTCATGAAATAGAAGTACGCAAAAACGAAAATCAAAACAACGACGATAATAGTGGTGTATGAAATAGAATAGTGGTGGATGTCGTGAGCATTCAGACCCTGATCTTCGATTTGCCTTATTTCCTTTATAGAGGAACTTAACCGTTGCAGTTCGTTGTCGGAGGAAAATTTCAAGAGGTGCGTTCTGGTGGTGTTAGCAATTGGGAGTTTAATAATGTTAGGAAATCTCAAAGATGTAGATAGGTTCAAGATGGGGACGTAGTAATTGTGTATTTCCGTGTTTTTAGACGAATGGGGTTGGATAGTTAGTGTATCGCCTCGCAGGTAACACTTGTCCGACAGTTCCAGTATTCCAGTACCCAGTAGGGTTTGGGGGGAAATTTTGTTAACACAGACTTCGTCTAGTGTAGTGTTCTTGGTTAGAACAAAAAGCCATTTGTTCGCTTGTGAAAGCTGGATCCAAAAGTTACCTGGGGTGGCCTTCCGTATGTGGCAAGAGTCGGGCAATTTAGTGACGTGCTTTAGAAGCTCAATTTCACAGATGTTGTTTTCCGGATGCACGCTAAATATTGGGTGCATTAGTCGGCAAAGGTAATGAAAAGCATCTCGGGTGAGGCAATTCTGAAAGTCGAAGTTATTGAGGGTATAGTAGTGTTCTCGATTATAATCAACTACTAGATAGTGGACGGATGGCTGGATGTAGACGAATTCGTTTTCATAGGTGGTTGGCATTGGGGTTACTTTATATAGTTGGTATGCCATACGATAGGGTAAGGGTATTTTGAATTCGAAAATTATTTTATTTTCACTTCTAGCTGTGCTTGTCTGGCTCAACGCGTATATGCCGAACAGGTCCTGTAGGCCGGGGGAGATTGGGAGCCTCAGGTTATCGGGGAGCTTCTGTTGTATTACTAATAGAGCGTTTCTTAATTGGTTAGGAGTCAGTATAGCGGGGTGCGGCTTGCCATGTTTCACGTCTATCATCAAATCGAGGATAGAATTTATGGTAGACTCGTATCTCATTAACGAGAGTGTTACGGCATTAATAATTGACTCTATTTGGAGCGTCATGTTGAACTGAGATTCCGAGACGAGCGTTGTGTTCATTAGTACTTCCAGATTCTTAATCCTCCCATCCAAAGACAAAAAATGCGCCCTAATTTCGTGCTGACTCCTGTTGAAAATATTAACCGTCGTGTCTATTATCGACGTATGGTTCCTCAACAGGCCGAGGAGGCGCCTTTGATCAGTTTTCACACTGTCAATCAGGTGATCGTACTTAATGGCGTCATCCTCGTCTAGAGTTCCGAAGAGCATTTTACTCAGGGAACCCACTGCGTTAAAGGGGCTGCGTCTTTGTCGAACACTAAGGGGAGTCAACAAGCTTTCCTTATCCTTAATGTTATCGAAGATATTCAAAATCTGTTTTAAAGAAGCTTGGCAGAGGAGGGGGTTGTCTGCGTAAGAGGTTAACCGTTGACAAAGACTTTTGATTACGCGTACGTTACCCTCTATTAGGTTGAACTCATAATTCAGACCTCTCAGGTCAAAGTAAACGATGATATGCCACTCTTGGCTAAAAAGGCCCACATTACCTGTTTCCTCGAAGTAAATCCCTGAGTTACCTTCCAAATAAGTGACGTTTAGCCCAGTCGCGGTGCTCCATAGATTTAGTAGTTGTATAGATAATAGGAGTTTGCCCTTGTTTGACATCCTGAAAAGGGAGAGAGCTTGACTTACTCGACGTACAATTTCAAATCATTATTATGTACAATCTTAATTTTACTTCCTATCTTAATGGTGGTATTCTCGGGAGAATTCAATTCTACAACGTCGTACGGTCCGAGCCAGAGCGGCGAGAGTTTGGACCTTTTTGCATGACTCCTAAGAAAAACCTTATCTCCGAGATTAAAAGAACGCTCCACTGAACTTTTGTCGTAATAACCCTTCGATTTTTGTTTAGATTTCAGAATGGTCCGACGCGCCATTTCAAATCCATGCTGAAGACGAGCCTTTAGCTCATTAGAATAGTTATCGTAATTGTAGCAGGTTTCCGGTTCGAGCTTTAGAGAAGTAGGGATTCTCACCGGGAATCCATAAACAAGCTCGTGCGGTGTGAAGCCAGTACTAGAATGAGGGGTTGAGTTGTAGACAAAGACAGCATACGGCATCCAGGTATCCCAAGAGAGAGGGTCTTTATTAACATAATGGCGGAGGTATTCAGCCAGTGTCCTATGACTACGCTCCAACGCGCCGTTAGTCTGGGGATGGTATGGGGTAGATTGTAACTTATGAATTTTAAGCAGTTTGCAGACTTCCGTAAACAGTCGGCTAAGGAAATTAGTACCCTGGTCAGTTAGGATACAATGGGGAATTCCGTGGCGGCATATGATTTTAGTAGTGAGCTCCCTAGCGACGGTATCCGCTTCGGCATCTGGCAGGGGAATACCTTCCGAGAATTTGCTAAGATCGTCCTGGAAAGTTAAAATGAACCTATTACCATTGTAACTGGTGGGTAGTGGGCCCACGATGTCGAGAAATACCTTTTCAAAAGGTCTCCTACTCGTAGAGGTTATCTTCATTGGGATCTTTTTGTTCCGATTTACTTTATTGGCCTGACAGGAGGGACATTTCTTTATGAAGCTTATGATGTCCTTATTCATATTCTGCCAATGATAGGCCATCTTTATTCGTTTTAAGGTTCTGTGCATACCAGTATGCCCTCCTAGGGGAGAGGTGTGATAATCGCGTATTATCTGCTGGGTATCTTCCTTGTCACTCAACTCGATCACTTCGTTGAGGAAAATATTGACAGGGAGTTTTGATGTTGAAAAGACAAATGCACACATAGATTTTAGTTCCAATAAGCTGGCGTGGTCTATGGCACTAAAGGAGAGCAGCACCATTGCGAGTTCAGATGATTTAGCGTACTCAAGGTATTCCATTAGGACAGTAAGAGCGGTCCTCTTTTCGGAGGGACCCGACAATGGAAAGGGGAGCTTGACTATTAGAATTTTGTTTTTTCCAGTTTCACATATTTTTAGTCTTGCAGGAATGGTGTTTAGTTCTAGACCGGTATACAACTCGAGGCTTTTCTTCGTTTTGTCGTCGTATGGGGTTAGTATAAAAAATTTTGGAATGGGGGTTTTGAACCTTATTAAAGAACCTTTCTTCTCGTGGACGAGCGAGTAATCGGCTGTGCCTTTCTTCATGTATTCGGCGTAGGCCTCATAAATGTCGGTTGTAGAGGGAATAAAGGTAGCGATGGTGTCAGAGTTGGGTAACTCAGTGCGAGTTTCACCCTGACGGGCATGTTGTCGTGTTACTGCGTTAACAGTACTATCGACAGGAGGTATGCGACTTAGAGCGTCCGCATTGGAGTTCAGTCTTCCCGACTTATAAATTATACAATAGTCGTATTCTTCTAATCGAATACGCCATCTCATCAGTCTTGAAGTAGGGTTTTTTAGATTCATGAGCCAGGTAAGTGGCTGATGATCAGTTATAATGGTAAAACGTCGACCATATAAGTAGGGTCGGAATTGTTCAACAGCGAACACAATAGCGAGGAGCTCCTTCTCAATAGTAGAATATTTTATTTCAGTCGAATTAAGGGTTCGACTAACGTAGGAGACAGGTCTATCCTTGCCTACTTCGCCTTGCGAAAGTACAGCGCCAATAGCGAAGTTACTAGCATCGGTAGTGACCAAAAATGGTTCATCGAAGCAAGGATATTTCAGGATAGGAGCAGTGATAAGTTTAGATTTCAATGTTCTAAAGGCTTCATCGCAAAAGGCGTCCCATGTAAAGGGCACATCCTTTTTAGTGAGGTAAGTAAGGGGTTTTGCGACTTTCGCGAAGTTGTCAATGAATCTACGATAATATCCCACGAATCCTAGGAATGATTTGATATCCTTGACCCGTTTTGGGGTGGGGTAGGTCCTTACGACTTTAATCTTTTCTGGGTCGGGATGAATGCCCTTTTCGTCTATCACATGTCCTAAATAAGTGATTTGCCTTCCGAGAAAATTGCATTTGTCAGGTTGCAACTTCAGTCGATGGTGTCTCAAACGGTCAAAAACTTTAACGAGCTTGGCATTATGGTCCCTAAGACTGCACCCATGAACCACAATGTCGTCCATATACACGAAACATTCTATGCCTTGTAGTCCCGATAGGACGTTGTTCATTAACCTCTGAAATGTAGAGGGGGCATTCTTCAGTCCAAAAGGCATCCTATTGAAGTGAAAGTGTCCGTACGAAGTACTGAAGGCAGTCTTCTCTTTGTCGACTTCGTCCATCTGGATTTGATGGAACCCGTTCGCTAAGTCCAGAGAGGAAAAATATTGAGACCTACCCAGTTGGTCTAGTATATCTGTAATGTTGGGCAAGGGAAAGGAATCACCGACAGTTATGTCATTTAGCCGCCGGAAGTCTACAACCACTCGCCAGCGCTTGTTTCCTGCTGAATCGGGTTTCTTGGGAACAAGCAGCAAGGGGGAATTCCACGGGCTTGAGCTTGGGCTTATGATCTCCCGTTCCACCATTTGGGTTACCTGGTTGCCGATTTCCGTCCGTTGAGACTCCGGTAGTCGGTAGGGTTTGACGTTTACAGGGGCTTTATCGGGAAAAGTTTGAATCTTATGACGGACTGAATTAGTTACTGTAAGAAAGTCACCCTCCAAGTGAAATATATCGTTATAATCTCGACAGATTTGCAATATGCTGTCTGCCTCTTCCGAGTTACAGTGCTCTAGGTTGAGTCTCTTCTTTAACTGGTTAAGACGTTTCTCGACTTTGTTTTCCATATAAAGACTTTGGACTATAGAATAGTCATCTAAAGGTTCGGCTTCCAGTTTTAGAGTGTTTAGGTTTACGGAAACGTCTTCGTCTCTTACGTTTAGTAGTATTAGATTAGCCTTGCCATATCGGGGGCTAGAAATAGAGTTACCTAAGTACACACCAGGTATAGGTTCGTGTCTGGTTACCAAAAAGTCTTTTGTTTGCACTGTAGGTACTCGTACAATGGTTCTTGATCTAGGAGGCAGTTTTACAAAATCCAGCTCTAATTCTTCCGTGACAACACTTGTCTTGCTAGTTACACCAGGTTTAGATTCTTTGTTTTTGGCATTAGGGTTAAGATTATCTACTTCATCTTTGTTAGTAAAATCTTTTGTTGGTCCAGAGTGTTTCGAATGAGGAGTGCAGGCACCTATACAGGTCGTTAAGTCCCCATCTTGCGGAACGTCTGTCGCTTTCAGACTGGGTTTACCTACTCTTGGAATTGTGTACATTTTATCACTACAGCCGGAACCCTCTATCAGTCCAGGGTGATCCGAATGAGGAGTGCAGGCACCTATACAGGTCGTTAAGTCCTCATCTGACGAGACCCCAACCGGTTCTGACAGAAGATTCCCCCCAAAATTGTCTTCTTTGCATCTGATTATTCCCTTTTCATAGTCAATGCCACACGCGTGTTCGCGCAGAAAGTCATGTCCAAGAATTCCGTCATATTTTAGGTTTACATTACCATCAATTACATGAAATGGGTGTTCAATTAAGACGCCAAAATCGAGGACGCCAAAGGCTAGTCCCAAGGTAGACATTTTGTCACTTGAAATAGTTGTGACATTAGTTTTTTGTGAAGGATATATTAAACAGTCACCTTTAGCTAGGCTGGCTTTGTAGAGGCTTATTTCGGCTCCCGTATCTATCAGAAACGTACTGAGCCCATTTTTAGATAAGGAAAACGGTATTGTAAGGGTGAGGGCGTTTTGACTTATATTTAATTTAGCGTCTGCGATTGATTTTCGTGTATCTCGGCTTGAGTACTTATTTGATTTAGGCGTGCTGGTGTGCCGAGTTTCTTCAGCCGCCAAGATGAGTTTTCCGGGCGATGAGATTGTACACTAGTAGAGGCCCCTTTCAGCTCATCCGAAAAATGAACTAGCGTATTGCGCCGATTAGTCTGTTCTCGTGGAGCTGGTACTCTACTGACTGTATGTAATTGGTCTTGCCTTCTGGGCGATTGATCGGCTTTCCTCGCGTTGTTATACTCGCGGGATCTACATTCCTCGATGTGGTGACCCGGCCTCTTACAATATGCACAATGGGTCCTATAGTCTTCCTTCTTGACATTGTTAGGAAAGGGTGGCCGTGTCCCTTTATTGACGAAACATTGTTCGAGGGTATGTCCGCTACGCCTACAGTGGGTACAGTAGAGATTAGCGCTTGGTCGAAGATGGGGAAGATGAACGTGTTGTCCTTCAGTCTTTATTACTGGGGACTTATGGTTGTGGACAAAATTTGTATTGAGTGTGGAGGGAGAGTTCTTTTCAATGCGGGATGCTTGTTCCGTCGCATAGTTTATTGCTTCACGCAACCCGGTCTTTTGAGCTGCTTTGGTGAGGATACGGAGCTGATCGTTACGTATTCCGTCCTCGAAAGCTTGTAAGGCGAGTTTTTTGTTCTCACCAAGAAGTAGGTTCTGGAGAGTAACATCAGTGACTGAAGTAGCTGTGGCGCTATTTAAGAGGGCAAGCTGTTTGTTAACTCTCTGGGCGTACTCTTTTACGTCTTCCTTATATTGTTGGCGAGTTTTCATTAGCTCGTTTTGCAGAGTGGTACGAGATAAGACTTCAAGAAATTGGTCTTGAAGCTCCCTCTTTAACTCGCACCAACGGTGATGGGTCCCGTACTGGATGGCATCATAAGCGCGTCCAGTGAGTTTTGTCTTTATTATACTTAAAAAGACGGCCTTTTCCCCTTCGTTTCGTGAATCTACTTGGAATAGGTCACAACAAGAGAGGAAACGTTGGAGGTCGCGAGGATTTCCGTCGAATTCGGGGATAATAAGTTTCGCGTCGGAGAATGATAAATGCACACTATTAGGTGTCGAGACAGAACCACTTCCTCCAAGAGGGGGAGGAGGGGGAGGAGGAGTAGGCGGGTTATCTGGCATCCTGAGTCCCTTTTGGACAGTACGACCACTGCGTAGGGTAAATATTTTGAATTTGAAAACGATGTATCACTGGTGAGGATTAATTAGTAGTATACATGTAGTAAAGTAGGATGCTATTCTAAGGTAGGTACCTCGTCCCAGTACAGACCTCGTTTCTATTCCTTGTTATCTACGCTAGTCATACAACTGTGTAGAAGGATACAGACAGTTTAAAAATTCGTTCCTAGCTAGGTAAATTCGTGTTGGTATTCCGTACAAGCAAAAAGAAAAAACAAAAAGAACGCAGGTAATTAGGCGCAGATGTTAGAGGTCATAAGTCACTTAAACGCCCATGTTGCATAAAATTAAAACAATAACATACTAACATCTCGAATCAACCAAGAAAGCAAACGAACAGAGATCATGTATTCAGCAGTTGTAAGCCGATTAGAATGGAACGCTTCAATAAAACAATCAGTCATCACCAAATTAGCAACTATCGCCCATCATACACTTTGCAGTAATCCACCAACTCAAAACTGTTATGGCGTGGAGATGCATAAGGGCCGCAGGAAAAAAAACGCTTTAAGTTGTTCAGTTTCCTTTGTAGTTAGATTAGGTTTAGCTCTAGAATGGTCCACTCACGATTCCACCATTATGAGAGTATTATCATGAAATAAATTGAATTGAATTGAGTTGAATTGAAATGCCCAAAAATATTTTATCAGTCGTTAGTGAGTAGGCAATGGATGTACCGACAAAAAAAGTTAAAAAGAAAATTGGATATAAAATGTACATCCTGCCTTCGATAAAATAAAATAATTAGTGGTTTTCCGTTTCCATTAATAGAATTTCATAAATATGCCGAGGGAAATTCTCACTTTCACAGTAATATATACAACATATGTATAAAAAAAAGCACTTTATATATATCTATTTGGAACTAAATCTTTTACAGAGTATAAGTACATCCGACTTACTTGGAGTTTACCAGCCGCTGATTACCGGTTCCATCCATCGAGTTCTGCTCCATTACAGCTTGAACCTGCGTCCGTCCAATGGTCCAATATTGTGCCTTGCCTGGAGGTCCTTTCCTTCCAGGTCTTTCATAAACTATTGGTAGGATTTAAATATCCCACCGCTGCCACCAGATTTTTATGTGGTGTACCTCGGTTTTGTCACCCACAAAGGACTGGGAGTGCTTCTGACTTCGCCAGGAAGTTGCACCAGCCCCGTCGATATCAAGCCTTAGTAATCGGCTATGCACAGCTTTATTGATAATCTTCTAATTTATTCTTTAATAGAAGTTATTAGGATTTTGCACAATTAATTTAGAACTTTTATTGGTAGTCTTTCAATTTATTCTTCGATAGGAATGAATAAGATTAGCACAATTAATATAGAACTTTTATTGATAATATACTTTGAATTTATTCCTTAATAGGAACGATTAAGATTAACACAATTAATATAGAACTTTTATTGATAATATACTTTGAGTTTATTCACTATTAATATAGAACTTTTATTGGTAATATACTTTGAGTTTATTCACAATTAATATAGAACTTTTATTGATAATGTTTCAATCTATTCTTTAATAGAAGTTAACAAGATTTACTCAACTAATACAAAACTTTTACTGATAATATACTTTGAATTTATTCCTTAATAGGAATGATTAAGATTAACACAATTAATATAGAACTTTTATTGATAATATACTTTGAGTTTATTCACTATTAATATAGAACTTTTATTGATAATGTTTCAATCTATTCTTTAATAGAAGTTAACAAGATTTACTCAACTAATGCAAAACTTTTACTGATAATATACTTTGAATTTATTCCTTAATAGGAATGATTAAGATTACACAGTTAACATAGAACTTTTATTGATAATATACTTTGAGTTTATTCACAATTAATATAGAACTTTTATTGATAATGTTTCAATCTATTCTTTAATAGAAGTTAACAAGATTTACTCAACTAATACAAAACTTTTACTGATAATATACTTTGAATTTATTCCTTAATAGGAATGATTAAGATTAACACAATTAATATAGAACTTTTATTGATAATATACTTTGAGTTTATTCACTATTAATATAGAACTTTTATTGATAATGTTTCAATCTATTCTTTAATAGAAGTTAACAAGATTTACTCAACTAATGCAAAACTTTTACTGATAATATACTTTGAATTTATTCCTTAATAGGAATGATTAAGATTACACAGTTAACATAGAACTTTTATTGATAATATACTTTGAGTTTATTCACAATTAATATAGAACTTTTATTGGTGATATACTTTGAATTTATTCTTTGAATTTATTCCTTAATAGGAATGATTAAGATCACACAATTAACGTAGAATTTGAATGTATTCCTTAATAGGAATGATTAAGATCACACAATTAACGTAGAACTTTTATTGATAATGTGTCAATTTATTCTTTAATAGAAGTGATCGAGATTTACTCGATTAATACAGGACTTTTTACTGATAATATACTTTGTTAATCTAAATGGTTAAGATTTGCGCGGAACTAACCCGAAAGCTTTTTTCTAGAAATAAAATCGCCCGCCGGTTCTTGATAGACTGCCTCGATGATCTTTTTCAGCCGCCCCTACATGCTTTTCGCTGCCAACGTTGTTTTCCACGCTTTTTTGCTGATCGAGCGATTTCGCGATAAAAATGTGTGGAGAAAAATAATCGCGCGTTGTTTTTTTGATGTTGAGAAATGTCGGGAGGAAATATCCTCTACTAAGAAATATAGTATTTCTTATCGTTGGTGGGCAAAAGGCCCCACTTCAGCATTTTTGCATGTGAGCAAACAAAGTATACAAATTGTACACTTTGTATGACGGGAAATGAAATGAAATATTTTGTTATCGGGAGTACATATTTGCACGGGTATGCAATGTACTCAGGTTGGTTAGGCGTTATGAGTGCGAACTCATAACACAGCCTTGCAAAAGTAGTAGACCCAAGCGTGAATTTTTTGTGCCATTATCTTCTTGGTGGGTTTTACAGAGAGAGAGAGAGAGAGAGAGAGAGAGAGAGAGAGAGAGAGAGAGAGAGAGAGAGAGAGAGAGAGAGGGCGAGAGAAAGCAAGAGAGAGAGAAAGCGAGAGAGAGAGAGAAATATTTTCAGAGACATATATTTGTATGGGCGAATATTTATCACTCCAAAATTGTAAAATTACAAAAATTTACAAGTAAAATTGTAAAAAAAAAGCTATTAAATTTGTGTAATTTTACAATATTAAATGTAGAATAAAATATCATCATCAACATATGCCATCGATTAAAATATCACTCACACATTAAAACATCACAATGACTTTATAACTTGTCCCCTGAGAAAATTTGTTTGGACATTTATGAGGGTCGGTGAGGCCGGATATTATATTTCACAAATTAGCTTCTTGAAAAAATGAAAAAATGCAATTATTCACAACGAGCGCTTGCCGCAAAAAAAAACAGCAACCTGCACTTCACACCATCTTTCTACCATACACCAGACACCTTTTTATTAAAAATATTCAATTAAAATTAAAAATAAATAAATTGTTAAAAACGGAAAATTTGTTCTTGTTCTCATTTTTTAAACTGGATACATTTTAGCTTGTAAACATTATTTTCATTTTCATTTTTTTTTTTTAATTAAAACGAAATAACCATTTTTAAGGGGAGCTTTTATATTGAACTGTGGCAAAAACCATTGAGTGTTGTAAATGGCAATATATATGTAATGTGTGTATGCCTCTCTGAAAGCATGGTTGACATGGTCGAGTTAATATTCGCTAATTGTTTTTGATTCGATAATTTTTTCAAGTGCCATTCATTTTTGATTTTAATGGTTCATTAACGTAATTTATGCCTTGCATTCATTAGTGTATGTGTGGGAGCAAGCAGGTCATTTAAAGGCTGCATAAAATTATTCACATAATGATGTTGAGATTCATTCAATTGCAGGTGTAAAATACCTTCAGGTTTGAGGTTAATTAACATTTCTCAGAATAGTTATAAATTTCAGAAGATTTTTGAATTAATTTTCTACTATTTTAATGCAAAGCTTGTGATAATAAAATTTAAAGTATCGCAAACAGAATCTGTTTATATAAGTATATGGTTCGCAGTGGGAAAATTTGTTATGCTGAAATCCTTTCCGACACAGTTTTACTTTTACTATGAATATAACCTGAAAAAACTTATTAGATAAATTGAAATTTTCCCATAGTTGTAGTAATATGAAACGTAGATAACTACTACACATATATATGTATATTTATATCTGTTATATATGCTGATGCGAACTATGAAAGATTACCTTCAATAGTAGAAGGAAGTACTACGAAGTGTATACATTGTTCCTGCACACCCATGTTAAGTGTAAACGATACCATTGGCAGTAAAATAAAAAAAACTACCTACATTTTAGGATAATAATTAACAACTACACAACTAAAAAAAACCATTCAGTATCAGCACCAATAATTCGCCAAAATCTTCATAATATCTGGACGATGCGGAATAAATTCGGAATTTTCAAAAGGTACCAGTCGAACCATAATTTCAACTAAGCCCCACCATTGAATTGAAAAAATTTCAACATCATTAAGTAAGAGGTGACATGAAATAATTTATCTGTAAAGATAAAGACAGCTGGAATACCATCAGGACCCGAAGAAGACGATGTTCCAAGCTTGTTAGGGGCATCCATAATATCATCAACCGATGTATGTAATAAGCCCAGTGAACAGATGAGGGTGTGTTCGTTAATACGTCAATATCAAATGGTTAACCATTATTCTCGACGGGAACATACCCAAAGTAGTCTACAGAAAATCTACAAGCATCAATAGTGTTGTCTGCTATCATACTGTTATAATGGACGACGCATGAAAGGATACCATAAGAGTTCCTTTTACACATTAAGAAAGGACCAGAATGTTTTGGCGACATTATACTTAATATCAGTTTCAATAGAATTAAAATATTTTGCCTGTATAAAAACTTGTTCTATAAAAAGATTTTTAAACACCAACAATCTGATTTTCCGGCAGACATCATCTACACACGCAAAAATATTCCAATCTCTGAATGAAAACTTTTTGACTATTAGTCAAGCTAATAATCATCATACAATAGACGTGTTTTTTTCTTCAGATTTTCTGTCAGACATAAATCTCTGTTTTATTGAACCGAAAGTCTTACGCTTTTGATTTATTATACTTGCTTAAGTCAACTAAATACAAAAGAAACTCATAAATGTCCAATTTTGGAAAGGGAGGTTTTAATTAAATAGTACATCATATGTCAAGGACGTAAAGGAAAAAATTGTCTAAAATAAGACCAATCCAAAAAAGGAAAAACAGATTTTTCTATCAGCATTCAACAATCCCCCCAGAAAGTCGATTTTTTTGGCGCATTAAGATGATAACACAATGAACTGTGATCTCATTCTATACATAGAAATCGAGAGTATTAGCTAAGAACTATATTATTGCAGTTGTCGTTAGCCTTGAATTTCTGTCCATTTTTCAAACAGAACTATAAGTCAAAACACAAATTATACCATTTTAGGCCACTCTCCCCTATAAGCTTACATTCTATAAATTAAAAAAACAAAAACATAATTTACAGTTTTAAAAAATAAAAGAAAATTATGTTTTGCATTGGGACAGACTATTGTAAGACATTACAACTTGACCCACTAAAAACTGACCCCATTCTCCCCTTTACAGGGTGTCCCGTACGTACCGCATTTCCTTTATACCACGGATTTCTCACTCAATTTCGAGAAATAAATTGTATGGGAGGAGAGCCGGGAAATACACTGTTTGGGCGGTAGGGGGTTTTTGTTATTTTGGGTGCTTTTTATCCTAATACCATGCAACTTTCTTGTTATATACCTTATGAAGGTGACTTGTATCTCAGGTGATAGTAAACCCTCTACGGTTTCCAGCAAATTCCCAACCACCTCTCTACCTTCTTTCCGTCAGCAGTTATAGTACGTTAAAGTAAAAAAATTGGGAAATTTGCAATTTATTTTTTAATTTTAACGATTTCCCCGCTAAAAGGCAAGATAAGGATAGCACTTTCTTCCAAGATTTCGAGACCTCCGAATGTTACCTTTCATTTGATCCTGCACATGTATCTACCTAAATGCTACCGTTTTTGAAATATTCCCGTTTTTATGATGCATAATTTCATAATTATTATTAGCAAAATGAATGAAATTATGCACCATAAAAACGGGAACATCTCAATAACGGTAGCATTTATGTAGGTACATGTGCATAGTCAAATTAAAGGTAACATTCCGGGGTCTTTAAATCGTGTCATAAAACTGTATAGTTATCATGCATTTTGGCGGGAAAATCGTTAAAATTGAAAAAGAAATTGCAAAATTATCAAATTTTTTGACTTTAACATCTTATAACTGCCGACGAAAAGGGAGTAGAAATGTGGTTGGGCATTTGTTGGAAACCGGGGTTTACTATCACCTGAGATGCAAATCACCTTCATAGGGTGTATAACAAAAAAGTTACATGGTATATTACGATAAAATGCACCTAAAATCACAAAACCCCCTACCGCCCACACCGTGCATTTTCCGGCTCTCCTCCCATACAATTTATTTTTCGAAATTGAGTGAGGAAAACGGGGTATAAAGGAAATGCGGTAAGTACGGGACACCCTGTATAATAATGAGGAACTTGAATTTTAAAGAAATTTAAAAGCAAGACTTTTTACTACACCTCGTATTATACATAGTTCAGCTATGCTCGCTCACTTAATTCCAATTGTTTTCCCCACATGGACTGTAAGCAGAGCAGATTTAACTTCAGTTCCTGTCATTACTTACTAGATTGCCTGTTAACTTTCCATTTTAATTTCTTACTAATATCACAACAACAACAAAAAAACACATTAAAAGCATCAATTTAAAAATGTTTTTCCTTCCAATTAGAAAAATTACAACAATTAGGTATAAATCTCCCGAAATAAAATAAATAAAAGCCCGCATATATGGAAATCTACATTTCAAAAAATAATTAAATTGCCAGCTCACCCACTCTCACACTTATATTTATGTACTCACGACAAAAAGTCTGCTTGAAAAACTTTCACTATAATTCAGCATTTTGTTTTCTTTTCCAAACAATTTCTCCTTCTGAAACAAGTGAAAAGCACTTTTCTTCTGCCTGCTTCCCTACAATTAAAGAGGGAGCACATTACGTACTACAAGTACCTGTAAGTAACTTCTTATAGCTCGTTTTCCCCGCACCATCAATAGAAAAAGTTGCAAACTTTAATTACAACTTTTTTGTGTTTTGTGCGAAAAATCGCCAGCTAAGCAATTATAGTTTTAATTTGATAAGGTTGAGTACACCGCTATTCACTATAGAGAACCCCTAACAGTATAGAAGAATGCCTTAAAAAGCTTTTTCTTCCCGCCGCCCCCTCTAACAAGTTATCCCGAAGAGGTCCCGAGTCATTATCAACTTTTACAAGTTAAAATAGCACAAAAAAAAGAACGCAAGAAAAAAGAAAAAACTTTACCCATAATAGAAATTGGATTCTTCTTTTGTCCAATGAAGTAGAAAATTTCTTCCATAGTCCTTAATACGGTGCCACAATGGGAAAAAGGTCTGACCATCAGAAGGAGCAGAGTTCCAGTTCTGAACACTACTAAATTGGGCCTGGTGGTGTATACTGGACTAGACGGTCGGTCGGCCCGGGGGAGGGCAGAGGGTGGAGTACATAGGCAGGCATAGTATTCCCTGTATTCCATACACATACCGCAAGGGTAAAAGAAGGGTTCAGCTGAATCGTTCATGAAAAGTTTGTCAATTATAGATTCGCAACCAACTACTAGATACTCTCTGGAATTATATCACAACACTGAAGCGGCTATTTTTTGCCAAACGATTTTCCCCGGCTCTGCACAAATGGCCAATTTTGCGGCCTGAGGAAGTGGGGAAAATCTAAATTGAATGTTGCAATGTGCCATTACACAGGGTGATTGTTTAGAAAGTAACTTTTGGTGAAAAGGGGCCCAGTCATTTAGGGGATTTTTTTATTTTGTGGTGTGATGATGGGCATTTGAAATTCTAACAAAGTTTATCAAAAAATGTTCATTGGTTTGGAAGTAAAATTTGAACTTTGAACAAAAATTGTGTGTCTGTTGAATCATCTCTCTGTTGTATATCAAGAGTTTTTTGATCTTGTAACTTCATCATCTATAATGCTTTTACTAACTGACTTTAAAATTTAAAAAATAAGTAAAAAACGAGTTTTCAAACAAAACTGAGGCCAAGCCGCATGAAAAAGTAGAAAATAAACTTTTCTTCACACACAGAGGTGGACTCAGATTTTTTGATTGGGACATTTCTCTTGAATATTCTTTCTCTTCATGAATCAAATCACTTATTACCTCTGATTGATCATACTGAAATATATCGGTGATTATCAGCGAATAAAATCTGAGTCCACCTCTGTGTGTGAAGAAAAGTTTATTTTCTACTTCTTCATGCGGCTTGGCCTCAGTTTTGTTTGAAAACTCGTTTTTTACTTATGTTATTTTCTGCCTTTTTCACGTTAACTAAATTGTTATTACGTGCTGCATGGAGATATTTTAAAACAATTTTATGACGGCTGAAAAGACACTGATTTACTAAATTTTCCCGATTTTCCATGTTTTCCACAGTCTTTTCCTATTACTATACATTTTTTTTAAAAATTTACATTTTTCTCGATTTTTCATGCAAGTTCAGGCAATTTCGGAAATTTTTTTCGGAAAAATCGGAAAACTGCATTTTTCCTGAAACGGATTTATCACTAATCAAATTTGTACCAAATTTTCAAATGATTTTTCTCGATTTTCCGCGTTTTCCATGGAAATTTCCGGTTCAAATTTTTATAGATTCAATTGTCACGCGGCATGAACCTGTGTGCCAAATTTCAGCTCTCTGTGATGACGAAAAGTGGGTCTACGAGATTGTCGAAAATAGTAAAAAAGAAATATATAAATAGACAAATTCGTGTACGAGTTAAAGGGAATGGCCACAAAAAAAAATAAGGCTTAATGGAGATTGTGCTCGTCAAGAAATGATCCTGATTGCTTAACTTATTCTAATTTACGTACACAGTAAAAAATGTACATAATTGTGCCAACAAAACTATATATAACTATAACTGTATTTTTCCCTAAAATGTAGGGAATATTCCCTAAAATGTAGAGCATATTCCCCTAAATTTTAAATAATATTCCCTACATTTTAGAAAAAAGTACCAAGCTTTGTGGCAACAATTTGTGCATTTTTTACAGTGTATTCAGATACATTTCGTGTTTGAGTGAATCATACATAGGAAAATATCGTCAGGGTTGGTCTGTCGTCTAGGTCGGCCATCTTCGATTTTTTCAGCTTTGACCACTAGCGCCACCAATGTTCGAGCACGGAAAAGCTTCTCTCAGTAACAGCGAACTTTAAGTGACATTGCAGATTTGGAGCGTGAACGCAAATTACGTGCTGTGCACTCAGTGCTTTCAAATTCCAAAAAAAAGTTTGTTTTAGCAGCAGTGAATACTGCCAGAAGGTGAGAAGAAAATATGCAATTATCAAGGTGAACATTGTGAATGTGTTGTACGACTCATGCTTGAAAATAAACGAAGAAGAAAATTCAATCCTGTAATATGCTTGGTTGTGGTGTTACGTGAGGCGGCAATGGCGCCTGTCATCAAGGTTGGCCACTTTGTGTAATCAGAGTTGGCCCACTGTGATTGTATGCTTTGATGCCGCCCTAAAAACGTCCAGCACCGATCCCAAGGAAATCTGAAAAAAAAACACCAGCTAAAGAAAGATGCCCGCAAAAAAAGCGCATAAATAACCCTCTTGAGACAACATCATAGAGAAGTGAATTTGAAGTGCGTCCATATAACGACATTTGCCGGAAATGCGATTTCGAAGAATGTTCCATTCAAATGTTTGCTAAAAAACAGAAAAATGCAACAAATTCAACTTTTTATTTCATTCGATTAATTTTTCCAGGTCCTTTTCAATCATTTCAGCACATTTTTCGTCGACTGGCCAACACAGTACTGACCAACCAACCTTGACAGCATTTCATTTTTTTTTTAAATGCCTATATTTTTTTTTACTTTTCACCGAATCAATCTGCAATGTTCAGCAAAAGTGTTTCTTTTTCCCAGGCCTTTCCAAAGATAGGCTTTGACTGACCAAATTCTTTCTTAAACGGAAGTTATGGGTAAAGTTAAAATGGTGTCCGACCCTGACGACACTCCGCTTATAGAATGATTTTGGAATTACTGAACTATCCAAACAATTTCAAAAGTTTGTGAATTCTAAACGCAACTATCATGGATAACCTTCATCGCTAAAATTAGGAAATATGGACAGTGTTGAGCTCTTGGAGAGTGCCAATCTCTTGGGTGACTTCTTGAAAACTGCTTTCTGTGATAACTGTTGTGTGATATTAGTTATAATGATTTTAACTATTTGATGAAGCTTCCTACGACTTCTCTTCACCCTAAAGACCGACTTAAGTTCGACGAATCGTTTGTCTTGCGATGTAAGCACTGCATGGCTTTATGAAAGCTACATCTACTATACGACTAAAGATTAATTGAAAAATACTTTCCTATGCTGAGCATACAAAAATTGTAAGTATTGTTTCTAATGAAAACGAGTGTAATTTTAAACTTTAAACTTAGACACCTTTCATAAACGACTTTCTATCAACTGTCTACCTCTCAATATCAGTAAATGAGCTGCTGTCGTTTTCTGCAACGAGATATGGGTGTCTTCTTTAATATTCATTCTTCTTCCTTCGAAAATCAAATTAATGTAATCGTTGCCAGGGCTAAAGCTACTCTGGGTTTTGTAAAGAGATTTGTCAAAGAAATTTGATTATATAATTCATAACGAAGCTCCTTTTTTGCACATTCTTTAGACCCGTTTTGGAGTATGCTAGTTGTATTTGGTCTTTATTAGGGCAATCCTATTATCTTACCCATATATGTAGACAGGCTTAAACTCAATTCTTTTAGATTCTCTCGAGAATAGACGAAATATTTCCAGAGTTGTTTTTTTTTTCGAATTTCTCTGTATACAAGGGGTGATAAATTCCCCTGAAATCTTTAATACTTTCATTATATCTATTTATATGTTCCTATACGCTCCTTGAGGAACCACGGCTACTTAATTGTTCCTCAGCATCGTTTTCTTTAATATCTCGTCTATTTAAGCATGCCTGTCCTAAATCATAACCTCTCCAAATTCGTAGCTCTTCAGTTACTGATACTGTCGCAATCAGCATGATACATATTTTGTAAAACCGGTTCCATATTAAAAGCAGCATCAGATCTCTAAAAGTTTTGATTCACTGAAAAGATGGCGCAATGTCCCAGTCATACTCTCAATGTGAAGTAAAAATTCGTTGAGACTCTCTGAGCTAAATTGAAGGAAAAACTGAAGAGCGATCTTCAATTAGCCTCCTGAACGTATGCAGGGAACCAGCATTCCTCCGAAGGCCATAATATATAAAATTATTACAATTATTGTGTGTGACGTTAAGTTTATGGGCGGTTAGCTACAATTGCCTGAGTCATCCATTGATCTTGCCGACGATTGATCTTAAATAACAACAGCGTTTCAAAAATGAATTTATAGTTATTTCTAGATTTTTGACAGAGCTAACCAACGACAAAAGAGAATTGTTTAGAAAAATGTCAGGGAATTCAGTAATATTCAGGTTGCTGTTTTCGTATTAGTCGATTAGTCTGCTGATGTAAATCTGTACGTCATTAGCATATAATTGAATATTAACAACCTCTACAGTTTCAGGCAGATTATTTATAAGGATACTGAAAAACAAAGGTAGGTACCAATATTGATCCCTCCGGAACGCCACAAAACAGTGCAGGAAGTTCTGTGAAAATATCGCTTACTTTTACCTGTTGATAACTGACTGGCAACAGACTTTGGATTAGGTGAAGAGCAGTAGAGGAGAAACCAAAATAGGTAGATAATTTATGGGATTGACGTGATCGAAAGCCTTAAAAATGTCTAGAAGGACGAAGATACTGATAAAACTGTCATGGAGAGCATTGTATTCTAGAAATTCAGATATCTCGGGCTTTCGAGAGCTTTGGAAAGAGAACACACAATACTTATCGAGGAGGAATCATTCATATCAGTCAGAAAAGATTTTTGTTGTAAATTTCTATCTATTAAGGAAAAATAAAACATGTTAAATACGAATTAAGTAGAAAAACTAAATGAGAGGCAAAACTAAGTCTAAGGCAGAATTATTTAAATCAAAAGTGTGGGTGTATTTCGTCGGGGAACCCAGTGATTCAAAATGTATCGACCGAATAACACTGATGAGTTTAGTATGAGCTAACGCACCAGAGAGAGAAAAAATCCGTTGAAAATGATCTATTTAATTTGGCTGTATTGTGCTCCACAGGTATTATTTTTGGTCCTTGCAGTGAGAAGTGACTATTTACATGTTCAGGGTAGTTGACATTTTCCCCTTTTTTCCCCTGTTACCGGAACAGCCAAGTTTCCACAAACTACCATAAAATATTCCATTAGCTTACATAGTATAGAATTACTATTAAGCATGCTTTTTGTAAACTCAGTAATCAGATCTTTGAAGAAGTTTGTAAATAAATAAATAAAAGAGATTAATTGCTTAAATCACACCCCCGTACCATGAAGTGATATTTAATTAAAACCCATGTAGAATTAGTTCCGCAATTATTTTGTACTTCATACATATACCTTGATGTGTATGCGTGCGTGTGTGTGTGTGTGTGGAGGAAGATTTTCATTCAGATGCTTTTCTATTTATAGTTGATCAAGAGAGTGTTAAATTAATTTTATCAAAAGCCAAGTCTCGAACAACAAATAATAGCAGATCCTGACGACGACGACGACTACGATGGACGCCAGTTTTACATCCTATACTAAATCAATATACCTAACTACATATGTAAGGATATAGGAAGCATACTAACTTAACAATGAGGTCGAGACTATGGAAGCAATTTCGAAATATCCGGAAACGACAGGATTAACATTCCCTCAAATTCTGGGCAACTTTACGGGTTTAAGAGTAAATCAAAATAATTCGACGTTTAATTAGTAACAGTACATGAGCCCGATAGCTATCAAGCACAGTATAAAGGCGCCATTCTATACATCTACATACAATCAAGCAATAAATAGGTTCATGACATAACTATATATTTATTGATGTATAAGAATATATATATATGTATATTAGCATGCATTGGTATATGTAATAAAACACAAGCAAAACATACACAATTTGCCTGGGTGACAGGCCATCGGATTATTGCAAATTATCACAACAACTTTGAAGCTTTATTACTTGCGAAACTCATTGGCATTCCACAGATGCAAGTATCGTCGTCGTAATCCTGAATTGAATGGAAGGTGGACAATGTAATCAGCTTACATACATTGGAGAGAGGTGATAATTGAAGCAACTCAAGTCAGGATGATGATGATTCACTTGCAGAAGATATATGTATATGCGGCTCGGAGGTGATTTAAATGCTCCTGACTTGTGTGAAGTTAAATGAATTCTGAAGGCAATTTATTTCCAGATTATCGGGAATTTGTTGAAGTATTAATTTCTATAGATAGCGAACATTGTCGAAAACTGAATGATAATGATGGAGATGATTCTAAATTAATGGCAGAAGCTATCTAGTACCTTGGATATGTCTAGTAAGCAGCTTTTTACTATATTTTGTATAATGTAATTTATTTTTATAGGTTAAGTTTACTAATGTACATAGTGTGGTGGATAATGAAGTCATTTCAGTCTTTGTTTGAATATTTATTGATCTTGAATATAGCACAGGGGAAAGATGGTAGCATCAAATCATCTCCTATCTAAAGCTCTTTGGTATAACTTGCGGAAAGCAGGAGATTTCGATAAGAACAAAACGAGTTGAGAAGTCGACCCTTATGTGCCCAATAGTTTCTTGACGTCTCTTAATAGCATACATTTTAAGAAAATGTGGATAAAACACATGCTGATTCCTATTTACTGGTTTCGAATTATCACAAGAGGGAAGGGTTCATCTATTTCTTTCCGCGAAATTAACCGAAGTGAATTAAATGAAGTGATTTTTTCTGTCAAATTTTGTCTTAACGATTCAGATAATTTACATTGCCCATACCGTAAGAATATGTCTAATGACTCTGCCGTTTCTCAACTGCTGGAAAATCGCTACCGTGTTGCTGTTCTGCCCGTAGTCAGAGCGAGCACACAATTAATGAACAAATGTGATGGAATTATAATACTGGTTGCCAGTCAGTAATTCCGTGATTCAATAAGTGATAAAAGAGTAAAGCTAATGTAAATAAAATTCTAAAAAGAATGTTGTTACAATTGACTTTGTACTCACCAGCTCAATGTTTGGCAGCAATTAGTTTTCTATTTTATTGAGATTTGGGATTGGGATATTCTTTACTCCAGTCGATACCCGGAATAAAGTGAGGCTAGTAATTGTTACTTCTACTGTAGTCGATACCCACAAAAAGAATCTTTATTTCAGTCGACACTTGAAATAAAGGGTTTAATGTTAGTATTTGTCTTATTACAGTCGATACCTACAATAAGAATCTTTATTGCAGTAGATACCCACAATAAAGTGTTTCGCGTTAGTTGTTTTCTAATTGTAGTCGATACCCACAAAAAGAATCTTTATTGCAGTGGACACCCAATATAAGTGTGTTTTGTATTAGTATTTTTCTGATTACTCGATACCCACAATAAGAATCTTTACTGCAGTCGACACCCACAATAAGAGTGTTTCGTATTAGTATTTTTCTGATTATAGTCGATACCCACAATAAGAATCTTTATTACAGGCTACACCCACAGTAAAAGTGTTTTGTATTAGTAATTTTCTTATTACAGTCGATACCCGCACTAATAATCTTTATTGCATTCGATACTCACAATAAAGTAATTTTGTTAGTAATTTTCTTATTGCAGTCGATTCCCAAAATAATAATCTTTATTGTAGTCGTTACCCGCAATAAGAATCTTTATTGTAGGCGATACCCACAATAAGAATCTTTATTGCTGTCGACACCCTCAATAAGAGTGTTTCGCATTAGTATTTTTATACCCTAGATGAAATCTTAAGGGTATACTAAGTTTGTCATTCCGTTTGTAACGCAAAAAATGGATTGGATACCCACACATAAAATTAAAAGTTCCGTCCGTCCGTCCATCCGTCCTCCCGTGCGTACGATAACTCGAGAACGCGTTCACTTAGAGAGCTGAAATTTTGTACACGGAATCAAAAAAATTAGGTTCGAAAATGAGATAAATCGGGCAACTCATTCATGGGGTTGCCATATAAAAATTTCGTTTTCCAGTAGATATTTGGACACTTCCTGAGAACGCGTTGATATACAGAGCTGAAATTTGGTACATAGTGTTTTCATAGTAATAGCAAAAAAATTAAAAAATGGAATAAATCGGGCAACCTATTCTTGGTGTTGTCATATAAAAATTTAGTTTTTTACGGATAGTGTGAAAACGATCAGTCCTAAACATTTCTATTGTACTAAAACCTTCTTCAGAATATGAAGTCCTATAAAATTGGTTATAATCATTTTTCCTGTCCGATGAACCGTTCTAGAAATGTATGCGAAAAACCACTGCAAAAATCAAAATTGCTCAAATGGGTCCCCATACGTAATTTCATACGGGCATTCATCAAGGGTATCATAAGAATTGGTCTTAGACCAATATTAGTTTTTTTACTTGTTCTTATTGCAGTCAATATCCACAATAAGAGTGTTTTCTATTAGTATTTTTCTGATTAGTCGATACCCACAATAAGAATCTTTACTGCAGGCGACACCCACAATAAGAGTGTTTTGTATTAGTAAATTTCTTATGACAGTCGATACCTGCAATAAGTCATGTTTATTGCAGTCAATACCCACAATAAGAGCGTTTTGTATTAGTAATTTTCTAATTGCAGTCGATATCCACAATAAAGTGCTTGGTGTTAGTAATAAATTCTTATTGCAGTCTATACCCACAATAAGAACTTTAGTCGCTTATCAAAATAAAATTTTTATTTTAGTTGTCAATCAATCTGGTATCTGGTTTGTTAAAATAAAATAGAACACCAGGAAATAGGTTAATTGGATATAGATAACCACGCTGATCCTTGCGCTGCCAAACTAAACAGGAGACTAAGTAAGTAAGTAATATTGTGGTTTATATAGCGATGGTTTGCGCACGACACCAAAAAACATGGTGGCTGAGAACATAATTGTCATAGCAACGATAGCTTAGCAAAGAAACTGCACATATTTATTTGTTGTTTGAAGTTGTTTCGTATAAAAATGTTTTTAAATTATTTTTACCTTTAGCTCGGTATATATCTACATGTGTTGGCATGCAAGTTTTTGTTGGTTTTGCTAATAGCATAGATGGCACAAGAACTAGATGTCACATGGCATACTAGAGCAGAGTATGCAAATTTTAAAATGGGTCGTGCATTCTGGAATGGACCATAACCATGTTTTAGAGCATGCCAAAAGCAAATATTTTTATAATTGCAGTTTTGTATACATTTGATCGACTTCCTCAATACGTCAGATATGACAAAGAATTACTCGCCGTATACATCATTTCAAATGTTGTGGTCCATTCCGGAATGGACCACCTATCCATATAATTTTTGTAAACTATTTTGGTACTGAATGCGACATCTAGTTCTTGTACCATCTATGCTAATAGTCAGGATTCTTATGAATCCAGAACACTTGCTTATCCTAAAAACCAATTTTCCCCCCTATCTCCTACCAATCTCAGACCTATGAAAGCCCTAGGCATTTTCTTATCGAAACTACTGAAAATTTTGATGAATAGGCAAATAATTGAGCATCTGAATTCGTGAGAGTTTCTAAGCATATGGTAATTCGACTTTCATCATTACCATTGCTGCGAAACCGCAATACATCGAAAGTTCACTGATAATTCAGAGCTTCCAGCGACTAGAACAATTTGTTTACTTTGACATTGTTCGATATTTTTCAAAATCTTTTTACAGCGAGTGGAAAAGTCCCTCTTCTATTTGGCGTTTCACACAACTCAATACTGAGCTCTTTGTTATTTAATTTAATAATAATAATTTTTTTTTTTATTTAAATAAGCTCTTTATTTAGTGGCTCTCTGGCTCTTTTCATGATTTCCTAAAAATAGGTGGCAAAAGGCTCAACAAAGTGTAACAAAAAAGAAAGACGCTAGCTAAACTAAATGTTGTAAAAAGTCAATAGGGACAAATAAAAACATTTAAAACAATTCAATAAAAACCAATATGTAACAAAAATGACACAAAAAATGTAAAAAACCAATGACACAAAATTCTCAAAAGAGACTAAAAAACGGATACAAGAATTTTGAAAAAGATCTAAAGGATATACAAGAATTTAGAACCAGTCCCAATTTTGACAATTAGGTAAGTGGCAGTTCCAAGAAGCTCCAAATTTCCAAAATAATTTAATAAAAGCTAATTTCCTAAACGAGCGAATTTCTACAAAAAATTTTCAATTTAGAACCGAAACCGAAACCGAATTAAAAATAAATCACCGAACGAACGAAAAATTTACGCGATACCGTTATAGAGTCCCGCGAGAGCAGCCTGTAGTATCATAGACCTCTACAAACTGCCCTCATCATCCCTCCAGCTTAGCATCTCTAACAGAGTGCTTGTCCTTCCCACAGCACTTGCAACGATTCCTAAGCGAGGAGAAGCCCCGTGGACTAGTGTTGCAAATGCTGTGGCCTGCTATCACCAGTGAAAGACAAGAGCTCCGTCCTGCACCGACGATAGTGGTTGCCATGTGCAGTTGAATGTGTCTGCGTTCGTTGCCAGATATTCAAGACGTAAACGTCTCTTCAACCTGTCAACGAAGTGGCGCTTAAGTGCGTGTGCGTGGTGTTGTGGGTCAGTGTTCTGATTCCCAGCTTCGACTCTCATGTAGTACAGGTGAATTGTAGATTTGGCCAGTGTCAACACAAAGCTAATCAAACAATTCACTCGACTACATACCTTTGGTCCCCATAGAAACGATGTCCTAGTAATGCCGAAATTCGGGTGGATCAACTGACACATACCGCGCACGAGATCCATTAGACCCTGCAAAGCCGGACAAGTGAAGAACCTGTGAAACAGGGTGCCCTCACCAGCACAAACTGTGCAAATCCTCTGAACTCGGCGGTCGATATGTGACAACTGATTAGGATGCATAAGACTGTGATGCAGCAATTTGAATGCTACATCAGCATCTTTGTAACTAGAAGGATAACTGTAGACTACTCTGCAAGTTATCCCTCCCATCACGCCCATATTCACCCCGAGGTGTGTTCGCCATCTGTTGTATCCTGTATACTCCGGAGGTCTTATTGACATAAGCACGTCACGGAGCACACGTGTTGTAAGTGTGCTGAAAGGTGTGTGTGGTGGTCTGTTCAGAACGAAAGCATCTTCCAACTTAGTGCCAGGGTCACTGGTCCCAAGTTGGCGAAATCTCTCCCGCGCAGAAGCAGCCAGGTCGTGTCGTTGTGCAGTGTTAGTGTTTATTCGACAGTTTCCAGAGATATCAATAATATCTCCGAGAACTGTCAGTGTATGCGTGTCAGCTTCAAAACCCCGAGCATTACTGAACACTGAATCTATTAATTCAGGATTAAACCTGATTGGAATCGACGCGAATTGCGTGTACCTTAGAGCATTCCACTGAAGGTGAAATGCTGGCCTGATTCTGCCCCAGGTCTGAATCGTTGAGATTAGATCCTGTGGCCAGTCACGCGGATAAGGTGGTCGAACAGAGAGTAGGTAGAAATACTCCCCTATGCCGATCCCTCCCAGTACATTCACCCACAGTTGAGAAATCAAGCTGTCTCTCTGGCAAAACACTCTTTGGAATGCCCGCACTTGGAGACACCTTGATTTCACAACCAAGTTAGTGAGACCTAGTCCACCTATCTTTACCGGCAGACAGAGCGTGCTTTCAGCAACCCATCGTCTTCCGCACCAAAAGGCGTCTATCGCTTTTGCTTGAAGAAGACCTACGAAGCCTTCATCAAACGTCTCAGACTTTAGCAGATGAACGATGGACGAGGTAATCAAATAGTTTATCACGACTGACCTACCCATTAAGGATAATGGAAACAGTCGACTACGCCATGAGTTTACAGCTCTAGAGAGTTTCTCAAGAGCGATGCGGCTATTATTTGATTTACTCTCGCGTCCGATATACACACCTAAATACTTCAGGCAAGTATTAGTCCATTGGATGTTCAGTGGAGTATCTGTACGATCTCTCCACCTTCCACACCACAAGCCTTGACTCTTACTAAGGTTGATTTTAGCGCCCGCTATACGTTCGAACTGTTCGAAAACAGCACGAGCGACCGGAAAAGCTTCATCTCTTGTCACGAAAATAGACAGATCATCCGCATACGCCAACATAAGAGGCCTCACATTGGTATATGGCAGATGAACCGCATACCGTCCGAGCATTCGACGAAGATTCACCAGTAGCGGCTCCAACGAAAGATCATAAAGCATACCTGACAATGGACAACCCTGTCTGATACCTCGATGAAACGAGATAGGAGCCAGAACTTGTCCTTGATGTTTAATCAAAATCGCTGAATCTCTATACAGTTTCCCGATGATATCGAGCCACCTGGGTGGAAACCCAAATGCCTCGAGAGCAGTCAAGAGATACTCGTGCGAGACACTATCAAAAGCCTTTTGCTGGTCAAGTGAGATCATGGCCATTTGTGTACCTGTCTGTTCATGGTAGGCAAACAAATGCTTGGCTACCGCGATGTTGTCGTAGATACTACGACCAGGTACACAATAGGACTGTTCCGGGTGTATTACCGAAGCAATCACTGAGCGGAGTATCGCCCCTAATGCTTTGCAGACGATTTTGTAGTCTACATTGCATAGGGTTACTGGCCTCCAGTTCCCCATCCTCTGCAAATCTCCCTTCTTTGGAATCAAGCGCATAACAGATCTCCTCCAACTAGAAGGAAAGTCTGAATGCGTCTCAACCGCCGAATTGAAGACTTCCAAAAGGTCAGGAATTAATAAATCCCTGAAACGTATGAAGAATTCTGGAGTCAAGCCGTCATAACCAGGTGAAGTGTGTCGCCTTAGATCCTTTGTCGCAGCAATCATATCCTCCAATGTGATTACTGTATCCAGGAGCTCCTTACTGTCTTCAGAGAAAGTGGGAATATTCTCAAGGAATTCATGAGTGGTCGAGGATGTTGTCGACGTCGATTCAGAGTAGAGACTACTGTAGTAGTCTCGAATATATTCTGATAGCTGTTGTCCGTTGAGGACTTGTCCAGATTCATCAATTATCGATTCGACCTCACAAGAAGCAGTACGACGTCTAGTCGCCTGAAAGAAGTACTCAGTTGGAGAATCGCCTTCTCTCAGCCAGCGCGATTGACCGCGCAGTACAAACTCCAAGCTGTGCTTGTAAGTCTGTGTCGCCAAGCGTTCCTTTATTCCATTGAAATAAAGAATCAACCCCGGCTGAGTTGGGAGAAGAGCTGCCACCCGAGAGACCTCGGCCGACAAGCTAGAAGCTTGATAGCCACTTCGATTGAAACTCGTCTCGATAAAAGACCGAATCTGGAGCTTTCCAACATCCCACCATTGACTAAGAAAAGGAAAGTCAGCTTTCCTCTCTTGCCAATCGTGCCAGAAATCAATGAACTCATTGATGAACTGCTCGGAATTCAACAAATAGTTGTTGAATATCCAGTATGCAGTTCGTCTTTCAACTAGAGTGCTGGTCGCCACTACAAGAAGATGATCACTAACGGAACACACTTCATGAGTGACACCAACGAAATGTTCTAGTATTCCAGGTGAGACGTAAAGTCTATCAATTCTGGAGCCTGCGAGACTTCCATGGATATTTCGCGAGACCCTCGTGTATGATCTAGTCGTAGGATGCATCCAACGATAGATATCCACGAGTCTGAAAACACCGACAAAATTCCTCAACCGAGTAGCATTGACAGAGTTGAACTCAACTCCAGAGTGCCGATCCATTGAGGGATTCAGAGTGCAGTTGAAATCACCTCCGAGGACAGTTTCACCGCTAAAATTCACCAGACACGACTGAACACTATCAAGAACTTGTCTTGTAATGTCCTGGTCATGAGGAAGGTACACGTTTACTACCTTGATATGTTTGTCTTGAACGACAAAATCCAAGGAAGAAGCGAAGCCTGGGAAGATATCTGTATAGACAGGAGACGATAGTGTAAATTTGTTGGATACAATGATTGCCACCCCTGAGCCTCGGCGAGGCGCAGGTGTGGCAAACATTGCATAGCCAGTGTGTAGATAAGCATAGCGCTCAAGTTGTGTATAAGTGTCTTGAGTGAAATTCGTCTCCTGTAGAAGCGCGATGTCTATATCGAACATTTTGACATGTTCGATAGTGCTGTGTAACCTTGTATGTGCACTTAAACCCCCGGTGTTGATCGAAGCTATCTTGCACATTCAAAGAGATAAAAAGCTCAAACGATGAATGTGCGACGTCTATTGACGAGGAGAATCGGCCAAGCGATGCTCCTGAAGCAACTCCTCCACCTTCCTATGAAGTCGTTCTAACCGAGCAACATCGTTGTACTTCCTCCTCTTCCTGGACTCCTGTTGTAGGAGTTGAAGCTGAGGAAGTAACAACTCTGGCCTCTCCAGCTCCCTTACAAGAATACTCCAGATTTTATCTGAATTCTTCTTGTACTGGAGCTGGGTAAGAATTTCGGAGATCTTCTTCCTAGGAAGGGTCTCCATCCCTTTCGAGACTTCAAATTGGCTACCAGTCGAAATGATGCTATCACACGACTCGTAGCCACCGAAGCTCGAAAGACCAGTGTCATCCAAGCCGGTGATGTCGCAGTCCGAAAGCTGCTCGTGAGACACCACCGCGTCCCTTACTACAACCTTCGAACCGCGAGCTCCACTATCGTCCTCCTCCGAGTGGGGCCGCTTGGATGCGACTGGCTTTGCTGGCTCTGGAGGAGGCAGCATCACCCGGTCAACTTTCTTCCTCCTCGTCCTCTTTTTTTTTACTACTTGGCTATTCGACTCCTCGTCGGAAGTAGCCGTGTTTTCACGTGCCGACGTGGCGCCGTTTACAGCCATAACTATTTTTGCCTCTAGGACAACTTCAGGCACCTTAACCACTGGCTGCTCCAAAATAGCAGGTTGAGTGCCGGCCGAAGGCTCCTTCTCCAGATCCACTACTGTAGTAGTGGCTTCCTTCGAGGGAACCCTCGGTTCAGCCTTCTTCCCGGTTCTCCTGGGGCAGTCAGCAATAAAATGCCCTACCAAATGGCAAGCATGGCATTTCGCTTCGGTGCCAACGTCTATCCAGTATCTCGAGCCGGATATGCTCAGGTAAAAGCCTGACGGAAGCGTACACCCCTTATTCAAGGTGATGGACGCTTCCCGGCTAGTACCGAAGATACCCCGCCCGAGACCCTCGTCCCCAATTTTAATGGGAATGGCGCGAACCTTTCCATGAACCTTCCCGAATCTCCCAAGGAAATTCGAGAGGTCTTCATGTTGGGCTCGCATAGGGACCCGCGAAAACACGACCTTCGTGGGCTTCTCTTTTAGCGGGAATGGAACGAGGTGTCTACCCTCCACCTCGATGCCCTCAAGCATGAGCTTGGTAGCGCTTTCGAGGGTCGTGGTGTACACCTCGACCATTCCTCCAGCTATTATCCCCATGGAGAATAGCTGCTCACAGGAGATGACGCGGAAGATTGCCTTCAGGTATGCGCTCTGAGGACATCCTCTGATGTGCTCGAGCTGCATACCGTAGCTCTCATCCTGCCATCTCCCGTCAAAGAAGCCCTGGAGACCCGCACTGGTCTTGGGCCGAGGCTTACCTGCGTCCAATGGGGCTGGACGAGGAGTGATGCCTTTACTCAAAATTTCTATGGTGGAAGCCTGCTTGGAACCGCCACTTACCTGTGCATATGAGATCCCTGACTGTAATGCTGGGGACCGTAGCGTTACTGCTTGTCCTCCTTGTACTGTTGGCTGCTTCTTAGAGACGCTTGAAGAAAGCGGTGGCCTCATTACCAAGCCACTAGGCTTTGGCGCTGACGACGAAGCCGTTTTAACAACTTCCGATAATTTCGGACGTTGTCCTTTTACTTCAGGTGCTGCTGGGGTAGCCGCCATTGTAGCAGCTGACGTCCCAGGTACATCTCGGACAGCCTCCTCTGCCCTAGTTGCAGTCTTCTCCAAGGAAGTTAGCTGAACTTCCTTTTTTGTGGCCTCTTGATTAGGGCCCTTAATGGCCTTTTCGGTGGGCTCTTTCAGGGTTTTCTTGGAAGAAAAAGAACTATCGTTTGAGCTCTTCTTCCCCCTACTATTTATTTTGGGGGGATCATCACTCCCCCCAGAATCGCTATTGCTGCACTCACTCATATTAAGTGAGGCAGAGAAGCTTAAAATATCTTTTTTTTTACTTTATATAATTCTTTTAATAAATTTTAAATTTTATTAATTATATTTTTACTTTTCTTTAAATTTTAAAATTGCAACTATGAATTTTTAAGGTTGCCACGTTGCCATGGCAACGACCAAAATTAAATTATTTTCACAAATGTCACACAAATTTTCGTTTTTACACTTTTTATTTCTAATTAATTTTTGCAGTTATTTTTCAAGAAACTTCACTTCGAAAGACAGTTCTTGAAATATATTTTCAAGGTAATGCCCTTAGTGTGTTTTGGCACTCACAATTATCACTTATTCCTTGTTCTAAGTTTAAATATCACGGAGCTTAATTCGACACGTCCGGTCTCTGTGACTGATAATAATAATAATAATTTTTTTTTTTTATGTATATATGCTCTTTATTTTTTGGCTCTTTGGCTCTTTTCAAAATTCCTTAAAAATAGGTGGCAAAAGGCTCTACAAAGTGTAAACAAAAGGTCGCTAGCTAATCTAAAAGTTATAAAAGGTCAATAGGGACAATTAAACAATTAAAACAATTAGAAAAACTAATGAACAAGAAAAAAGACACAAACAAAAGGAAAACAAACAAGACAAAATTCTCAAAAGAGACTAAAAAACGGCTACAAGAATTTTGAAAAGGATCTAAAAGATAGACAAAAAATTTAAAAGTCCCAATTTTGACAATTGGGTAAGTGGCAGCTCCAAGAAGTTCCAAATTTCCAAAATAAACTAATAAAAATAATTGCCTAAACGAACGAATTTTCAACATAAAATTTTGAAATTTAGCACCGACACCGAAACCGAATTAAAAATAAATGACCGAACGAACGAAAAATTTACGCGATACCGTTATAGAGTCCCGCGAGGGAAGCCTGTAGTATCATAGACCTCTACAAACTGCCCTCATCATCCCTCCAGCTTAGTATCTCTAACAGAGTGCTTGTCCTTCCCACAGCACTTGCAACGATTCCTAAGCGGGGAGAAGCCCCGTGGACTAGTGCTGCAAATGCTGTGGCCTGCTATCACCAGTGAAAGACAAGAGCTCCGTCCTGCACCGACGATAGTGGTTGCCATGTGCAGTTGAATGTGTCTGCGTTCGTTGCCAGATATTCAAGACGTAAACGTCTCTTCAACCTGTCAACGAAGTGGCGCTTAAGTGCGTGTGCGTGGTGTTGTGGGTCAGTGTTCTGATTCCCAGCTTCGACTCTCATGTAGTACAGGTGAATTGTAGATTTGGCCAGTGTCAACACAAAGCTAATCAAACAATTCACTCGACTACATACCTTTGGTCCCCATAGAAACGATGTCCTAGTAATGCCGAAATTCGGGTGGATCAACTGACACATACCGCGCACGAGATCCATTAGACCCTGCAAAGCCGGACAAGTGAAGAACCTGTGAAACAGGGTGCCTTCACCACCACAAACTGTGCAAATCCTCTGAACTCGGCGGTCGATATGTGACAACTGATTAGGATGCATAAGACTGTGATGCAGCAATTTGAATGCTACATCAGCATCTTTGTAACTAGAAGGATAACTGTAGACTACTCTGCAAGTTATCCCTCCCATCACGCCCATATTCACCCCGAGGTGTGTTCGCCATCTGTTGTATCCTGTATACTCCGGAGGTCTTATTGACATAAGCACGTCACGGAGCACACGTGTTGTAAGTGTGCTGAAAGGTGTGTGTGGTGGCCTGTTCAGAACGAAAGCATCTTCCAACTTAGTGCCAGGGTCACTGGTCCCAAGTTGGCGAAATCTCTCCCGCGCAGAAGCAGCCAGGTCGTGTAGTTGTGAAGTGTTAGTGTTTATTCGACAGTTTCCAGAGATATCAATTATATCTCCGAGAACTGTCAGTGTATGCGTGTCAGCTTCAAAACCCCGAGCATTACTGAACACTGAATCTATTAATTCAGGATTAAACCTGATTGGAATCGATGCGAATTGCGTGTACCTTAGAGCATTCCACTGAAGGTGAAATGCTGGCCTGATTCTGCCCCAGGTCTGAATCGTTGAGATCAGATCCTGTGGCCAGTCACGCGGATAAGGTGGTCGAACAGAGAGTAGGTAGTAATACTCCCCTATGCCGATCCCTCCCAGTACATTCACCCACAGTTGAGAAATCAAGCTGTCTCTCTGGCAAAACACTCTTTGGAATGCACGCACTTGGAGACACCTTGATTTCACAACCAAGTTAGTGAGACCTAATCCACCTATCTTGACTGGCAGACAGAGCGTGCTTTCAGCAACCCATCGTCTTCCGCACCAAAAGGCGTCTATCGCTTTTGCTTGAAGAAGACCTACGAAGCCTTCATCAAACGTCTCAGACTTTAGCAGATGAACGATGGACGAGGTAATCAAATAGTTTATCACGACTGACCTACCCATTAAGGATAGTGGAAACAGTCGACTACGCCATGAGTTTACAGCTCTAGAGAGTTTCTCAAGAGCGATGCGGCTATTATTTGATTTACTCTCGCGTCCGATATACACACCTAAATACTTCAGGCAAGTATTAGTCCATTGGATGTTCAGTGGAGTATCTGTACGATCTCTCCACCTTCCACACCACAAGCCTTGACTCTTACTAAGGTTGATTTTAGCGCCCGCTATACGTTCGAACTGTTCGAAAACAGCACGAGCGACCGGAAAAGCTTCATCTCTTGTCACGAAAATAGACAGATCATCCGCATACGCCAACATAAGAGGCCTCACATTGGTATATGGCAGATGAACCGCATACCGTCCGAGCATTCGACGAAGATTCACCAGTAGCGGCTCCAACGAAAGATCATAAAGCATACCTGACAATGGACATCCCTGTCTGATACCTCGATGAAACGAGATAGGAGCCAGAACTTGTCCTTGATGCTTAATCAAAATCGCTGAATCTCTATACAGTTTCCCGACGATATCGAGCCACCTGGGTGGAAACCCAAATGCCTCGAGAGCAGTCAAGAGATACTCGTGCGAGACACTATCAAAAGCCTTTTGTTGGTCAAGTGAAATCATGGCCATTTGTGTACCTGTCTGTTCATGGTAGGCAAACAAATGTTTGGCTACCGCGATATTGTCGTAGATACTACGACCAGGTACACAATAGGACTGTTCCGGGTGTATTACCGAAGCAATCACTGAGCGGAGTATCGCCCCTAATGCTTTGCAGACGATTTTGTAGTCTACATTGCATAGGGTTACTGGCCTCCAGTTCCCCATCCTCTGCAAATCTCCCTTCTTTGGAATCAAGCGCATAACAGATCTCCTCCAACTAGAAGGAAAGTCTGAATGTGTCTCAACCGCCGAATTGAAGACTTCCAAAAGGTCAGGAATTAATAAATCCCTGAAACGTATGAAGAATTCTGGAGTCAAGCCGTCATAACCAGGTGAAGTGTGTCGCCTTAGATCCTTTGTCGCAGCAATCATATCCTCCAATGTGATTACTGTATCCAGGAGCTCCTTACTGTCTTCAGAGAAAGTGGGAATATTCTCAAGAAATTCATGAGTGGTCGAGGATGTTGTCGACGTCGATTCAGAGTAGAGACTACTGTAGTAGTCTCGAATATATTCTGATAGCTGTTGTCCGTTGAGGACTTGTCCAGATTCATCAATTATCGATTCGACCTCACAAGAAGCAGTACGACGTCTAGTCGCCTGAAAGAAGTACTCAGTTGGAGAATCGCCTTCTCTCAGCCAGCGCGATTGGCCGCGCAGCACAAACTCCAAGCTGTGCTTGTAAGTCTGTGTCGCCAAGCGTTCCTTTATTCCATTGAAATAAAGAATCAACCCCGGCTGAGTTGGGAGAAGAGCTGCCACCCGAGAGACCTCGGCCGACAAGCTAGAAGCTTGATAGCCACTTCGATTGAAACTCGTCTCGACAAAAGACCGAATCTGGAGCTTTCCAACATCCCACCATTGACTAAGAAAAGGAAAGTCAGCTTTCCTCTCTTGCCAATCGTGCCAGAAATCAATGAACTCATTGATGAACAGCTCGGAATTCAACAAATAGTTGTTGAATATCCAGTATGCAGTTCGTCTTTCAACTAGAGTGCTGGTCGCCACTACAAGAAGATGATCGCTAACGGAACACACTTCATGAGTGACACCAACGAAATGTTCTAGTATTCCAGGTGAGACGTAAAGTCTATCAATTCTGGAGCCTGCGAGACTTCCATGGATATTTCGCGAGACCCTCGTGTATGATCTAGTCGTAGGATGCATCCAACGATAGATATCCACGAGTCTGAAAACACTGACAAAATTCCTCAATCGAGTAGCATTAACAGAGTTGAACTCAACTCCAGAGTGCCGATCCATTGAGGGATTCAGAGTGCAGTTGAAATCACCTCCGAGGACAGTTTCGCCGCTAAAATTCACCAGACACGACTGAACACTATCAAGAACTTGTCTTGTAATGTCCTGGTCATGAGGAAGGTACACGTTTACTACCTTGATATTTTTGTCTTGAATAACAAAGTCCAAGGAAGAAGCGAAGCCTGGGAAGATATCTGTATAGACAGGAGACGATAGTGTAAATTTGTTGGATACAATGATTGCCACCCCTGAGCCTCGGCGAGGCGCAGGTGTGGCAAACATTGCATAGCCAGTGTGTAAATAAGCATAGCGCTCAAGTTGTGTGTATGTGTCTTGTGTAAAATTCGTCTCCTGTAGAAGCGCGATGTCTATATCGAACATTTTGACATGTTCGATAGTGCTGTGTAACCTTGTATGTGCACTTAAACCCCCGGTGTTGATCGAAGCTATCTTGCACATTCAAAGAGATGAAAAGCTCAAACGATGAATGTGCGACGTCTATTGACGAGGAGAATCGGCCAAGCGATGCTCCTGGAGCAACTCCTCCACCTTCCTATGAAGTCGTTCTAACCGAGCAACATCGTTGTACTTCCTCCTCTTCCTGGACTCCTGTTGTAGGAGTTGAAGCTGAGGAAGTAACAACTCTGGCCTCTCCAGCTCCCTTACAAGAATACTCCAGATTTTATCTGAATTCTTCTTGTACTGGAGCTGGGTAAGAATTTCGGAGATCTTCTTCCTAGGAAGGGTCTCCATCCCTTTCGAGACTTCAAATTGGCTACCAGTCGAAATGATGCTATCACACGACTCGTAGCCACCGAAGCTCGAAAGACCAGTGTCATCCAAGCCGGTGATGTCGCAGTCCGAAAGCTGCTCGTGAGACACCACCGCGTCCCTTACTACAACCTTCGAACCGCGAGCTCCACTATCGTCCTCCTCCGAGTGGGGCCGCTTGGATGCGACTGGCTTTGCTGGCTCTGGAGGAGGCAGCATCACCCGGTCAACTTTCTTCCTCCTCGTCCTCTTTTTTTTTTACTACTTGACTATTCGACTCCTCGTCGGAAGTAGCCGTGTTTTCACGTGCCGACGTGGCGCCGTTTACAGCCATAACTATTTTTGCCTCTAGGACAACTTCAGGCACCTTAACCACTGGCTGCTCCAAAATAGCAGGTTGAGTGCCGGCCGAAGGCTCCTTCTCCAGATCCACTACTATAGTAGTGGCTTCCTTCGAGGGAACCCTCGGTTCAGCCTTCTTCCCGGTTCTCCTGGGGCAGTCAGCAATAAAATGCCCTACCAAATGGCAAGCATGGCATTTCGCTTCGGTGCCAACGTCTATCCAGTGCCTCGAGCCGGATAAGCTCAGGTAAAAGCCCTTTGGAAGCGTACACCCCTTATTTAAGGTAATGGACGCCTCCCGGCTAGTACCGAAGATACCCCGCCCGAGACCCTCGTCCCCAATTTTTAAGGGAATGGCACGAACGTTGCCATGAACCTTCCCAAATCTTCCCAAGAAATTTAGGAGGTCTTCATGGCAAGCTCGCATAGGGACCCGTGAAAACACGACCTTCGTGGGCTTTTCCCTGAGTGGGAACGGCACAAGGTGTCTACCCTCCACCTCGATGCCCTCAAGCATTAGCTTGGTAGCACTCTCGAGGGTTGTGGTATACACCTCAACCATTCCCCCAGCTATTATCCCCATGGAGAATAGCTGCTCACAAGAGATGACGCGGAAGATTGCCTTCAGGTATGCAGACTGAGGACATCCTCTGATGTGCTCAAGCTGCATCCCGTAGCTCTCGTCCTGCCATCTCCCGTCAAAGAAGCCCTGGAGACCCGCACTGGTCTTGGGCCGAGGCTTACCTGCGTCCAATGGGGCTGGACGAGGAGTGATGCCCCTGCTCTGAATTTCAATTGTACTGTTATTCCTGGAACCACCACTTACCTGAGCATACGAAATCCCTGACGCTACAGGTTGGGGTCGTAGTGATCCTGCTGTTACTCCTGTCGTTGTTGGCTGCTGCTTCTTTGGAGCATTCTTCGTTGAAGACAGCAGTGGCCTCATTATAACTTTATCGGGCTTTGGTGCTGAACTGGAAGCTTTCTGGACAACTTCCTTTAACGTGGGATGTCCATGGCCTACAGACGTGGACGGGACATTTGCTAAAGTTGCAGCCGCAGATGCTGCACCAATAGCTTTAGTCTTTGGAGCTAATGTTCCGACCTCTTCTTGGACAGCTATGGCTGTCCCCGCAATAGCCTTCTCCGTGGAAAACGCCTGTACATTTTCGCTGCTCTTGGCCTCTTCAATTGGGCCCTTAACGGCCTTTTCTTTGGGCCCTTGCATTGCTTTCTTGGAAGAAGAAGGTTTAGCATTCTTCTTCACGCTTGTACTTATTTTGAGGGGATCATCATTCCCCCCAGAATCGCTGCTGCTGCACACACTCATCTTGAGTGCGGCAGTATATGTTTTTATTTTTTTCAATAAAATATTTTTCTACAATTATTATAGTAAATTTTTTCACTTTCAAATTTAAATCTTGCTGTCCAAACTAAAATTTCTTACAATTTCGACGTTGTCATGGCAACGACCGAAATTAAATTAATTAATTTATCTGAATGTCAGAAAATTTTTATTTTTCACAATTTTTTATGCTTTTTTATGCAGTTTTTTTTTGAGGAAGGACACAAAAAAAAACTCCTTGAGCAACACACTCACACACTGTTCGTCACTTATTGCACCTTTTCACTTGTATTTTTGCGCGTTTTCACCAATTTTCACGGACTCAAAATTTACGCGTCCGCACTCTTTAGAATAATAATAATAATTTTTTTTTTTTTTTATTTGTATAAGCTCTTTATTTAGTGGCTCATTGGCTCTTTTAAAATTCCCTAAAAATAGGTGGCAAAAGGCTCTACAAAGTGTAAACAAAAGGTCGCTAGCTAATCTAAAAGTTATAAAAGGTCAATAGGGACAATTAAACAATTAAAACAATTAGAAAAACTAATGAACAAGAAAAAAGACACAAACAAAAGGAAAACAAACAAGACAAAATTGTCAAAAGAGACTATAAAACGGCTACAAGAATTTTGAAAAGGATCTAAAAGATAGACAAAAAATTTAAAAGTCCCAATTTTGACAATTGGGTAAGTGGCAGCTCCAAGAAGTTCCAAATTTCCAAAATAAACTAATAAAAATAATTGCCTAAACGAACGAATTTTCAACATAAAATTTTGAAATTTAGCACCGACACCGAAACCGAATTAAAAATAAATGACCGAACGAACGAAAAATTTACGCGATACCGTTATAGAGTCCCGCGAGGGAAGCCTGTAGTATCATAGACCTCTACAAACTGCCCTCATCATCCCTCCAGCTTAGCATCTCTAACAGAGTGCTTGTCCTTCCCACAGCACTTGCAACGATTCCTAAGCGGGGAGAAGCCCCGTGGACTAGTGCTGCAAATGCTGTGGCCTGCTATCACCAGTGAAAGACAAGAGCTCCGTCCTGCACCGACGATAGTGGTTGCCATGTGCAGTTGAATGTGTCTGCGTTCGTTGCCAGATATTCAAGACGTAAACGTCTCTTCAACCTGTCAACGAAGTGGCGCTTAAGTGCGTGTGCGTGGTGTTGTGGGTCAGTGTTCTGATTCCCAGCTTCGACTCTCATGTAGTACAGGTGAATTGTAGATTTGGCCAGTGTCAACACAAAGCTAATCAAACAATTCACTCGACTACATACCTTTGGTCCCCATAGAAACGATGTCCTAGTAATGCCGAAATTCGGGTGGATCAACTGACACATACCGCGCACGAGATCCATTAGACCCTGCAAAGCCGGACAAGTGAAGAACCTGTGAAACAGGGTGCCTTCACCACCACAAACTGTGCAAATCCTCTGAACTCGGCGGTCGATATGTGACAACTGATTAGGATGCATAAGACTGTGATGCAGCAATTTGAATGCTACATCAGCATCTTTGTAACTAGAAGGATAACTGTAGACTACTCTGCAAGTTATCCCTCCCATCACGCCCATATTCACCCCGAGGTGTGTTCGCCATCTGTTGTATCCTGTATACTCCGGAGGTCTTATTGACATAAGCACGTCACGGAGCACACGTGTTGTAAGTGTGCTGAAAGGTGTGTGTGGTGGCCTGTTCAGAACGAAAGCATCTTCCAACTTAGTGCCAGGGTCACTGGTCCCAAGTTGGCGAAATCTCTCCCGCGCAGAAGCAGCCAGGTCGTGTAGTTGTGAAGTGTTAGTGTTTATTCGACAGTTTCCAGAGATATCAATTATATCTCCGAGAACTGTCAGTGTATCCGTGTCAGCTTCAAAACCCCGAGCATTACTGAACACTGAATCTATTAATTCAGGATTAAACCTGATTGGAATCGATGCGAATTGCGTGTACCTTAGAGCATTCCACTGAAGGTGAAATGCTGGCCTGATTCTGCCCCAGGTCTGAATCGTTGAGATTAGATCCTGTGGCCAGTCACGCGGATAAGGTGGTCGAACAGAGAGTAGGTAGTAATACTCCCCTATGCCGATCCCTCCCAGTACATTCACCCACAGTTGAGAAATCAAGCTGTCTCTCTGGCAAAACACTCTTTGGAATGCACGCACTTGGAGACACCTTGATTTCACAACCAAGTTAGTGAGACCTAATCCACCTATCTTGACTGGCAGACAGAGCGTGCTTTCAGCAACCCATCGTCTTCCGCACCAAAAGGCGTCTATCGCTTTTGCTTGAAGAAGACCTACGAAGCCTTCATCAAACGTCTCAGACTTTAGCAGATGAACGATGGACGAGGTAATCAAATAGTTTATCACGACTGACCTACCCATTAAGGATAGTGGAAACAGTCGACTACGCCATGAGTTTACAGCTCTAGAGAGTTTCTCAAGAGCGATGCGGCTATTATTTGATTTACTCTCGCGTCCGATATACACACCTAAATACTTCAGGCAAGTATTAGTCCATTGGATGTTCAGTGGAGTATCTGTACGATCTCTCCACCTTCCACACCACAAGCCTTGACTCTTACTAAGGTTGATTTTAGCGCCCGCTATACGTTCGAACTGTTCGAAAACAGCACGAGCGACCGGAAAAGCTTCATCTCTTGTCACGAAAATAGACAGATCATCCGCATACGCCAACATAAGAGGCCTCACATTGGTATATGGCAGATGAACCGCATACCGTCCGAGCATTCGACGAAGATTCACCAGTAGCGGCTCCAACGAAAGATCATAAAGCATACCTGACAATGGACATCCCTGTCTGATACCTCGATGAAACGAGATAGGAGCCAGAACTTGTCCTTGATGCTTAATCAAAATCGCTGAATCTCTATACAGTTTCCCGACGATATCGAGCCACCTGGGTGGAAACCCAAATGCCTCGAGAGCAGTCAAGAGATACTCGTGCGAGACACTATCAAAAGCCTTTTGTTGGTCAAGTGAAATCATGGCCATTTGTGTACCTGTCTGTTCATGGTAGGCAAACAAATGTTTGGCTACCGCGATATTGTCGTAGATACTACGACCAGGTACACAATAGGACTGTTCCGGGTGTATTACCGAAGCAATCACTGAGCGGAGTATCGCCCCTAATGCTTTGCAGACGATTTTGTAGTCTACATTGCATAGGGTTACTGGCCTCCAGTTCCCCATCCTCTGCAAATCTCCCTTCTTTGGAATCAAGCGCATAACAGATCTCCTCCAACTAGAAGGAAAGTCTGAATGTGTCTCAACCGCCGAATTGAAGACTTCCAAAAGGTCAGGAATTAATAAATCCCTGAAACGTATGAAGAATTCTGGAGTCAAGCCGTCATAACCAGGTGAAGTGTGTCGCCTTAGATCCTTTGTCGCAGCAATCATATCCTCCAATGTGATTACTGTATCCAGGAGCTCCTTACTGTCTTCAGAGAAAGTGGGAATATTCTCAAGAAATTCATGAGTGGTCGAGGATGTTGTCGACGTCGATTCAGAGTAGAGACTACTGTAGTAGTCTCGAATATATTCTGATAGCTGTTGTCCGTTGAGGACTTGTCCAGATTCATCAATTATCGATTCGACCTCACAAGAAGCAGTACGACGTCTAGTCGCCTGAAAGAAGTACTCAGTTGGAGAATCGCCTTCTCTCAGCCAGCGCGATTGGCCGCGCAGCACAAACTCCAAGCTGTGCTTGTAAGTCTGTGTCGCCAAGCGTTCCTTTATTCCATTGAAATAAAGAATCAACCCCGGCTGAGTTGGGAGAAGAGCTGCCACCCGAGAGACCTCGGCCGACAAGCTAGAAGCTTGATAGCCACTTCGATTGAAACTCGTCTCGACAAAAGACCGAATCTGGAGCTTTCCAACATCCCACCATTGACTAAGAAAAGGAAAGTCAGCTTTCCTCTCTTGCCAATCGTGCCAGAAATCAATGAACTCATTGATGAACTGCTCGGAATTCAACAAATAGTTGTTGAATATCCAGTATGCAGTTCGTCTTTCAACTAGAGTGCTGGTCGCCACTACAAGAAGATGATCGCTAACGGAACACACTTCATGAGTGACACCAACGAAATGTTCTAGTATTCCAGGTGAGACGTAAAGTCTATCAATTCTGGAGCCTGCGAGACTTCCATGGATATTTCGCGAGACCCTCGTGTATGATCTAGTCGTAGGATGCATCCAACGATAGATATCCACGAGTCTGAAAACACCGACAAAATTCCTCAATCGAGTAGCATTAACAGAGTTGAACTCAACTCCAGAGTGCCGATCCATTGAGGGATTCAGAGTGCAGTTGAAATCACCTCCGAGGACAGTTTCGCCGCTAAAATTCACCAGACACGACTGAACACTATCAAGAACTTGTCTTGTAATGTCCTGGTCATGAGGAAGGTACACGTTTACTACCTTGATATTTTTGTCTTGAATAACAAAGTCCAAGGAAGAAGCGAAGCCTGGGAAGATATCTGTATAGACAGGAGACGATAGTGTAAATTTGTTGGATACAATGATTGCCACCCCTGAGCCTCGGCGAGGCGCAGGTGTGGCAAACATTGCATAGCCAGTGTGTAAATAAGCATAGCGCTCAAGTTGTGTGTATGTGTCTTGTGTAAAATTCGTCTCCTGTAGAAGCGCGATGTCTATATCGAACATTTTGACATGTTCGATAGTGCTGTGTAACCTTGTATGTGCACTTAAACCCCCGGTGTTGATCGAAGCTATCTTGCACATTCAAAGAGATGAAAAGCTCAAACGATGAATGTGCGACGTCTATTGACGAGGAGAATCGGCCAAGCGATGCTCCTGAAGCAACTCCTCCACCTTCCTATGGAGACGATCTAACCGAGCTACATGGTTGTACTTCCTCCTCTTCTTGGACTCCTGTTGTAGGATTCGAAGCTGAGGAAGTAACAACTCTGGCCTCTCCAGCTCCTTTACAAGAATGCTCCAGATTTTATCTGAGTTCTTCTTGTACTGGAGCTGGTCAAGAATTTCAGAGATCTTCTCCCTAGGAATGTTTTCCATCCCCTTCGAGACCTCAAATTGGCTACCAGTCGAAATGGTGCTACCACACGACTCGTAGCCACTGAAGCTCGAGAGACCAGTCTCTTCCAAACCGGTCATATCGCAGTCCGAAAGCTGTTCGAGAGATGCTTCCGCCTCCCTCACAACAACCTTCGAACCGCGGGCACCACTATCGTCCTCCTCCGAGTGGGGCCGTTTTGGAGCGACTGGCTTTGCTGGCTCTGGAGGAGGTAGCATCACACGGTCAACTTTCTTCCTCCTCGTCCTCTTTTTTTTTACTGCTTGGCTATTCGACTCCTCGTCGGAAGTAGCCGTGTTTTCACGTGCCGACGTGGCGCCGTTTACAGCCATAACTATTTTTGCCTCTAGGACAACTTCAGGCACCTTAACCACTGGCTGCTCCAAAATAGCAGGTTGAGTGCCGGCCGAAGGCTCCTTCTCCAGATCCACTACTGTAGTAGTGGCTTCCTTCGAGGGAACCCTCGGTTCAGCCTTCTTCCCGGTTCTCCTGGGGCAGTCAGCAATAAAATGCCCTACCAAATGGCAAGCATGGCATTTCGCTTCGGTGCCAACGTCTATCCAGTGCCTCGAGCCGGATAAGCTCAGGTAAAAGCCCTTTGGAAGCGTACACCCCTTATTTAAAGTGATGGACGCCTCCCGGCTAGTACCGAAGATACCCCGCCCGAGACCCTCGTCCCCAATTTTTAAGGGAATGGCACGAACGTTGCCATGAACCTTCCCAAATCTTCCCAAGAAATTTAGGAGGTCTTCATGGCAAGCTCGCATAGGGACCCGTGAAAACACGACCTTCGTGGGCTTTTCCCTGAGTGGGAACGGCACAAGGTGTCTACCCTCCACCTCGATGCCCTCAAGCATTAGCTTGGTAGCACTCTCGAGGGTTGTGGTATACACCTCAACCATTCCCCCAGCTATTATCCCCATGGAGAATAGCTGCTCACAGGAGACGACGCGGAAGATTGCCTTCAGGTATGCGCTCTGAGGACATCCTCTGATGTGCTCGAGCTGCATACCGTAGCTCTCATCCTGCCATCTCCCGTCGAAGAAGCCCTGAAGGCCCGCACTGGTTTTGGGTCGAGGCTTACCTGCGTCCAGTGGGGCTGGACGAGGAGTGATGCCTTTACCTATAATTTCCATGACTGACTCGTTTTGCTTAGAACTGCCACTTACCTGTGCATATGATACACCTAATATTATAGGGGAGGATCGTGGTGCTGCTGGTACTGCTGGTTCTGGTGCCTGTTGCTTTGAGGTGCTTGCCTTCTTTGAAGAAAGCGGTGGCCTCATCACAACATAGTTTGTCTTTGGCGCTGAATCCGAAGCCTTTTTAACAATATCCTTTAGCTTAGGCTGATGTCCCAGACTCGAAGGCGTCGTCGTAGCTTTTCCCAAAGCTGCAGCTACAGACGCTGCAGATATAGCCGTAGTGTCTGAAGCCAATACTCCAGGTACTTCCAGGGCAGCTACGTCTATCCTCGCAATAGCGTTCTCCAAGGAAGGCGGCTGCACTTCTTTACTGCTGCTACTGGCCTCTTCGATTGGGCCCTTAATGGCCTTTTCGGTGGGCCCTTGCTGTTTTTTTGAAGAGGAAGAAGAAGCATTTCTGCTCTTCTTCCTCCTTCCATTCGATTTGCGGGGATCATCAGTCCCCCCAGAATCGCTACTGCTCGTACTCATTTGGAGTACGGCAGTGTAAATTTTTAATTTTAACTAATGAAAATTTTTTACCTTCTTTTTTAGAATTTTCTGATTAATAAAAGTAATCAAATTCCAAATCACATTAAAAATTTGTTCACTGTTGCCACGTTGTCATGGCAACGACCGAAATTAATTAGAAATTCAAAACTGTCAGAATTTTTACCTTTTTTCACAATTTATTTTTTAAGTTTTTTAACTGCTTTTTATATTTTTACGAGCACTTATCACAGTAAAGTATACACACCCACTTTCTAACCACTTTTGAGAACTTTCACGGGTTTTCTCTGCTTTTTTCCGCTTTTATTCCTTATTATTTGTGGAGCTCTTAATTGACGCGTTCGCTCTCTTCAATAATAATAATAATAATAATAATAATTTTTTTTTTTATGTATATAAGCTCTTTATTTTTTGGCTCGTTGGCTCTTTTCAAAATTCCTTAAAAATAGGTGCAAAAGGCTGTACAATGTATAAGAAAAAGACACTAGCTAAACTAAAAAATCACAAACATAACAGTCAATAGGGACAACAAAAACAAACTAGACACTAATAGGTAAAAGGACAAAAAGTGAACACTATGTTCTCAAAAGAGACAATAAACGGATACAAAAATTTTGAACAATGCCTAAAAGATGTAAAACAATAAAAAATTTTGCTTGCCCCTATTTTGACAATAGGGTAAGTGGCAGTTCCAAAAGTTCCAAAATTCCAAAATAATCTAATAAATATCTTTACCTAAACGAGCGAATTTCAACAAAAATTTTAAGATTTAGCACCGAGACCGAAACCGAAGTCGAACGAACGAAAAATTTACGGGATACCGTTATAGAGTCCCGCGAGTGCAGCCTGTAGTATCATAGACCTCTACAAACTGCCCTCATCATCCCTCCAGCTTAGCATCTCTAACAGAGTGCTTGTCTTTCCCACAGCACTTGCAACGATTCCCAAGCGGAGAGAAGCCCCGTGGACTAGTGGTGCAAATGCTGTGGCCTGCTATCACCAGTGAAAGACAAGAGCTCCATCCTGTACCGACGATAGTGGTTGCCATGTACAGTTGAATGTATCTGCGTTCGTTGCCAGATATTCGAGACGTAAACGTCTCTTCAACCTGTCAACGAAGTGGCGCTTAAGTGCGTGTGCGTGGTGTTGTGGGTCAGTGTTCTGATTCCCATCTTCGACTCTCATGTAGTACAGGTGAATTGTAGATTTGGCCAGTGTCAACACAAAGCTAATCAAACAATTCACTCGACTACAGACCCTTGGTCCCCATAGAAACGATGTCCTAGTAATGCCGAAATTCGGGTGGATCAACTGACACATACCGCGCACGAGATCCATTAGACCCTGCAAAGCCGGACAAGTGAAGAACCTGTGAAACAGGGTGCCCTCACCAGCACAAACTGTGCAAATCCTCTGAACTCGGCGGTCGATATGTGACAACTGATTAGGATGCATAAGACTGTGATGCAGCAATTTGAATGCTACATCAGCATCTTTGTAACTAGAAGGATAACTGTAGACTACTCTGCAAGTTATCCCTCCCATCACGCCCATATTCACCCCGAGGTGTGTTCGCCATCTGTTGTATCCTGTATACTCCGGAGGTCTTATTGACATAAGCACGTCACGGAGCACACGTGTTGTAAGTGTGCTGAAAGGTGTGTGTGGTGGTCTGTTCAGAACGAAAGCATCTTCCAACTTAGTGCCAGGGTCACTGGTCCCAAGTTGGCGAAATCTCTCCCGCGCAGAAGCAGCCAGGTCGTGTAGTTGTGCAGTGTTAGTGTTTATTCGACAGTTTCCAGAGATATCAATAATATCTCCGAGAACTGTCAGTGTATGCGTGTCAGCTTCAAAGCCCCGAGCATTACCGAACACTGAATCTATTAATTCAGGATTAAACCTGATTGGAATCGACGCGAATTGCGTGTACCTTAGAGCATTCCACTGAAGGTGAAATGCTGGCCTGATTCTGTCCCAGGTCTGAATCGTTGAGATTAGATTCTGTGGCCAGTCACGAGGATAAGGTGGTCGAACAGAGAGTAGGTAGTAATACTCCCCTATGCCGATCCCTCCCAGTACATTCACCCACAGTTGAGAAATCAAGCTGTCTCTCTGGCAAAACACTCTTTGGAATGCCCGCACTTGGAGACACCTTGATTTCACAACCAAGTTAGTGAGACCTAGTCCACCTGTCTTGACTGGCAGACAGAGCGTGCTTTCAGCAACCCATCGTCTTCCGCACCAAAAGGCGTCTATCGCTTTTGCTTGAAGAAGACCTACGAAGCCTTCATCAAACGTCTCAGACTTTAGCAGATGAACGATGGACGAGGTAATCAAATAGTTTATCACGACTGACCTACCCATTAAGGATAATGGAAACAGTCGACTACGCCATGAGTTTACAGCTCTAGAGAGTTTCTCAAGAGCGATGCGGCTATTATTTGATTTACTCTCGCGTCCGATATACACACCTAAATACTTCAGGCAAGTATTAGTCCATTGGATGTTCAGTGGAGTATCTGTACGATCTCTCCACCTTCCACACCACAAGCCTTGACTCTTACTAAGGTTGATTTTAGCGCCCGCTATACGTTCGAACTGTTCGAAAACAGCACGAGCGACCGGAAAAGCTTCATCTCTTGTCACGAAAATAGACAGATCATCCGCATACGCCAACATAAGAGGCCTCACATTGGTATATGGCAGATGAACCGCATACCGTCCGAGCATTCGACGAAGATTCACCAGTAGCGGCTCCAACGAAAGATCATAAAGCATACCTGACAATGGACAACCCTGTCTGATACCTCGATGAAACGAGATAGGAGCCAGAACTTGTCCTTGATGTTTAATCAAAATCGCTGAATCTCTATACAGTTTCCCGATGATATCGAGCCACCTGGGTGGAAACCCAAATGCCTCGAGAGCAGTCAAGAGATACTCGTGCGAGACACTATCAAAAGCCTTTTGCTGGTCAAGTGAGATCATGGCCATTTGTGTACCTGTCTGTTCATGGTAGGCAAACAAATGCTTGGCTACCGCGATGTTGTCGTAGATACTACGACCAGGTACACAATAGGACTGTTCCGGGTGTATTACCGAAGCAATCACTGAGCGGAGTATCGCCCCTAATGCTTTGCAGACGATTTTGTAGTCTACATTGCATAGGGTTACTGGCCTCCAGTTCCCCATCCTCTGCAAATCTCCCTTCTTTGGAATCAAGCGCATAACAGATCTCCTCCAACTAGAAGGAAAGTCTGAATGCGTCTCAACCGCCGAATTGAAGACTTCCAAAAGGTCAGGAATTAATAAATCCCTGAAACGTATGAAGAATTCTGGAGTCAAGCCGTCATAACCAGGTGAAGTGTGTCGCCTTAGATCCTTTGTCGCAGCAATCATATCCTCCAATGTGATTACTGTATCCAGGAGCTCCTTACTGTCTTCAGAGAAAGTGGGAATATTCTCAAGGAATTCATGAGTGGTCGAGGATGTTGTCGACGTCGATTCAGAGTAGAGACTACTGTAGTAGTCTCGAATATATTCTGATAGCTGTTGTCCGTTGAGGACTTGTCCAGATTCATCAATTATCGATTCGACCTCACAAGAAGCAGTACGACGTCTAGTCGCCTGAAAGAAGTACTCAGTTGGAGAATCGCCTTCTCTCAGCCAGCGCGATTGGCCGCGCAGCACAAACTCCAAGCTGTGCTTGTAAGTCTGTGTCGCCAAGCGTTCCTTTATTCCATTAAAATAAAGAATCAACCCCGGCTGAGTTGGGAGAAGAGCTGCCACCCGAGAGACCTCGGCCGACAAGCTAGAAGCTTGATAGCCACTTCGATTGAAACTCGTCTCGACAAAAGACCGAATCTGGAGCTTTCCAACATCCCACCATTGACTAAGAAAAGGAAAGTCAGCTTTCCTCTCTTGCCAATCGTGCCAGAAATCAATGAACTCATTGATGAACTGCTCGGAATTCAACAAATAGTTGTTGAATATCCAGTATGCAGTTCGTCTTTCAACTAGAGTGCTGGTCGCCACTACAAGAAGATGATCGCTAACGGAACACACTTCATGAGTGACACCAACGAAATGTTCTAGTATTCCAGGTGAGACGTAAAGTCTATCAATTCTGGAGCCTGCGAGACTTCCATGGATATTTCGCGAGACCCTCGTGTATGATCTAGTCGTAGGATGCATCCAACGATAGATATCCACGAGTCTGATAACACCGACAAAATTCCTCAATCGAGTAGCATTAACAGAGTTGAACTCAACTCCAGAGTGCCGATCCATTGAGGGATTCAGAGTGCAGTTGAAATCACCTCCGAGGACAGTTTCGCCGCTAAAATTCACCAGACACGACTGAACACTATCAAGAACTTGTCTTGTAATGTCCTGGTCATGAGGAAGGTACACGTTTACTACCTTGATATTTTTGTCTTGAATAACAAAGTCCAAGGAAGAAGCGAAGCCTGGGAAGATATCTGTATAGACAGGAGACGATAGTGTAAATTTGTTGGATACAATGATTGCCACCCCTGAGCCTCGGCGAGGCGCAGGTGTGGCAAACATTGCATAGCCAGTGTGTAAATAAGCATAGCGCTCAAGTTGTGTGTATGTGTCTTGTGTAAAATTCGTCTCCTGTAGAAGCGCGATGTCTATATCGAACATTTTGACATGTTCGATAGTGCTGTGTAACCTTGTATGTGCACTTAAACCCCCGGTGTTGATCGAAGCTATCTTGCACATTCAAAGAGATGAAAAGCTCAAACGATGAATGTGCGACGTCTATTGACGAGGAGAATCGGCCAAGCGATGCTCCTGAAGCAACTCCTCCACCTTCCTATGAAGTCGTTCTAACCGAGCAACATCGTTGTACTTCCTCCTCTTCCTGGACTCCTGTTGTAGGAGTTGAAGCTGAGGAAGTAACAACTCTGGCCTCTCCAGCTCCCTTACAAGAATACTCCAGATTTTATCTGAATTCTTCTTGTACTGGAGCTGGGTAAGAATTTCGGAGATCTTCTTCCTAGGAAGGGTCTCCATCCCTTTCGAGACTTCAAATTGGCTACCAGTCGAAATGATGCTATCACACGACTCGTAGCCACCGAAGCTCGAAAGACCAGTGTCATCCAAGCCGGTGATGTCGCAGTCCGAAAGCTGCTCGTGAGACACCACCGCGTCCCTTACTACAACCTTCGAACCGCGAGCTCCACTATCGTCCTCCTCCGAGTGGGGCCGCTTGGATGCGACCGGCTTTGCTGGCTCTGGAGGAGGCAGCATCACCCGATCAACTTTCTTCCTCCTCGTCCTCTTTTTTTTTTACTACTTGGCTATTCGACTCCTCGTCGGAAGTAGCCGTGTTTTCACGTGCCGACGTGGCGCCGTTTACAGCCATAACTATTTTTGCCTCTAGGACAACTTCAGGCACCTTAACCACTGGCCGCTCCAAAATAGCAGGTTGAGTGCCGGCCGAAGGCTCCTTCTCCAGATCCACTACTATAGTAGTGGCTTCCTTCGAGGGAACCCTCGGTTCAGCCTTCTTCCCGGTTCTCCTGGGGCAGTCAGCAATAAAATGCCCTACCAAATGGCAAGCATGGCATTTCGCTTCGGTGCCAACGTCTATCCAGTGCCTCGAGCCGGATAAGCTCAGGTAAAAGCCCTTTGGAAGCGTACACCCCTTATTTAAGGTGATGGACGCCTCCCGGCTAGTACCGAAGATACCCCGCCCGAGACCCTCGTCCCCAATTTTTAAGGGAATGGCACGAACGTTGCCATGAACCTTCCCAAATCTTCCCAAGAAATTTAGGAGGTCTTCATGGCAAGCTCGCATAGGGACCCGTGAAAACATGACCCTTGTGGGCTTTTCCCTGAGTGGGAACGGCACAAGGTGTCTACCATCCACCTCGATGCCCTCAAGCATAAGCTTGGTAGCACTCTCGAGGGTCGTGGTGTACACCTCAACCATTCCCCCAGCTATTATCCCCATGGAAAATAGCTGCTCACGAGAGATGACCTGGAAGATCGCTTTCAGGTATGCGCTCTGAGGACATCTATTGATGTGCTCGAGCTGCATACCGTAGCTCTCATCCTGCCACCTCCCGTCGAAAAAAGCCTGCAGACCCGCACCGGTCTTAGGCCGAGGCTTACCTGCGTCCAATGGGGCTGGACGAGGAGTGATGCCCTTTCCTAAAATTTCAATAGTGGAACTATTCTGGGAACTGCCACTTACCTGCTGGGCATATGATAACCCTGATACTACTGCTGGGGATCGTTGGGCTGCTACTGGTGGTCTTGTTGCTGGTCCCGCTGGTTGCCTCTTCAAGGTGTTTGGCTTCGCTGAAAGCGGTGGCCTCATTATAACACCAATAGGTTTTGGTGCTGTAGATGAAGCCGCTTTGATGACTTCCATCAAGCTTGGGTTTGCACTTTGGCTTGAGGTCGCCAACTGCACACCTGCTACAGCTGCAGGTGTTGCAGCTATAGGTGTGGATATTGCAACTATTGCTCCAGACTCTTCTCGGGCGGGAGCAGCCGTCCTGGCCATTGTCTTCTCCAATGGGGTTGGCTGCAAATTTTTGCCATTGGCCTCTTCAGTAGGGCCCTTTATGGCCTTTTCAGTGGGCCCTTTCCGGTTTTCCAGGGAAGAGGAAGGAGATTTATTATTCTTCTTCCTCCCTTGCTTTGATTTGAGGGGATCATTAGTGCCCTCAGTATCACTGCTGCTCGCATTCATGTTGAATGCGGCAGTGTAAATTTATAATTCTTTTTTACTTTTTTATTTCTTTCTAAATTAATTAGTTTTTATTTTTTTAATAATTTTTTTGTTCAAATTGTATCGAAATCACATTAAAAATTTTCTGTTGCCATGGCAACGACCAAATTAAATTAAATTATTTTCTGAAATGTCACTTGAATTTTATTTTATACACTTTTTCACAATTATTTTGGAATTTATTTTATAAATAATTCACTATAGATGATTGGCGTTACTGTAAGTGAACGTCAATAACACTTTTAAGACTTTTTTCACAGTTTATTATGCCCTTTTCGCTGGGATTTTCCGTATCTCAAAATGACACGTCCGGTCACTGCGATAATAATAATAATAATAATAATAATAATGTATTTATTTGAGGTTATTGTACACAAGAGTTCACATCTTTTCTTGTACGTTATATAAAGCGGTGCTAGAAAAGTAACTACTTAAAATAAGAATTAAAAATTTAAAGGAAATTCAATTTATTCATAACCAATCTCCCTGGAATCATTCAAGACGCCAGCGTGCACATGTATGGTGGCAATATACAGCTTTTTCTTAACCGCATGAATAAATAAAACACTTTTTTATCTGTCAAAACATAAAAAACGTAAAGAATCAGAAAATAACATTTGCAAAAGTAACACTTTGCGGGAAATAGCCAAATCGTAAATTTTAAGTAAGAATCCTTGTAGTAAATAATTTTTCGTATGCAGTTGATATAATTTTTAGGGAACAATAAATTACCAGCAAGAAAAAAAACAAAAATGTTGATACCATTTTATCTATTTCAATATTAAATATTTCACTTTTACAAACAAAGTGTTTAAAATAGATTTCAGGAAATTTTCTTTTGTCTAAAAAATTCTTGTTGAAATATTAATAAAAATAAAAATTGACAACACGATACAAGTTCATCAAGAAATACTAAAATTTCTCTATCTCTCTCCTCATAACTGGAAATGGTGCTTTATTTCTAGGCAACTGGATTTTATCTCAAAAAACAATTGTCGATGGATTGATTAGTTCAATAATTTTGAGATCTATAGATCAAAACACATGTAGTTAATTTAGAAAAAAAAATTGTGTAATGGAACGAAAAAGAAGAAAAAGAATTGTAATAGCGGGCTAAGTAATAAAATTTATAACTATAAAAATAAATAATACATAAATAATGTATATAAAAAATAAACTGACGCCATTATATAATCCATTGGTTTTATAATAAACAGGACGTTTGGAAAACAAGTAAAATTATATATGTCTATCGTTTGCTCCCCTTCCCCCTCCCTTTCGTCGTTTGGAAGATACAGAAGAGGAATTAAAGATTTTTCTTTCATGTTTTATTAATAACCCTACAAAACTACTGAATGACGCACCCCATAATGATAATTTGAAATTTATTAAATGGTCAGAGATTTCAAATAGCTTTTACTTCCTCTCTCCTTTGACTTTGTTTAGCCAAAATGTCGAAACAAAGTCAAAATTTTCGAAATTTAACTCTAAACTGTTTTTTCTTTATTTAAATAATTTTTGTCACAACATCAGTTTTTTAAGAATCGGTAAAGCTTTCGTATTACACTCTGATCTGCACATAAAATCTAACATGATTTCTGCACACTCCTCCTTAAATATTTTCACGAAAAAATTAATCTTCAAACTTTTTATTCAATTGAAAAATAGAATCCTTAGATAAGCCAATATTAAGCAGCTAATGAAATCTTACACACATTCATTTGATACAGATTTTAAATGTTGGCATTTCAAGTTCAAGCAATACTAGGCATACTATCAATATAGAGACAGAACAAGAGAGGACCAAAGAATGAACCTTGGGGAACACCACAGATCAAATATATGTATGTGTACTGTTCGACAAGAGACTGCTATTTTGGATATATTTTAATTGCACCATTGTCCATCAAACAACTTTTAATAAATAGCAATTGCTGCTTATGAACAGAAGTCATATTCAGTACGCAACATTTACCGAACCAGACTGCGAATTTTTAAAATTAACTACGAATTATAATTGATAATAATTTTAGTGGTACAAAACTCAGAGTTCAATAAATTATGCAAATAGAATATATTTTTTATATTTTTACAAATTTCCAAATCTAAAATATTTCCATATTTTTCTATTCACTATAATTTTTCACATGTACACGTCAAATAATTTTAAAATTATTTCAAAAAAAAAAAAAAAAAATTTTGATAAATTTTCACCCAGCTCCCAGGAAAAAAAAGGATATACAAGGAAATGGCAGAGAAAAATATTAATAAAAGCAGCATATACTGCCGTCAATATAATGGAAAAACTTTTCATATTTATCACTTGAAGGTTAAAAGCAATATGACTGGAAGTAAACCGAATTATAGATGTGTACACGCATCAATAGAGAGAAATTGGCTTATACTTACAATACGAGCTAGAAAAAGAAGTAAAAACTCTTCCATGAGGCACGTACCAAAACCCTGTCAGATTTTATGAGGCATAAACAGAATTTACGACTGACGGTAAGAACCTTTTTTTCCCTTGGCTCGACTGAATGTAACGCCCTCAAAAATCTGAGGTTAAGAATACCTTACCGCGTGCACACTAGGTACATATGTACACATATATATATATATATATATATTTGGAGTAGGTATACCTAACCTACGTGAGAAGATGTTAATATTTTATTTGTCTGCAATGTGAATAATAGAGAAAAAGGCATTTTTATATCAGAGCTGGGGCAATAATGCCAACCTTTAATATCCCATACACTCACTCAGCTCAGCACTCAACAGCTTGAGGAAATTTGATGGAAGAACCATCAGAAGACGCCCCCCAACTGTGCCGTCAAGCACTTGATGGAATTATTAGATTTTGTATGGAATTTGGTTTTATTGTGGTATTTTCAGACTTCGAAACTCTTGGAGATATCCCCATCGATACATTTTAACTATTGCTTTTATTTCCACCTACATGTGAATAACTCTACCATAGCAACGGGTGCTACAATACAAACTCCTGATTAGCTGGAAGACTAGGAAAATAATTTCAGATGAGCAAGAAAACCTACTATACATATATGTATGTGCACCCTAAAGTAGCATAATTCCCAAATGTTAGCACAGATTACAGGATTTGTAGCATTCCTTCATTAATTTAACAAAGCCTCTCTCCTGTGTGTGGCATTACGAAAACATTCCAATCACTCAAGCAAGTTTAATATGTTTATTACGGCAGCAGCACTCTTAACCCTATTTATCTAGGAGTGGCAAGAGTCATCTTAATATCTTCTCTGAAATGCGTATGAAAAGGGAGCAATTGTGGCATATGTACACGCCATTCTATATGTACAGATTTCAGGCCTCTATATCCTTATACATAAACATATACATATATATTTAGGCCTAGGTCTCAAGTTCTTTAATTAATTGAGACATTACGCTAGGCTTGCTCGTGAAGCTTTATCATTTCGGGAAGGAGATTAAAGAGTGTGTGCTTAGTGCCTCCTTTATATTTTCTGTTTAAGCCATTCTGTGCAACAAAAACCCTGATGTCTTCCAAGTAAACTGAAGCGAAATCCCTTTTTCTTACATCTGTGGAATTTGTAGGCATGTGTTGCATGGATATGAAATTCCTCAATTTTCAGCCTCTACTGGCATGGGATTGTGTGTTTTGTGAAATTGGTTGTATTTTGTTGTTTTTTTCTTTCTTTGTATTTTAATGAACAAGATGAGCTACTAATGTTATAAAGTTGAATAAGATTATAAGACAGATTGCTAAATTCCTAACCATAAAAGAAGAAAAAGAAAATTATAATGAAGACGAGGTCTAGTTGGTATTTATTAAAACTTTGGACTAAGATTGATTTTTTGAATAAATATTTTATTTTACTCTTAATTAAGAAAATTGGTGTCGTTGAATTATATCTAGTCAAAAATGTAATGTTTAAAATTCAGCAATAGAGAATACGACGAAAAAATCAAAAAAGAACAAATCTACGTTCGTCCTTGCCTTTATTAGGGCGAGACAGCCAATTAATTGGGATACTGTCAAGATAGCTCGATTATTAAAACTTCTAAATACACAAAGGAAAGGAAGATGAATAAAAAAACAAAAATTGACAAATAAAATAAATTAAGAAAAAAAAGAGAAAAAAATGTGTTCTCTATTATTTTTATTATTATGAAATAAAACTGGTTTTACTAGTTAAAAAAAAATAAATAAAATCTGTCAAAAGCTCTTAGTGGGTAAGTAAAAAAAATCACACATTAATTGGTGTAAGTAGTAAAACTTATTTTCGTGTAAACCCCCATAAAAGAAAACTATAAAAAAATCCCTAAGAACCGAAGTCCCTAGTAACAAATACCCTCACAACCATGAACCCTGTTTAGGGATTTTTTTTTTTCAAAATTTATCTTTAAAAATATTTAGTAGCGGCTTTAAACAGGTTTATATTAAAATTATATTGGTGTTACTGTAAAAGAATAATTTCTGAAGAAAAAATTTTGTTTATAAAGCAAAAATTTAAATTTTTTTTTCTTTTGGAGATGTTGCCACAGCTATCCCCAGCACAGGGGATACCTTATTTAGCACAGCATTGACAAGAAAGGAAGAAAGGGTAGGGAATTGAAGATTATTGGGTTGATCTAAGAAGGTGACAGTGTGCATTATGCTGTAATATTTGCTGAGGGGGGAAAAACAGAGGATGGCAAACTGTTCCGCATTCGTACCGTTCTGCTTACGAAGAATCCGCGGAGTTTCATAGTACGACGGAATTTTCCCATGTACGGCAGAATATCACTTCAAAGGTGTGAGGGTGAGCTCAGGTTACAGCTCATGTGGTGCGCATACGAAGAATTCTACAAGGTAGCCATAGAAGTAACGATAAAAAAAGATAGACGTCCGACATTACGCCGGTGCTCTAAGGAATCAAAAGTTCTATTGATATGTCATCGCTAATAAGCTGGAAGGCCTTCTTTTGATCTTTGTCTTCCGCGAACAATGCATTGCGTCCAGCCCCTGCCCATATGAGAATTATATTCTAATCTAGGCCTCATATGAGATGGAGTAAAATATTTCTTGCATATTTCCAGGAAACACAAGTTTTTTGCAATACCAAAAATATGATTGGATCAACTAAGATTGTTGGATATGTCAATGCCTAAGATGTTAAGAGATGGTGAGAACGAGATATCCTCTCCATCGACGAAAACGGGTTATGTGGGAGTTGGTATATGTTTGAATGATAACAGACAACATTGCGTTTTGGAAGCATTAAAGAAGACTTGATTCGCTCTGCTTCAAACCAGTACCTATTGTTCTGAGGTCATAGTTTAGTAAACTAAACATGTGGCTTCGTTTGTCAACTATAATATTCTCACGGGAATAGCTATATAGCTGAACGATTACACGAAATCAAGTGTGCTGTTGTCTGCAAAACTATAAATAGAATTGAAACTGAGAGCTAACAGGTCATTTATAAAAATTAGGAAGAGAGTAGGAAATAGAACAGAGTCCTTATGGATTATAAAACTATCAGTATAGTAATTCCGTCCAATATAACTTAATTTGAAAGGAGGGAGAGAAAACTTTCAATCCATTTTAAGAAAACAGGGTGTAAACCTAATATCTGCTAATGCCTGAAGTTTAGGTAAAAGAGCAGTATTATGCCAGACTCTATGAAGGTCTTTACAATTTTCCTTAAGACACATGCCACATTAAGCTTTTGTAGAAAAGTCTCACCGGTTATTCTTGCCTCATCAAAAAAATCATAGAATTTATTATCTAATAAACCAAACGCCTAGATAACAAAATTCTTAATACATGAAACCCCCCGAAAATATCCCAAATTCAAAATTTTTGAGAAATAATTTTTTGGTTGACATTATGAAGATGAAAGAAAAAAATTGAAACTTGAAATTTGTAGGGAACAAGTTTCAAATCAATTCGTTTTTTCAAAAATTTGAAATTGACGATTTTTTTAGGATTATTTTTTTTTTTGTATTTTATTATTTTGGGGATCTTTTTTAAACTTCACATTACATTAGGGTTTTTGTAGACATTGTTTTTTACCAATTTTTTACTAGGAATTTTTCTTCTTAATTTAATTTTTATTTTTTTATTTTTTACCGATTTTTTTTAAATTCAGGGCATCTCTTTGGAGATTTTAGTATTTTTTAAATTCTGCTAATATGAATTTCGAATTTCAGAGATTTTTATGAATTTGTTTTACAAGGATTTTGTTTTTTATGGATGGATGGATTTTGCATTTCAAGGATGTTTTACTTTATCAGGATTTTTTTATGAATTTTTTAATATTTAGAATTTCTTCCATTGCAGATTTATTGATTTTGTTTTCTAGGGATTTTGTATATCGGGAATTTTGTTTATTAAGGTTGTTTTTTTTTTTTTTTAGATTACAAGAAAAATGTTATCAGCAGGAGTGAAGACTTTAATATTTGCAGTACTATTTCAGACATACTTTTAGAATTTGTATTAAATAAATTTCGTGATAAACTGATATGTATATTGATGACATGTTTAGAATTGATTTTTTAGCATATGTATCCATCGAAAATTGCTTAAAAAGCACATTCATAAAATAAAAACACAAGTTATGGTATATCTGGCTGTGTGCCTATTTCTTATCATTGACATTTTAACTCTATACTGACAACATTTGTAATTGTATCTAAATTTGTGTTCCAGAATGATTCCATTATAGAAGAGGGATTTGTAATTTGTATATAAGATATTTCGCCTCAGTTTTTTGTTTTTGTTTTTTTGTTCCAAGGTAGGCTGCGAAAATTCCCAAAAACGGAGGCAACTTGTGCTAATAACCCGCTAAAAATAGGAGAAGTTATAAAAGCCGAAAGCAAACTATACGTAGGAAGAAAATCTCAGGGCCGTGTTGAGGTGCAACTACGACCCCTGGAATGGTAGTCAGGTCGCGTACCAACTGAGCTACCGAAGCCACTCACTTCAGCTTGGTGTTTGTATGCTATGTCATATATATGACGTCCGTTAGGTTAGGTTAGGTTAGGTAAGAGGGGTACCGCTAAACAACCAGCCAGCCCCTAGACCTCATGGGATAACCCTTCAAGTCGCGGATTTATCCTGCTTTCTTTGGGAAACTCAGGATATATCCAAGACCTTTAATCTAGATCCATCCTGGCTCACTCAGAAAACTCAGGATGTATCTGAACTTTATACTTTGAAGCTCCCCCAGACTTGAAAAGAAGTAGCTACCTAGTAGCCTACCTATTTTATTCATCAGAGCGGGGCATTCGCAAAGCACATGTTTGACGGATTCAATTTCCTCCGAGTCCCTACAACTCCTGCGGAAATCATTCGCCGCTATTCCCAGTATTCTAGCATGGTCCCCTATGGCCCAGTGACCCGTCATGACCCCTACTAGATTCGTGGTATTTGCTCTGCTGTTATTAAGCAGTTCCCTTTTCCTTTTCCTGTCATATGCAGGCCACAATTGCCTCGCAATACGACAGGTATCCTTGCTGGTCCATCATAGGACTGCCTTTTGATAGACGTCCCTGATGATTTCCTCTTTTGAAGCTCCGATTGGGATCCTCACGTAAGCTACAGCTGCGGAGCTATCCAATTCAGAGCCCTTTTTGGCCAACTCATCAGCCATCTCGTTGCCTAAGATATCCTTATGGCCAGGTATCCAGCTTAGGGCACATTGTGCCTTACAGTCAATTCCTCAAGCCTGGTTTTGCATAACTGCACCAATTTTGATTTTACCAGCCCAGCATCCAGTCCCTGGCTATCAGTATGGCGATGGCTGCCTGGCTATCAGTATATATGCAGATGTGCCGTGCGGGCTCTCTGCACATGGATACCAATCTTGCCGCCTGATAAATCGCTGTGAACTCTGTCTGAAAAACACTGCATTTGTCAGGCAGTCTATAAGACTCGTGCCACTGGAGATCTCTAGAGTACACTCCAGCACCTGTGGCCGCACTCGTCTTGGAACCATCCGTAAATATAGAAATATCAGATGTAACGACCACCTCCTTCCCCTCCCAGTCACTCCTGGTGGGTATCGTTGAATTGACACCCCCACCAAAAGTCAGGATGGCTACTTGATAGGCTGTTTCTACCCTGCAATCCCTACAGTCTACCTTCTGGAGTATATTGGAGTGCCCAAAACCCCTCTCCGTCCACCAGCCCCCCGCTCTCAGCCTGACAGCACTAGTTGCCGCCACACTCTTACAATAAAGGTCCAGCGGCAATAAGTCAAGCATGACCTCCAATGCCGCCGTGGGTGTGGTGCACAGACACCCAGTTATACCCAGTTATACCCGTACAGACAACTCCTGATTAAGTCCCCATAAGTCTTGTTTCCACATTTAGTTGTATATTTTACTTAATTTCTAAAAAACCTTCGCTGAAAGCACTATTGTCTTGTATTACTTAAAATTCCTAAACTGCTACCTCTGTTAGTCTATAACAATGTTATGATTCTGTACTGCACTGCACTGTCATCAGTGATTCATATGTATACGTACCCAATCTAACCTCATTCTTACAGTCAGCACCCACAAGAGTCATTTTCAATATAATAAAGTTCAAAACTCAGACCACTTCTTACATTGTAAAGCAATTGTAATAAGAATGGGTGACCTAGAAAGCATATATATGTGGTAAAGATCTTCTTATAAATGTAATGTACCTTCATTTAATTTCATTATACAAAATTTCTACAATTTTAATGATCACTTTCGTCTATATATGTAAGTCTTGAATGGCAAAGCAATAAACTCACCAAAGATAAAAGAGAACCGTCAATTTCAAAAGCTTTACAAAACACACATACACTCCCCAAAGTCTTACTATACATTGTGTGTAAAAACCACGTGAACTCGTAAAATTGAATGTAGTTCCCCGTTGAGCTGCTGCTAGTCCCATATCCAACTGAGAATTGATCCTTTTAGTGCTTGCAAATACCTCTTTATGTTGCAATAAATTTCCATCAGTCGCACATTTCGAAGCTCTAAAGTGCATCTGGTGGCCACTTATTTCGACCCACCCTCACATACCAGTGAATCCCACAAGGAGATATGTACGTTGCTTGGTGGTATGGTTCGTCCTTCTGTGCCATCCAGGAGTGTCCATTCGCCCATGTCATCATAAAATCACATTTTCGGCTATAAATAGTATTCTTCTGTCAATAAATCGACGCAGTGAAGTAGATTCAGTCGGACCGATTGCATTTGTGCCCCCCCCCCCTCTATCAGCTACCCCTTCGCAATTTTATATAGAAACCAGTTCATGGATTGAACTGCAGTGTCGTTACGAATGAATACTTTTCACAAAAGATAAAACCTTTACTGTGAAAGAGTTATTTCTACTGTTAAAGCCAAGTTGATCGATAGTTTTGTTGTCACCTGCCTGTACCTCCATTTGTCACTTCATTGAATAGCCCGATACGGCAATGCATCTATACCTCTGAGGAGGTCCTTTGTTTCTAAAATTATCGACAATTTATGAAGTCGCACTACTGACTTTACTTTCCCTCCTGCTGCTGGAACTAATGCTGAGCTCCGTTATTCTGGTCCTTGAAAGATAATTGTTCGAGTAATGGATTTTGCGAATTAATCCAAATGCTCATGCCATCTCTGATTGTAATTGTGCAATAATTGAAATAGCTAGGAGGGTGGAAGAGCGGGGGGAGGGGGGAAGAATTATCGTAAAGGTAAGTTAATGGAGATGATGATTTCAGAGATTTCAGATAGTTGAAGAGCTTTTAAAAACAGTTTAAATGCACAGAGATACATCACATCACAATTTGGATAAGTAAATTTCATTAATGGTACAGATTTTCCAAAGGATTTCTGAATGTTGTTTTGAAATTGAATTTCCGTTAGTAATTATGCGTAAATAGAGTGTAGAATTGGAATAAGCATATTTTTAATGAAGAAATAATATTATGATATTGAAATGTTTAGTTTTATGAAGAGATGAGGGTGGGAGAAGGGAAAGGCAGACCACAAACTTAAGCAACGACTTGTAAAAATGCAAAAAAGGGATGTTTAGTCAAGAGTAAGATGTCATCAGTACTCCTTGCCCTTGATGAATACTGGAGAAAATAAAGTGCCTTATAAGTAAGAGTGATATTGAGGAGAAATTCAGATGAAATTTAGGACTAGTCAGTCCTGTGTCAATCATGTTAAAAGTTTAACGACATAGTTTCAATTCTCCTTCCATCTTGCCATTGCTGTAGTCTTCCAAAAGGTCTTTGGTACAGTAAAACAGAATTTCGTATATGGTCATCGATAAAAAATAATATTAAAAATTATTTTGTTGTAAATTTATTGTAAACGTGAATTATACTTCAAATGAAGAAAACAAGATGTCCGTTCGATAACTTCGGAACCTTTTCAGGAGAGACAGAGGATATAAGTGAATCCTTTGCGCCTTATTACCAGCGAGTTGAGATAAAGGAAAAGAAAGTAAAAAATCTGCACGATAAAACCGCTCTAGCAGTCTACCTAGATATTACTATTAGCAACAGATTCAATTTCTATAAGTGTAGCTGGCTGACGAGAGAAAAATCGAAATTTGTAACGAAGCTACAAATTTGAATTTAAAATCCGTAAACTACGCCCTCCTGACGTTTCCACAGATGATGGTAACTCAGATGAGATGTTATGTTATTTTAATTTTCATATGGAATCATCAAACGGTAACACTTTTAGGCCTATAAAAGGCGAGCTGGCACCAAGAATAAATCGTTTGATCACCAAGCTTCGACCAACTAAGAACTTTTCAGTTTTTGCCTAACCGAGTGTGAGATTGTCCGCATTTGAGACTGACCCGTCTTCCACTGTATTTAGTAGTGCTGCTTTCCTACCGAATGTAAGATTGTCCGCATTTGAGACTTACCCGTGTTCCAATATCCCCCGTATACAAGAGTTAAAATATATGCATGTGTTAGGTAGAAAGGGAAAAACCAGACATAAATATTATTAAGTGTCACAGACTTAAAGTGAACCAAATTTGTGTTCGTTAAGAGAAGTTTGTGTAATCAATCTAAATTTAAACCGTTAAATAAGGTTAGAGATAAGTAGTTCTTTGTCTTAGAATCAAAAACAATTGAAATAAAATAAGTAAAAAGCGAGTTTTCAAACAAAACTGAGGCCAAGCCGCATGAAAAAGTAGAAAATAAACTTTTCTTCACACACAGAGATGGACTCAAATTTTTTTATTGGGACATTTCTCTTGAATATTCTTTCTCTTCTTGAATCACATCACTTATTACCTCTGATTGATCATACTGAAATATATCGGTGATTGTCAGCGAATAAAATCTGAGTTCACCTCTGTGTGTGAAGAAAAGTTTATTTCTACTTTTGCATGCGGCTTCGCCTCAGTTTTGTTTGAAAACTCGTTTTTTACTTATTTTATTTTCTGCCTTTTTCACGTTAACTAAATTGGAAAATTCTGCATTTTTCCTGAAACAGATTTATCACTAATCATATCGATGAAAATTTTTCCGATGATTTTCCCATGGAGTTTTCCACAAAAGCAACTTTATGCAACTCATTTCGCTCTAAAACTTTGTCTTAGGTTGCAAAATACTCAAACGCTTCCTTGGTCGGAAAAACTCCGGAAAAGCGTTTTACATGAATTTTCCTCGATTTTTTCTTCAAGTTTTCACCATTGTGGGAGAGAAAGTGATGATGCCAGTTGATAGGGAATTTGATCCTGCATAATTTAAAAAACTTTTTTACCGGAAAATTTTCCGGAAAAGTCGGAAAATTCCGGAAAAATTTTTCGGAAAAATCGGAAAACTCTGCATTTTTCTGAAACGGATTTATCACTAATCAAATTTGTACCAAATTTTCAAATGGTTTTTCCCGATTTTCCTGGTTTTCCATCGAAATTTCCGGTTCAAATTTTTATAGGTTCAATTGTCACGCGACATGAACCTGTGTGCCAAATTTCAGCTCGCTGTGATGACGAAAAGTGTGTATACGAGAGTGTCGAACATAGTAGAAAAGAAATATACAGACAGACAAATTCGTGTACGAGTTAAAGGGAAGTAAGTCAGTGTTCTTTGTCAAACTTCTCCTGGGTTTTTACTCTTCTTCTTCCCCGTCGTTGAACACCATCCATTGACCCTGGCGTAATTCAACAGCTGACCGCCAACCGTACAATAGAAAGTATCATTACAAATTTAACAACTTTAATTGAATTGCTTCCGTGACTGATATGCACCGATATCCCTTGAGTTGAATTTTCCTTCAACATAAGAGTACAAAAATTTGTCATGCTCCAAAATCATTAATTACATCATATATTATTTATCCAAATTTTATACAACTCAGCATGTGTAAATGATTTGATAGTAGCGCTACCAACTGAGAATAACTTTTTTAACTTGTTAAATAAAAAATGCAAAGATCCTCCAAAGGCATACACAAATTTGTTGATTGCATAGCAAATTTAGTATCCTGTCTGGGGAATTTTAAAACATTTTCAATCCTCTCATAACATACACAATAAACTTGAAAAAGCACTTGAGATAATATCCTTGATGTGTGCCCTGAATAAAATTTTAATAAAGTAATTTGCGAGCCTTCTCAAGTTTCTGCCTGCAAAAAAAAAAAAAAAGAGAAACAAAAAAAAGACACGTCTCTAAAGTACAACAAAGACAAGAGTGTTAGACCAAAAAGAGATAGAGAGTGAGGTGAAAAGGGAAGAAGAGAAGAAAATTAAATGCCTAGGAAAAGTAATAAAATCCGTCGAGACGAAAAATTGTTTGGCTTGGTTTAAATGTGAAGAGCACTCTTAAAAGCATATCCTTTTTTGCCTTTTCCATGAGATGGGGAATGCGTCAGTCGAAAGTATTCCCACTTGAATTTTCAGCACTCCAGAATAAATACGTTTCCGTGGCTTTATTTCTTAAAAGAAGAAGACGATGACGACGACGATGGCGATGGCGACGACTATGAACCGGGAAGAAGTCTCCTGGTATGCTGCTTCTTTATTACATTCGCCTGGTTATGCAATTCTATGCTTACTGTTTATTATATTGCCTGATTATGCAATTCTACGGTTACTTGCACTCATCTTGGATTCTGAGAAATGAACACAAGAGGTCGCATATTTCTTATACTTTTTTATTTGATTGCTTTATTTTGAAAAAAAAAAAACTTCATTTAGTTTAATGCCTTCATGGAATTTAAAGTTCTGTGACGGAAATCTATTTTTCAAGTTAAAGGTTAGGTGGGGGAGAAGAATTTAAAATTTTACCGAAATTATATATTTTTAATGATTTTTTTCATTATGAATTGACATTTATTCATTTTTGAAAGGTTTTATCCATTTAGAATAAAGTTTGTCGATATTACATTAGATGGCGCTATAAGTCAAATATTGTACCTAAATTTTTTAAATATTATACTTTGCCGTTATGGTATTCTCGTAGATCAAGTGATCAAAATTATTATCAGTGGGTAAAAGGAATAATATTATGGGATAGAGAGATTTATCAATGAATACAAACAAAATGGTTTATTTTTAGCAGTCTGTTGTAAGTAAATATGTGTTCGCGCAGAAAATAAGCCGATCTTTGACCAGGGCTGAGATGAGCTGTACTTAAGGTAGGGTTACACATTGCAACTTATACTGCAGTGCAGCACAAAAATCTTCACTACATGTGGGTTGCAATGTGTAAGCATCTCTGAAACCCAAAAAGTTGCACCTGCAACTCGATTGCAACTTTTTCGTGCTGCCGCAGTCTCGGAAGTTGCAATGTGTAAACCACTGACTTATAACAATGGACTGAGCGTATTACAATTTTCCTATAGGAAAGAATGGCACAAGTTTTATAGTTTTCTCTTTCGCCCTATGGCAGAGTTGGAGCTACCAACACAAAATATTGCTTACTGAACGTTTTCTTATGCCATTTAATTTTTTTATGTTGGCTACAGATGCAATCACCTCAGAAAGAATAAGGTAAAAATAGCATTTACCATGCGCCGTCTCTCTTGCCCATACGCAGGACTCAGTTAAGAATAACTTAAAATCGGAATGAGTTTAATTCCTTATAAGCGATTAAAATATCACTTGGGTACAAGAAAATAATTTTTTTTAATTTAATTCGATTTACGGGTGCAAAATTTCATGTGATTTGTTGAGTTTTACATGTATTTTATGTAATAAACGTTTTAAAGGGTGCTCTAACGGTGATATACAGAAACACAATATTTGTACCACATGAAATAGCAAATCGCTCAGTCTATTGTTGTATTGTAAGTCAGTGGTGTAAGCATCTAAATTATAGAAGGTTGCAGGCGCAGTATAAAAGTATTAGTTTGGTTGAAACTTTTGCTGCGGTTGAGCGTTCAGTTTTTTTAAGATATTGCTTAAGTTTGTGTGGTAAATAACCAAAGGGAAATGCCCACTTTTCATATAAGTTTAGGCCCAACACCTGCAGACATGAGAGATGTCTTAAATGATGCATTATGATACTCTGAACATATTTTGTTAACAATATTTATTTCTATCTAGCTGAGGAAAGCTTTGAAGAAAAAGTATACTTTTGTACTTCTCGTGATTGTGCGGAATTGATTCGTCGTGGAAAATAACTTCGTATGATAAAAATGTTCAAAACAGAGCCCTAAACGATTTGGAAGAAAGAACTGCAAAAATATATGCGAAATGTAGTAGCTGGGGTGTATGTGACCCAAATGCATGAAAATGGGTTTTCGGGAAAAATATATACCACCCCCGCCGGTGGTTCCTACACCTTACCCTAAAAGAATGCAGAGAAAATGTTTGTTCTATGAACTGTAGCTGGTAATGAGCTCAGGCAAACAGTAAAACCTGTTTTCCGATCGGACATAACCCTACTGAGGGAGAGCCGATCTAAAGTGCGAAAAATCTAGTACCTCAGTTCGAATAAAAAAGTGAGCCTAGAGATAGCCATAAATAGCCATTTAAGCCTTCCAGTATAGGAGTGGGTACTCGCAGGACCTAAGGAATTCGATTCTGTACTAGATTTTTCAAAATGTACTAAATCAAATTTTGATTCCTCCCCGCAGCTTTCCACCGCTAGATAGAAATAAAGATTGTTAATAAAAAGTGTTCAGAGTGTCATAATGCATCATTTAAAACATCTCTCTTGTCTGGAGGTTTTCCGCTTAAAATGGGCATTCCCCTTTAATTCCAAATTCTTCAAAGTCCATAGTTGTTGTTTTAAGTTTTAGGGAATTGATACGGTAAATTAGAAAACCTGTAAAATAATGACTTATGTGAATAGTTCCATAAATATTTATTGTATACCCTAGATGAAATCTAAAGGGTATACTTAGTTTGTCACTCCATCTGTAACACCAAGAAATAATGATGGATTGGACACCCATGCATTAAATTAAAAGTTATTTTGATTTTTACATGTCCGTCTGTTCGCCCGTCCGTCTGTCCGTCCGTCTGAGCGTCCTCATGATAACTCGACAATGCGTGTACTTAGAGAGCTGAAATTTTGCACATGGGCTATTAAAAAAAAAGTAAAATTTGGTTCAAAAATGGGACAACTTCTTCGTACGGCTGCCATTTTTCACTACATATTTGGCCACTGCATGAGAGTCCCTCAACGTAGGGCGTTGAAATTTTGTACATAGTGTTTTCATAAAAATAGTAAATATAATTTCAAAAAAGCAGTCAATCGGGCAACCTCTTGGTGTTGCCATATACAAATTTAGGATTTTTACGTATCCTGTGCAAACGATCAGTCGTATACGGTTTTATTGTACAGAAAAGTTCTTCAGAATATGAAATCCTATAAAATTGGTTATAATCATTTTTACTGTTCGACGAACCGTTCCAGAGATATATTCAAAAACCACTTCAAAAATCAAACTTGCGCAGAATGGTACCATACGAAATTACAAACGAGCATTCATCTGGGGTATCATAAGAATTGGTCTTAAACCAATTCTAGTTTTTTTACTTGTTTAGGTATATAAATTTACCTTTTGCTAAAAGTCTTAAAGTTATAGCTAACCGTTCAGTGGAATTAGGAATTTTTTCTCTTTATAAGAATTAGAGTTTCTTCAAAATGCTGCACGCAACAAAGCCTGCAGCTGGTGTAAACACCTTTGTAACTTTTTCCGAAACGTTCCAGCTTCTCAGCTGCGCGCAGCAAAACTGCAGGTTGCGCACGACTTTATTCCGCCCTACATGTAACATCGGATCTACACAGGCCTTTTTATATGTCTTAACAATAACACTATCTGCCAAAAGTTCAGTGTGGACCACCTGGACGCTGCCGGTTTGATCATCAAGGCAGTTATGGCATGGCAGATATATGTTAACAGTAGAGGGGATTTTTTGTGGGCAGAAAAATGACATTTGTGAAAAGCAAATGGCAGATTTGAAACTGAAAAAGTGCGATATTGTTAAATTAATAAATTTTTATCGAGAATGAGAATGTCTTTGGAACTTGAACGCCAAGTGCTACAAACGCCTTGATCTCAAAGTGAGAACCCTAACGTGTTGGCGACGGGTAATGACATGAAAAATGTAACGTCAAATGAACTACTTTGACAAAATTTGCCCACTCGTAAATTTATTCAATATCAGGGTGACATTTGTGATCGTCCTCTTGCCAGCAGAAAAGCCTGTGTAGACCCGATGTAAAGCTGCAACTTTAAGAGTGGCGGTTCTGAAGGCTCTTAAATTGTCCTCTATTCTTCTTCCTATCTTTTTCCCATCTCTCTTCTTCTTTGTTTATTTATCTATATCTTCTTCTTCTTTTATTTCGTCTTCAACACCTTTAAGTCTATATTACCTAGACAGTCCAAGTAGTTTTTGCCCCATCACATGTCTTCAGTAAACAGAAGCTTTGACAATAGCCCACTTTAATGTAGTCTAAGAAGCCTCGTTCGCCTTTATTTAAAGAGGGTAGATATGATGAAACAATTACTTTCCGCGCTTTAGGCAATTACTCGTCCTAACTTCAACATTTTAGTGATGCAACACAATCATTTAAATTAATGTCTAAACGTCGTTGTAGTACGCTGAAGAGCACAGGCGCTTATTTTTGTCGGGCATAGCTTACAATTATATAATTATACATAATTATAATCATAACTGTAGCAACCCGTGTACTGCATTTCTATGTCGTTATTCGCTACCAAATGTAATTGGAAATGGAATCTTTACAAGTTTTTTCTTCTCTCTCTAAAATTCTATCACTTAACTGAGTTATGATGACTCTCATACATATACACAGATGAATATTGCAAAAAATATCCACAAATACCTAGTTTTTGATTTATTTTTAAATTCATTGTCATCCGTTAAACCGGAATTTGAACCAACAAACAATTGTAATTTAAAAAGTTTTAATAAAAATGTGCACAAAAAACATTCACCCTCCAAAAGTAAATTTAAAACAAACGATGTTGTCGAATAGCAGGGAATTATTCAAAAATAAAAAAAGGAAATATTTTTCAAAGAGTTTCTAACTATTCTCATTCCATGTTACACTTTATCGTAAATTTTTAGTAAAATTTTCAATTTCAGTTGCATGCACGGAATTCCTTCCGATTGCACCATTGTTTCACATTACAAACATGTAAAAAAAAAAACAAGTAAATACCAGCAGAATTACGCAAATTGGATATTGTTATTATTTGCCAAAATTTTCCAAACTTTTACTGCACAAGTTTTTTATTTTTTAGTTTTACTTTTCTACTCCCACCAACCATCCATACTCCAACTCCAGAATAGATGACGAATGTGGTTGTAGTTGGTTCTAGCCTTTTGGTATCTATCCCCATAAACGTATAGGTATGTTATAATAGGGCTTCGGAGGGTGGTAGAAAAACCTTTGAGTTTTGAATGAGTGTGTACGTAGCGCTTGGAAGCTGTATGATTCTTTATTATGAATTTTACGGAATTAAATTACGACTGAAGGTTATTAGTATTTGTGCTCTTGTTGAACCACAATCGAGTTGAACTTGGAGCAATCGGGTATGAATAAGAATAAATATTTTAAATTAGGTAAAAAACGAGAACCGGCAGAATCGTCTTAAGCATTTTGAATACGATTCTTTTGTTAACATGATAGTTAAAGTTGAATAATTATAAAAATTGCGAGTGTGGGTGCACACCAATCGAAAACAACACCAGTAACTTTTTTTCTTGCCTTAGAAACTGTTTATTATTTCTTTAAAAGAATATTTAACATTCATTTTGATTTGGTTTTGCTATTGTATAAATCTTAAATACATTCAATATAGTATAGGCCTGCTTTTTTCAGCTAGGGAAATTTTTCTTTGGCAAAGAAATACAATAAATCTCTATCTTATCTATTTGTGACAGTCATAATGTATTTTACCAATAATTTACAGGGCTTTGACAATCTTTATTGGTAATATATATTAGCGGTAGTGAAACCAGGAATTTTCTATACCTAGTTGAATGGATGGATTGAGACAAGGTTGGGATCAGTCACCCTCCAAAATTGGCGCCCCCAACCCTCCTGTCCGGCTTCATGCAGTTCTTCCAGAAGGTGTGAGGCAAGGAATCTATAACATTTTCCCGAGAAGGTCGGACAGTGACTAAGAAAATGAGTCACAGTTTCAGATTCCTCTCCGCATCCTCTGCATAACAAATCTTCAACAAACCCCATCCTATGCAGGTGGCCTTGAGAAGACACTAGAATTCTCAAGGTTGGCTTTCTTAGACCCTGTAGCTTTTTCGTTTCATTAGGGTTGGGTAAACCATACAGTTCCTTTGTGGTTCTACCTGAAGGGTCATCCAACCAAAGACGACTGTATTCGCAGCCGGCCCAAGCCGAGATTGTAGAGGCAAGGTGTTTTGGTGCGATCACAATTGTGGAGGAGATTTCATCCGAGGTTGTACTAAGACGAACAAGCTCGACTGCCTTTTCATTTCCACTGCTGTCGCTGTGAAACGGCACCCAAAGCACCAGTACCCCGTTGTTCTGAGAAATGGACTTCAGGGTAGTTTACATTCCAATACAAGTTTGGAGGTTATAAAGGTTTTGACAAGGCCTTAGCTGTTGCCTGGCTGTCCGAGCAGATTGCAGTCTCCTTGTTCTCACTACCTACCTGAGTTTAGCAGATACCTTAGTTGGAAACATTTGTTAAACAGGTTCTCTAAAATGTTCTCTCTAAATTTAGCTCCTTTTATTATTTTCGTTGGTTTTGGATACTCCAACTTTAAAATTGGAGTATGATTCACGGTGATTACAAGCGCCATGAAAATGGATAGGCTTGAACTGGCCATCAGATTAGGACCCCTGCAAATTAAACGTCTAAAAACATACGAATAATTGTAATAGATATTTTTTATGCTCATGAATGAAAAAAGTGTGTTCTTTTTTTTATTAACGAAAGAAGAAAATGTAAAAAGCACATATGCTAAGATGTCCCAATTTACTGTCCTGTCCGAAAACCTTTCTGTCAACTTAGTGATAAGCAGTATGTCTTGGTAAGGTTTTTTTTTTAATTTGATCGTATAGTAACAGAGAAGGTACACAAATTTTTATCGTATTCTCTACTTAACGGAGACGACAACCAAATGCACATACATCTCATTCAGATAGTGCAGATACCTAGGATCCATTTTTAAAAAAATTTACGTAAAACCTGCTGGCCAGTAGTGAATCCAACATATCCAATATCGACATTTTCTGCTACCTTCAAAAGTTCAATCCATGAATCTTATCTTGGTCAATCGAGAAAAAAAAACTGTGTCCACTTTTAAGGACCCAACACAATACTAATTTTCTGCCCAATTTTTTTCCCATTAAGGAAAAACCCAGTGTAGTGTCAAGGCTTATGGGAGAGGTTCAGGACCAAGAAAAGGAGTATTACAGCCAAATTTGTCAATCATTTTACCTCTCCTATTTCTCACAATCCCTTATTTAAGTATACTAGTTACCCGTAGTAGAGATACTCTTTTACAATTACAGAGCGGATCAAATATATCATTTTAGTCCCTTAGCAATTTCTTTAGATATTTAGATACTTATCTAGTAATCTTCTAGATACCTGAAAGAATTAACTTGGGTATCAAGTTTTTTTGTTTTATTTTAACTTGTCAGTCTATTTTGTATTTGCTTTATCTGTAAGATTTCCTAAAAAAGTTGTTTACACTGAGCGTTTTAATTTCATATCAGTTGACCTCTCTTTACTTTGAGGATCCTGAAAAGTAATAGTTTTAGATTCAGATTCTATTGAAAATTGCAATTTTCTACAATTTTCCTTAATTCAATGAAGTAATCGGGCAGTGATTTGACAAACTCCTCAGATTTGTTTATTTTTTCTATGAGGCTTTAATCTAGAAGAATGTTTCCAATGACCTAATATAATGATTTTCAATCTCTTCAGCTTTGCCAATGGCCAATACCACCGTTTACACCTTATTTCGTCTTATCTTTTTCATTTTATAATTTTTTTCTTGTCGCTAATCGCTAACGTTGGTAATGACAAAAAATTCAAGGAAAGACAAGAAGAGAGAGAGAGAGAGAGAGAGAGAGAGGATAACAAAGGGGAAGACATAGAGAGAGAAGACTGGAAATATTAAACCAGAAATGTCTGAAATGTCAAATTCAGATGCAGTTCAGTGCATTCAGATAAGTTACCAGCGCATCTTGTTAACAGATTAGACTTTTTCTATTACAAGACTTAGTATCGTGATTAAGCAGTTTAAATCCTATCCCAATCCAAAGACAAAACATACAGTACAACGTATTCAGTATACAAAAAAAAAAGTGATGTTGGTGATAAAGCGATGCGATTAAATATACTTTTCTCCACCAATTTATCAAATTACCCTAAATAGAAAAATTATCCGTTATCATCGGTACATTGACTCCATCCACATTTTATTCGAAACAGAAAAAAAGTTGTGTTGTGCCTTTTTTTTTGTATTATTTCTTAAAAAATGTTTGTTTTACCCTCATCGACATTCATCATGTGTGCCACCTTGTGCAAAAACTCAGTGCATAAAAGCATAAAAGTTTCATCCTTAAACGCTCTAATATCAGAAGATCTTTACTTAAAGTTGCCGCATCTATCTTCTTAGTAACTGTGAAGTAGATGGAAAGTTTTTCTTATTGAACTTCAAGGTTTTGGTGGTCACATACTTTAGCTGGTTCGTCTGTTACATATGGTGTTAAAACCAAAAGTGTGTTGCTACTTAGAGGATGGTGCTATTTGAAAACTTGCATGTGAACTAAATCCGACAGATGGAGTAGCTGCTCTATACAGAATCCAGAGAGAAAGGAAGGATGGCCGGGTCGGGCTGAATGATAGCGAACGGATTCAAGTAAAATGAGGTAGGTATGAGGAAAAGTAAGTAAAAAGTTTCAGACGATGTGAAATTTCTATTTAAACTTCACACATACATATGTATATACATATATATAGTAAATATTTTGAAGAAGTGCCGAAGAACGGGAAGGTATTCAAAGGAAAGTTTTTTATTGCCAGCAGCAACAATATACATATAGCACCAGGAGTTGGGTGGGTGTTAAAAAGTGCATTGGCTTCACTAAAAAGTTCGGAATTGAATTTAGATTATAGCTATAATACGAATTTGTTTTAAATATTGTTGGCTTGATGGGTTAAGGAATGGGAAGAAATTGAAAAGTAGTGATTAGATACTTTTATGCATGTATTCTGTATTTTATTCATTTATTTAACCGGATTTCATAATGCAGTAATTTAAAATCTTCTGGAGTAATATTACATCGCTTCGATACAAAAATATAAAAATTCATGTGATATATGTATTTCCTACCCATCCTAATTCGGTCTATTTTCCCCTAACCCTTTGGTATCTATTTCGTTAGCTCAGAGGTAAGAGCAGTCGCCCGGAAAGCGGATGGTCCCGGTTTCAAACTCCGGACGAGGCGGATGTTTTTTCCTCTTGTATTTATGATTTAATTTAGAATCGTTAAAAATAAAAGTTCTTAAAATTCTTCTATTCTCCATCTATGACCGATTCTAAAAATTGTGAGTTCCATTCTAGCATGGGAAAAATAAATAAAAGTGAAAGAGTCAATTTTCCGCAACTATCGATTGCGTCCATGGCCAGAATTGAAACAAGTCTACAAGACTGCAGAAAGGACAGGGTAGTTATATCTCAAATTATCGACCAATTACAATCACTTAATGAAGTTTCTAGAAATCAAAGAACTCGTCGCCAATTTGGCTTCCGGACTGGACGCTCATCTGGAGTCTTGCCGAATTTTCTTACGGCATTTTGGAACGGTGACCTTCACAATTTTTTGAGTCCAAAATCGTTGACTTACATATTTCAAAGGCCTTTGATAGAGCCTCTTTTAGCCAAACTGAAAGCACTTAGTCTCTCCCCTTCTTTTCTATTATGGATTGAAAGGTCTTACTCTGTTCGCCTAATACGGGTTGTGCTAGATGCCTTTCATCAGAGCTTCACCCTATAAGTGCCGGTGTGCCCAAGGGCTATGTAATCTCTCCATTCCTCTTCCTAATTTTCATTAATGATGTGCTTTCCCTTACTTTCAATGCCACCCATGGTTTTGCCGATGACATTAACTTTACTCCATTGATACTCTTTCAGACTGTAGAGCGAATGTCAGATGTGTTGAACTAGATTGCATGATTAAATCAATTGAATAACGACCTTGGGGCAAAGCGAATCGCGTCCAATTCAATACTTACATCTAAGTCGCAAAGCTGTCCCATCACTTTCAAAGAAAATCATAATTTCATAATTTTTTCATTTCCGTTTCTTTTGATGGAGTACTGATTTACGATACACCGCCTTTATGCAATCTTGTCATTAACATTTCCAATACATTAAGCTGGACAGATCATTGCTCCTCTGTTGCCAAAGAAGCGTCCAAATGTTTTTGATGGCAATAACTTGTCATACCAACTCACTCGAACACCGACGATTTGTTCGCTCCCTTATCGCTACATGCATGGGCAATGTTCTGATGAAATATCTAGTCTGATCCCTTGTAAAATTATTCCTGCACACAGTACTCGCGAAGAAAACCGTACAGATCCATTTACCATTTAAAATATTTTCGGCCGTATAGTAAAATTCTGCGATGCTTTTATATCCTGAACTGTCCGTATGTGGAACAGTCTACCATCTTCTGTCTTTCCTCGGGCATGCAATCTGCAAAAGTTTAAGTGTGACGTTTCCATGAAGTTATAAGTTATGTATTGCATCTGTTCTGTGACTTCTATTTAAAATAGACGTAATGTACGTAGCGCTTTAATTCCTGTATTTTGCAAAGTTACAATTTATAATTAATTCATGAAATATATTTCCTTATTTTCACTAACTAAGCCGTCATTTACAAACCAAAACAAAATAAATAATTTAACACCTCGTTTGACCTTTCGGAGTTCTTCGTTGCGAGTGATAGCCAATCGCTTATCTGTTCGACCCGAATCTTTAAAATGATATATCTTGTGCATTTGATGTTTGCGAGCAGTGGCGAGTGTCTCTGAACTTTTGACCTGTTTCTAGCTTATATAGTTTTTAAACCATAGTTGCCCCTCCCCCCTTCACAAGAATCCTGGATCCGCCACTGCCATGTGCCCTTTCATACTTTCAAATTGAATGCAAACCATTTCTGATAAGAGAAAATAAAGTGGAGTAAGTGCGATTACCGTGCGATTTCTGTTGCCCATACACAGAATATGACTAAAAATATTTTACAACATAACCTGTTTGCTCCATAGCCTTAGAAAAAATTGTAAAGTGTTAAATATATTTTTATACTGTTACAAGAGAGAAATAGGAGGAATTGTTGTGTTGTGGAGACGTTCTGCAAGTAAAGGTTCTCCATTAAAGCCGGGTTCAATCATCACATGAACAAGGCCAAGTAAGTATATGGATGAAGAAAGAAAGGAAAGATAAAAAATTAAATTTACTCCATCACATTTTTGCAATGGCACTGAAGCATTCAATCTCAATTCACTTTCCTTCTTGCTAACAGACGTATCCCACCATCTTAAGAGTCATATGAGCTTTTATACATTTAATTGAGAGCACTAGAAATAACCCATAAAATGTAAGACTCTGATGTCTTAACGTTAAAGACGAAATTTTCAAATCAAAAGAAAAACCCTTGATTCATGTAATCAACATTTTAATTTAATAAAAGGGAACCATTCCTTTCTACTCCCATACAATAATATACATTCAAACCTTATACATACTTTGCTTCTGACAAGTAGAGAAGCAAATAAGACAGAGTCTACATTAACAAAACCCTCTCAAGGGCTTTCGTACGTCGACGAAGATGAACTTACAAGGACTATTGAGAATACTATTCTCAGCGAATTGAAAGTTTACAGAGACCCTCAACCGAGCAAATATACCGAGGAAAGCGAGCCAGTGTAGTTCATGGATGCAGAAGCTTTTGACAATGGACACCTCCAGGAACACGAATTACGCACATCGAAATTGACTGGAAGCGGAGCATCATCTGACGAAGGCTACCAAGTAGTTGAAAACAAACAAAACGACCGCGTTCTCAGCTGACAGGAAATTCCGACAAAACAGGTAAGCAGCATAGCAAGGAAAAGCCAAAGCAGCACGAGGTAATAGAGGAAAACTAAAACCAAAAATTAGCAAGGACACAGCACAAACACCACCAGAGAAGAAAACTCCGAGGCCACCACTGATAATATGCTACAATTTAAATGTGACTCACTTCTATGAAAAGTTGGAGAAGCTCCCATCACGACCAAAATTCTTTCTTAAGAATAATAACCTATCCGATCGAAGAGCACTAGCTATCCCTAGTTTTAAAGGGAGTACAGTCGAGCTTCAACACAAGGGTAGTAGCTGAAGCTCTGGAAAAGAAGATGCCAGACATCAAGGTGGCTAAAGTCTCCCATCTCGTCACACCCCATACCAAGAAGAGCGGATCAGTTGATGCATATGTAGTATACTTCGAGCAGGGTACAGATGTCAACCGGGTTGTCTCGGTTAATAGATGTCTGCATCAATCCATCAACTGGGAACGTTTCAAAAGCAGTGGTATCTCAGAGTGTAAAAATTGCCTATATTGTCTATAGACATGAACACTCGTGCAGTGAATTCTAACAAAATGCGATTGCATTTTTCAAAAAATTATTCACGCAGGAATCCAGAGCCAGTAGACATTTTGAAACGCCAACAATTCGTCTGTTGGGTTCTCAATACGAAAACGTCGATTTTGCGAACAAAATTTTCTTAAGTGATGAGGTGCGTTTTGAACCTCCAAATTGCCGGAAAAGCCCTTATCTTTTTGAAAACGTAATAACCGTGAATGATTATGATAACCGGGTTTTTATAGCTTTATTTTGTCAGTATAAACTATCATGACATGTGATTCCAACACGATGACGCCACCTCTCACATTGCGTGAGAAACAATTATTTTGTTACGGCAATAATTTCAAGACTGTGTCAACTCCCGAATAGACGACAATAACAATAATTAGCCGTGCGATTTATTTTTTTCTGTGGAAATTTGTGAAATCTCAAATCTATGCCAACAATGCACAAGCAATTGTCAAACTCAAGGTCGAGAACCAATGCCAAATCTCTTCGCAAATGTCATCAAAAATCACATCAAAAGAACACAGGTGTGTTGAAACAATGATTGATCGCCAATGATCAACCTTAAAAAATTAAAAATAACATCGCTGACTCGAAAAAAAAATGCGTTTCATTTCAAAATTAATTTGTGCGCTTCTGATGGGAATCTAGAAGTAGTAAAACCTATTAACATTTTTCTTAAAAACAAAAAACTGGATCGGACTATACATAGCAGTTCATCTTAGTGTTATCTATCCTACATGGTTGGTTAGTTATTTAATTTTCTAATAATTGACTTTACTATTTTTGGTAATCTGTGTACTGATTCTGCTCTTTTGTCGTATGTCAAAATGTCAAAATATACAACAAAATTAAATGAGTTTTTATTATATTACTTTCATGCTTTTAGTAAGCACAGCATAGTATGGCATGACGTTAAAAATGGCGATTTGAATTGCAAAAAAAAAACATTATTTTAAGTTTGAACACCTTTAAGTAAGGTTTGAATATTCATTTACCATAGTTCAAATCTCGGGAGCACTTGAGAAATTTGTCATACTTTTTGTCGTATACTTTGACATTTGCTCACTGTAAACTCATTTTAATTCATTTTGTAGTAAATGAAAAGGTGATGCTGATTCTGATCTTTTTCCGTACTTCTTTTCATATATTTTTGTCATATATTTTGACAGTTTACTACAATTTTGTCGTATACTTTAATTTTCACCATAGTTCAGTTTAATTTTTCTTTGCTATATATACTACAAAACGCACTAAAATGAATTTACAATGAATATACGTCAGAATATACGACAAAAGTTACGAAAAAATTTCGAGGTTGTGACATAAGTTAAGGTGAATATTCAACGTATATTCACCACTTCGTAGATGCTCAAACCTAAAATAATATTTTTTTATTTGTATACTAAAAAGTGTCTACGTCGTGCCAGCTTTTATGTCCTGAATAAAAGCAAAAAAAACACAAAAAACACATTTTGTCGTATATTTTGACATTTAAGTATGACAAAAGATCAAAATCACCCTCATATTCTCAAGTTATCTCATATTGCTTAAAAAGAAAACAACCCTCATGTTCCCATCAATTTTTCTTTTTCTATATTATTAAGCCAAAGGGATACCCTGTGAAGCAAAGCACACCATGGCAGGAAGTAGATAGGGAAAGAATTAGGGCATATGAGGAGAGTGGGGGAGATGTCAATGTCGCCCTTAAACCCCTGCAGATTGTATGCCAGAGGAAAGACAGAAGATGATAAACTATTCCACATTCGCACAGTTAAGTATAAAAAAGCATCACGGAATTTTACTGTACGGCCGAAAATAATTATTTGAAGAGCAAAATTGTGTGCGCGGTTTGCAGAGGTATTGCGTACAGGAATTATTCTACAAAGGATCAGACTAGATATTTAACCGGAATATTGACCATACGCATGTAGCGATAAAGTAGCGAAAGGCATCCGATATAGCGGCGGTGCTCGCGAGTCAATATAACAAGTACCTAATTGCCACATGGTCAATGAGCTTGACGGCTCTCTTCTGGACAATATCTAATGAGGCTGAGGCTGAGGTTGTGCGACTAACCCCGACCCAGATATGGGAATTGTATTACATTCTACGTCTAAGGTAGGACTTGTGACGGCGAATCAGAAATTAATGCTTCATAAAAAAACAACGGGAGTGGTTAAGTGATGATCTTGTCGTAATGAGCTGAGATAGGTTTGGGTCTCAGATACATTGAATTCGACCCGATTCCCTCTGCCACAAGCGAAGATACTGTCAAGATTATTATTGAATTATGGGTTGGGACGATCTCCTGCTAACACTCACCCGGATGGGATACAAAGCATTATGTTACGCGGACGACTTGACAATTTTAGTCACCGGAAGTTATGAACCTGTACTCTGTGGATTGGTGCAAGGCGCGATTCGACTAGTCATGCGCTGGGCCACGGATTACGGGCTGAACATCAATCCACTGAAAACTGACTTATGCCTATTCACCATGAAAAGGAATATCCCCAGTTTAAACCTACCCCTGATTGGCTCCACACGCTTGGAATTAAAGGACAGGGTGAAATACCTAGGTATTATTCTAGACAAAAAGTTAAACTGGAAACCACACCTCGAAGTCAGAGCGAACAAAGCTCTTAGAGTCGCAATGTGCCGTAGAGCAGTAGGGAAGAAGTGGGGACTCAAACCGCGGATGATTCTATGGATATACACTAGTGTCATTCGACCTATGTTAACCTACGGCTCAGCGGTATGGTGGAAAGCAATGGACTTCGCCAACCATCGCAGGATGCTGGAGAAGATTCAAAGGCTGTGCCTTCTCAGCGCAAGCGGCGCTTTTAAGTCAACTAGCACCCGGGCTCTGGAGGTTATCCGCAATATACACCCGGTGCAAATACATATCAAGCAGAGGGCGTCGACTACAGCGCTAAGGTTGCATCTTAACCTCGGCTGGCTTCATGGGAGAATAAGGGTTCCACATAATCCATTTATGAGTTCGTGCAGTTTATCGCACCTGGCATTGACAGAGATAGTGACTACCTCCTGGAGACCATGCTGGAAAGCAATTTTGAATACAGAATTCCATGCAGGGCAGAATGGGAATCACATTCCTTATTTCAACCATTGACAAACCCAATTATAATATATACTGATGGTTCTAAGTCCGATGAAGGCACCGGAGCGGGAGTTTTCTGTGAGGAGCCTGAAATTGAGTTCTCCATTCACTTTGAAAACCACTCCACGGTTTTCCAGGCAGAAGTCAAGGCTATCCTTGAAGCGGGAAGACACCTCCTTAACTCAGACACTGAGAATGAGGAGATAGCCATCTGCTCGGACAGCCAAGCAGCTATCAAAGCTTTGTCTAAACCCTTTCTGACCTCCAAATTATAAATGGAGTGCAAAACCACCCTGAATTCCCTTTCTCGGAATAACAGGGTGATAGTGCAGTGGGTGCCGGGGCACAGCAACATCGGCGGGAATGAAAGGGCAGACGAACTTGCTCATCTTGGAGCAGCCTCAGAGGAACCTGCCTCTATAGTGTGGATTGCACCAAAACACCTTGTCTCAATCATTTCAAGCTGGACTGACCGCCAACACAGTCGCCTTTGGTTAGAAGATCCCACGGGTAGGACAACAAAGGAACTGTGGGGTACACCAAACTTAAATCATACGAATAAGCTCCTAAAACTCAACAAGCCAACCCTGTGAACTCTGATGTCCATTCTCACTGGGCATTCCTCTCTCAGGGGCTACCTTCACAGGATGAGACTTGTTGATGATCCTATATGCAGGGGTTGCGGAGAGGAGTCCGAAACAGTGACCCACTTTCTATGTCAATGCCCGGCACTCTCAGGAATATGCTACAGAATTCTTGGTTCACACCTCCTGGAAGAGTTGCATGATGCCGGCAAGGAGGGCTGGGAGCCAATACTGAAATTTATAAGAGCGTCCGGTTGGGACCTATGAGCGATCGCTCATGAGTCTGGAGGGTGAACAATGGGCCTTGACTTGGCCTTCGTTCGGGGGACCTGAAAGGGGTCCCAAACCTAATAAATCAATCAATCAATCAATAAATTATTGAATGATCTAATTATGCAAACTCGTTTATCACATGCGGCTTTTTCTCTGAAATTTATTCTACTGCTTGGAACTTTGCTATATTTGTCCAATAATTATGCAGAGCTTATTAAATGTCTAACTTTAATTAAATAAAAAAAAAAACATTCTTTTGATAAATTTTGTTTTATATGTCAACAACATAGCGCTTACGAAAATCCAATTAGTAAAAACTCTTGATTATAATAAATCTCCCATGCAATTATCAAAATATAAATTCCGTTCATCAAGCAGAGAATCCATTAAAATCTCTAAGTTAATATCAATATCTATATTTAATCCACACGATTTGTAATTATCAGGATAATTTAATTAATTCCGTTTTTGTTTAAATTTGGTACTTATTCCTCGTCCAACTTTATCATAGTAAAACTACAGATCGACTTTCATTTCATCGCTTACATATATACATTCCCGGAAAATTTTCTGTTAGACCACAATTCTACCATACATACATACAAGGCGAGGCAATCATAAATTCATAATTCAAACAGAATATTGAAAATACTTAACACCACCCAAAATGACAGTTGCATTAGATGCATTTCCTAGCCAAAACAAGCTAAATTAACTTGGTAACATCATACCCCGAACTAAACAGAAATGTTTCCAGTATTTATAGACATGTTACCAGCAACTATGATATGGTCATTTACTGCAAGGAATAAATCTATACCGTACCACTCAATAGGTATATATGTATGTAGGTCCTTTAAAGAGCTTTTGAAAGAGCATAGTATAGGGTCGGAAATAGTTCTGGTTCTGCAATCATATAAAATCGGAAATTGAAGCTGATACCATAAAGTCGTACTATCCTATAAACTATATGTAATCCAATTCCACATCCAAAACAGCCGGTACTATTGTTCTATTGAAGTCCCTTTTCTCCCATAGAATTCATCACATGTGTGTTTGATCCGTGATGCTTAGACTATATATGATTTTATGGGGGTTGTATCCTTTTCGCATATGGCGAAAATCTATCGAAAAACAAATTTCCTAATACAAAATACCAATTTTGGGTATTGTAATTAGTTGCTCTGGTATATGTCTATCCTAGACGTATGAAATTTAAACAGCTCCAATTATAACACAACAAATATGAATTGGAGGTCCCTGACATGGTATGTATAGCTTTAAATTTGACTACATATAGTCGATATCCATGATATGCCATAATACTAATTTCTTAAGACAGCTGCAATAAATCGGATCCAAATTGTATTAATGCGAGCCGAAGGCATGTATATGTATGTATGTACATAAATATATGTATATGCATACGATATTCAAGGAACGTGTATATCCTGTTGTATACAAGGACACTAACTGCCTCCTCTTGTCCTCATCAGGAATTTTCTGGGTGGATGATATGTACATGTACACAGAATCGATATTAGATTTTGGGAACACGATTATAAGTTTGCGGGAACAACTCGTCTTAAGCAAAATTGATTGAATTGTTGGATATAGTGTGGTTACTGGTTAGACGCATATAGATTTTCGCATTATTGGAACCTAAGATTCTACACATAATGTTCAGTTCAATCATATTGAAATATGGAATCCTACATTAAATTGTCTACTTATGTACAATTCACTATGGTTTCTATACAAGAGATAAATGAAAATGTAACCAACATTCATTGAATGACGACTTTAAATCTAATCAACTACCCCTCACTTTAAATTAACGACAAACTCCCGTTATCTTGCAGGAATAGAATCAAAAAATTAAAAGAAAAATTATAATTATGTTTCTTTGCTGGCATGTTTTTCATTAACGCGAATATTATTGACTATAACTTTAATTCAAAAGCGCAAAACAAAATGTGTCGTGTTAGAAATTTACATCCCAATGGAATCATCCTACAAGTTATGAAATCAGAAAAAAAAAATATTGTCGCAGTGGCCCAGAATCTTGAATTACACATCCATTTACCGCCTACTTTTGATATTCAAGTAGTATTAAAATTAATGTTCCATAAGGCTCTATACTTGGGCCACTACTATATTTAATTTATATGTAAAAGTAATCCCGTTTTTTTTAAGTAATCTAGTTATATAATTTTGCACGCGGCGGCTACAGTGAGTTCTCACGATGGGACCCTCTCCGAGTTTGACTATTTCGGACGAGGAAAGGGAGCTCCTCAGGGAGATACTCTCGTCAAACGATGAGGATACTCTCACTGAAGACTTATTAGAGGAAGAGAAAAGGAGGCGGGTTTAACGATGAGACAGATACAAATCAATCTCCATCGCTGTGGCGCGGCAACAGTCAACATACAACACCTCCTCCTTTCAAACACTGCCGATGTAGAGCTCATCCAGGAACCATGGCCTATTAACGACATGATTCCGGATTGGGGTAAGCCTCTTCAGTTATTTTACTGTCGCGGTCCAGGTAGGCCCAGAACCTGCTAACATTTTAACTTTATTTCTCTTCCGCAGGTTACCACGGTTCTGTGGGAGGAGCCAGTAGAAGGGTGGTTCAAGAGACCGGTTATCTCTACCTTCCCTTCAACTAAGACCAACCAACCCCACCTATGGAGATGGCAAACATCATGGGTTTTGCAAGCGACAGTGACATGGAGATGTTGAGCGAGACGCCAACTCTCATCACACGGTCTTGAGTAGCACCGATTGTAACACCAGAGATGAGTCACTTCTAGAATTTCTTGTCACTACTAACATGCATGTACTAAATAAAGGCGAAGAGATAACCTTTAAAACACGCAATCGTAAGGAGATCCTGGACCTAAATCTTGAAACCAGTCATCTTACGTTATATGTCTTTAACTGGAGGGTTTCGGTCGGCAGAGGTTTCACTCTCCGACCACCGTTACATAAGCTTCGAATTAGAGATGACGGTTGGAAGTTCGGTGATATACAGAAATCCCACCAAAACAAACTGGGAGACTTTCAATCCCTTAGTCACTGAAAAGCTTACCAAGGTCTGTGTCACGCACTTATATCCGAGAGCGGATATAGACAGGGAAGTGAAGAAATTACCACTGCACTGATCCAGTCCTTTGGGACTTCATGCCCGCTCATGAGAGCATATCAGACCTCTGTCGCTTCTTGGATAACGTGTGATTTGAGAGATCAATGAAGAATTGTACGCAGGCTTTATATCAAAGCCAGAAGATCAAATGACGCAAACGAGTGGACGGCTTACCAAAACGCTCTACGTCATTACAAATACTCGATCCGTAGATCTAAAAGAAAATCGTGGCAACTCTGTTGTGGAAATGTTGATGGGGTGAATGAGATGTCAAGGCTCAAAAGATTTCTATTTAACATACCCAACCAAAACGAACTCATCACAAACAGTGATGGAATCTTTGGAAATATTGTTAGACGAACACTTCCCCGACAGTCCGGATGACGTATCGTCATCTTTGTAATCCGAACCTTTTCGTACTAGAACCGTTTTTGGGGATGAAGACACAGCTTTCATCACCGAGGAATCGGTAAAATGGGCAATCGATTGGTTCAAACCATTCGAGTCCCCGGGTAAGAACGTAATCTTTCCAGCCCTTCTTCAAAACTCGAGTGACTCTTTGATCAGCAATCTAACCCTTCTTTTTAGGGCATGTATAAGAATGGAATACAAGCCGAAGCTATGGCAAGAAGTCCACGTTGTGTTTATTCCCAAAGCAGGCCGGGTGAAGTACTCAACTGCCAAGGTATACAGGTCAATAAGCTTGACTTCTTTCCTATTAAAAACACTAGAACGCACCTGCGACTGGGAATTGAGGTGGTCTATTCATTGACACAACACCAGCACGCGTACGTAAAGAGAAGGTCTGTTGAGATGGCCCTCCACGAGGTTATGTACTCAATCAAAAAGAGGCTTCCTCTTTAAACAAACCACGCTAGCTGTTTTCATCGATGTAGAAGATGCCTTCCATAAAGTTCTCCTACATAAATTCACTGAAACTTTAACAAAACATGGAGTGAATCAGTCCCTAAAACACTGGATCACACACAAGTTGAGCAATAGAACTGTCACTGCCGAACTGGGCGGGGTAATCAGAGTACAAGGAGTCCAGAGGGGCACCCCTCAAGTGAATAAAGCTCTTGGAGACTTCGCGATGTGTCGCAAATCTATAGGGAAGTAGTGGGGACTTAAGCTGGGGATGATCCTGTGGATCCACAGTAGCGTCATCCAACCCATGTTAACCTGTGGTTCTGTGGTGTGGTGGAAGGCAATGGAGTTCACCAATCATCGCAAGATATTGGAGAAAAGTCAAAGATTGTGCCTACTTATCAATCAGTTGCTCAATTTGAAATTGATAGATTGGCAAAAAATTGATCTCCGACACCCATCAATATCTCAACTTCACTATCAATCGGAGATTTAGGGTTCAACAGGGTCCAACACATTTCAATTTATCGTCTCAACTTCAAGTTGAGGTAAAGTTGAATAATAAATTGATAAGTGTATGGGCTACTTAGGTGGCGCTCTCAAATCAACCACCTCTGGGGAGCTTGAGGTTATCCTCAACTTACAACCCACGCGCTAAGGTTGCATCTCACTAGGAGCTGAATTCACACCGGTACAAGGCTCCCACGTGAATCCATCTTTGAATTCTTGCAGTCCATCGTACCTAAAATTGACAGGAATAGCGATAACCTCATCGAGACTATGCTGAAGAGCAATTTTGAAACGAAAACAGATAGAACAGAATAGGAATCACATTCCGTGTTTCATCCATTAACAAACCCTGTCATATATACAGACGGCTCCAAATCCGAAGAGAACACTGGAGAAGGCGTTTTCTGCGAGGAGCCTCATGTGGAAATTACCATACACCTTGAAATCCATGTCACGGTTTTCCAGGCGGAAGTCAAGCCCATCCTTGAAGCAGGAAGGCATCTCCCTAACTCAGACACTGACGAAAAGGAGATTGCATTCTGCTCGGACAGCGAGGCAGCTGTCAAAGCCCTGTCAGAACCCTTTACAAACTCCAAACTTGTATTGGAATGTAAAACTACACTGCGCTCCCTTTCTCAGAACAACAGGGTACTGGTACCTTGGGTGCCAGGTCATAGCGACATTAGCGGAAATGAAAAGGCGGACGAACTTGCTCGTCTTGTGGCAACTTCGGAGTCATTCTCGCACCAAATTACCTTATTTCTAATATCTCGGCCTAGGCCAACCGCCAATACAGTTGCCTTTGGTTAGATGATCCTTCAGGTAGAACTACATAAAACAAAAAATCTACTGGGGTTAAACAAGCCAACCCTGAGAGCTCTGATGTCAGTTCTCACTAGGTACGCTCATCTGGAAGGTCAACTACACAGGATAGGGATTGCTGCTGTCCCTGTATGTAGGGGATGTGGAGAGGAACTCGAGACAGTGGCTCACTTTCTTTGTCACTGTCCAGCTCCGTCCGGAGAGCTTTACAGATTCCTTGGCTCACACCTCCTGGACGAGCTGCACGAAGCCCGCAAGGAGGGCTGGGAGCCAATAAAGTGTGGAAAACCCTAGATCTTTTTTGAAGCCTTCACATATTGAAGAAAATGCCGATCTTAATCACTATCCAATAAGAAATTCAGCTCTCGCTGAGTAGATGTGTCCATATATTTAGTTGAAATCAAAACTTTTGTATGGTAACACTACAAATCAGTTACCCAATTCTACCAGTGTACAAATTTAACCTTTACTTTTTCATTATTCATTTATTTACATTCATTATTGTGTATAATATTTAAGTTGACCTATTCTGAAAATATTGCGCGGGCAGTCAGACAGATGGAAATGCATAAATTGAAATGTTCTATGTTATTTGGAAGTCGGTTAAAAATGTGAACTCCTAATGATATAAAAAACTTCTTTTGAAAAAGGGTTATATTACCTTTTAACAGTAATATAATCCAAATCAATTTTAAAAAGACCAACCCGATTTGAGGTAGAACATTCTTTTACACTGATGAAAGATGAGAGATCTATAAAAATGTCCGTGCTTCTAAGACTACAATCTGGAAAGGTAATTTGGATGCTAAACAATTATTTGTGGTATTTGAAGGAAAATTTACTTTTGGTCCTTTACAAGCATCGTTGAAAATCATTACACTCCTGTCATTTATTACAATACCTTTCGCCTGAAATAACTTATTATATAAACAAGCACAGTAGTAGACATCAAACACAGCACAGTCTATCTATACCTATATAGATGGATCTACACGTTCCTAAGAAATTTATATAGTCCACATACAATTTCCTTTTTCTTACCAGAAAAAAAGGACATATAAATTGAGAGCACTTAAGTTGGATATACATATATCTGAAGGTTTATAGCTCTACTTTATGTTGTTGTACCTTAAATTTACTTTACCTACTATTTTATGAGTATAGTATTTTTCCCTACTACGGAAATGATTAGTTATGTTCAGTAAATTTACCCTGAATTGCAGTCCCGTAGAAAATTGAATTGAATAAAATTGTCGAAAAACGAGACTGAGAAAGTTAAGAGATATTTTATTTTCGCTACATTTCTTTTATTGGTTACCAACATCCAGCAGGTCAGACAGAAGTGAATAGATTGAGGAATGTATTGTGCTGGAAGGAGGATGTTTTGTAAATACATTTTACATAATATATAATTTTGATTATTATTATGTTCTTAAATATTAGCCTATAACAATAGTCACAGCATTCTGATTGCGGAAATTAAATAATTTATAACAAAAAAATGTTGATCAGCTTAAAAAAATGCTAACTCAGAATTTACACAAATTTTTCAAAAATCATTTGAATAATTATATTATGCACTTAAACCTATACGAAATTTATCCTGAAAATTTACAATATTATTAACAATGCTAGTAATTAATTACATAGGACAGGAATAAATTTTGTTTAATGTTAACAGTCGCGTAAAGGATATCTTACTATATGGAAGCAAAACATAATTTGCCACGAAAACCAAATCCCGAAGGATTACAAGTATGCAGAATTCTCTGGTCAAAAAGAATTTAAACATCAAGAGTCAATAGGTACCCTTATAAAGGGATGAAATTGGAAATGCATAGATAGGTCACACACATTGAAAGCCTACACAAACAATTAACCGACCTGCATTAAAATGGGGCCCACAGTAAAAGAGGACATTCTGAAAACCTCAAACAAACATGGAGGAGGATAATAAGTAATAAGATAGACGAAAGTTCGAAAACTTGGACAGAAATCAGAAGAATAGCCCAAAACAAGCGGAAGTTGGAAGACCTAGACAGAAATCAGAAGAATGACCTAAAACAGGAGGGAAAAGGAAGAAGAAAAAAGAGATTCCCTGTTAATTGTAGATTCCAAAAGAGTAATTTGAATCTTGGTGACTCTACCAAAACAAGGAATATACTTAGCTCTAACCCATAATAAGAGAATAGAAATTATTTTAGGAACCCTATGAGATTCTGGCTTTCAAATAAATGTTAGTCCAGTAAGGATCTACCAACACTCCAAAGTGACAAAAAGAAGTGTCAAGCAAAATGTCCAAGAAATTTGATCATTTGAAAAAATTACCATCATAGCTGACGATAATATGCAAGCAGCTGGTATGCAGTGGTTTTGCAAGGAATACGTTCATAGCATATTAGGTGATATCGATTACCAAGGATCAGATCACAATAGAAAAATACTTCAATTAAGGCTAGGTTACCGTTCATGACGATGAAATTTTTTTTTTTTTTTTTTATACTCTTTATCCTTGAAGTTGTTAGACACCTGGGTAAACGGATATTTTAGAATTCACTGCCTGTAACCCTCCGCCGGCTGGAGAACAGGTAGCTGAGGCGATCGGAGCGCGCTTGCTGGGGAGACCTTTTCTCACTACCTAAGATACCTTCATATATTTAGTGAAACCGTTATTCTTCAGATTCAGCACAATCAGTTCTTGGAGGAAGAAGAAGCGCCTCTGTATGGTGCTAAAATAGCTGAAGTAAATTGTCAACGATTTTTTATAATGTTAAATTTTAAATGCGTTTTACTGGGAATATTTTTCAGCGCGCGGGGCTCTCTACAGTTTCAACGGATGAACCGATTCACATAAATCTCTACGCAACAATTGAAAGGAAAGTCAATTTCTGGGGCCATCAGGATTTTTGCCAAAACTTGATTTAGAAATAGTTTTTTCGTCCGTTGAAGCAAAAAAAAACAGGGCAAAAACATTTAGTTTTTTTCAAACGACTGGCATTTCGTTATTCAGAGGTTTTCTCGAAAACGAAAACCGAAAAGGCCCCAAAATTTCATCTGGTTTAATAATTTGCAACCATATTAGTTTCGGATGAACTGGCGGAGCTGTGGATCGTTCCGCGCAGACCAAAACTCGCCGTGCACGGCTTTGTTTGATGGAAGCTTGAACCGCCATTTTGGATTTTTTATAAATAAAATTGGAATTTACTTTCCATTGATAGAAGAATAAAATTCATTAAAACTTATTTCCACAAGTATTTACTTTATATAAAAAACTCCCAAAGTTCATGCATTTTTCATGCTCCTCGACTGTACCCTTCCCTTAACTTAAAACAACAATTTCTAATGCTTCACTAATTGATTCGACTTAACACTATTCGGGGTGAACAACTTGTAAGGTAGTCACAAATTTTAAACCGAATTAAATTATTTTTGCCCGCCACTGGGTTATTTAATTAAAACTTGAACTTAAGTTCAAGTAACCACGCCACTGGGGTATGCCAACAAGCTGCCATAGTCACAGGCTGCATGATCAGCACGCCAGCACATATACTAGTCAAGTACAAGAAAAGCTTTTCAAAAGAGCTTTCAAGCTCTTTTATACTTACGCCAGTAGAAGCACTGAGAAGCTCTGACCCCCGGCTATATAAAGCACGCCATTCGCCCACAGAAATCTGTCTGGTCAGCGAGCTCGACGAATTAGGTGATCAGACAATTTTACTGGGTTAACTAGTGAAGCATGAAATTCCCGCACTAGTGAAAACCTAGCACGCCGTGTGAGTAATCCCCGTGCATTTTCTTAATAATTACTTGGTATGTCGTGTGATTATTCCCCGTACATCCGTCCTAATCCGTTGTGTTAAGGTAGCGTGAACTATCCCGCCTTAACATTTCCCTGGTACGTCGTGTGATTATTCCCCGTACCATCCGTCCTAATCCGTTGTGTTAAGGTAGGGTGAACTATCCCGCCTTAACATTTCCCTGGTACGTCGTGTGAGAAATCCGGTAGGCTATTTTGGTTAAATAAAGAATTATTTTTATTTGTATTTTATCTGAAGGAGTTTCATTTTTAAGAAACCCTGGTCCGACGAGCTATCCGCAGCCTTCCCACCGAAACTTCGTTACAAACTTTTTGTGTATGAATTTATATTTCATAATGTTCCCTAACTTCCAAATTTCCAAAAAAGCAGAGCAATCTAATCAAGAAAATTTAATTGAGCAAGCTGAAAATAGGCAACAATGATTAACACAGAGAGAGATTCGAAGAAAATAAATCGCGTCATTTTTATATCAACAACGAATTTAAGAAACAAAAAAAAATCATATTTTATATAAAATAGTTTTTTACCAAACAAGGATGGTATCACTTTATTCAGAAGCAGGACATGTTAGTAAAGTTTTTAAATCAAAAACCGTCTACAATTAAGACGTGTAAGAACATCTTTAGTTGCTTATATTTGGGCAATTAGAGCAGGTCTGTGTATAGTTTAACTATTTCGTCATACTTTCGTATATATTTCTATTTTCGTAATTCGTAGTCTTGATTTTTCTGAAAAATTGCATGAAGCTGACGCTGCTTTTTGTGAAAGAATCTCTGATGTTGTTTGAGATAGTTCCAAAAGATGCATCAACTGATTTTTTATTTTTTTTTTAGAAACACTACCACTCGCTAACAAGAACGATTATTGAGAGAGTAAAGCACCTTCATAAAAAACCCAAGATAACTTCAAATATTCCCGAATGATGTAAAAAATTAATTAATTATTCTTTGGAAGAAGTTGTACATAAACTACACATTTCCGCCCAAATCTGGGTAGCTATAACAAATTGTTGACCAATTCATAAACAAGATCTGATTAAATTTTAATTAAAACCAATTTATAACTTTAATTCGCATTTGTCCTCTCTCATTTTTGAATTTCATCCTCACTTTTTTCCCCAATTAAATTCACTGAACAACAACTTATTGAACAACGCAAAATGTAAAAATACGTTGCAAATCTAATACCAATATAATTTGACTGTGTGTAAATAATTTACATTATTCAACGCCTATATGTATGTAAGGCAGAAATATTTTCAAATATTTTATTTATAATCTGAATATTCATGGAATTGCCACAAATACACGGAATTTAATCACCCTAAATCATGAACATCAAATAATTGTGTTATTTAAATTAATGCAGAGATTTGGAAAGGTTTTGAACATTTTTATAGATACACCGGGGACTGAATTTATCGCCAAATTGACTTCTGTGATATTTCATTTCCGTGTTTTTTTTTATGAAATATTTGTTTTCGAATACAACCAGGATACAAATTTTAAACTTCATAAAATAAATCGGTTTTTGTAGGTCAAGCCCTAACATTCCTGGGCTATTGATGCATTTATATTGCATTTCGATGAATTTTTAATACAAACATTTTTAATAAAATTTGTATAAGGGTAAAGTTCAAGTGAGAGTGTTACTTGTTATTAAATTTTTAACTGTAGCTAGAAGCGCTAATTGTATATAGAGGGAGTAATTTTTTTTTTAAGTGTTCTAATAGAATAAAAAAATAATTACATGTACTAATAGTCCGCGCTTTGATAATAAGAACTGGTGGATAATAGAAACTGATGTAATAAAAGTATTTCACTGTTTGGGGTTTTTTTTAGTCTACTCAATATGTGTTTAGAAATTTTGGTTGTTGCAATTGGACATTATCTATACGGCAAAAATTATTTTGCTTTTTAGTAGGTATTCATAAAGATGTATTCATTCTTTGTGAAAGTGCTATATTTTATTAATTTAAAACTGGGGTTGAGGCACCCTATGCGGGGTCCCTTGAACGTAGGACATAGCAAGGCGCATTATTCACCCTCCAGACTTATGAGGAGATGCTCATAGTTCCCAACCGGAAGCTGTTACGAATTTACGTATTGGCCTCCAGTCCTCCCTGCCGACTTCGTGGAGCTCGTCCAGGTGTTAGTCAAATAACCTGTAACGCTTTCCTGAGAGAGCCGGACAGTGATAGAAAAAGTATTAGTCCTCGCATCCCCTACAGATAGGATCAGTAACAGGCCACAACCTGTGTAGATGACCTCTGAGAAGAATTGACACCAGAGTTCTCAGGGTTGGCTTGCTTAGTTCTAACAGCTTTTTTCGTTTTGTTTCGGTTAGGTCCGCCCCACAGTTGCTTTGTAGTTGTACTTTAGGGGTCATCTAACCAAAGGCGACTGTGTGGTTAAGTTATGATCTTGTTTTAATAATATGAGACAGCTTTGAGTCTTAGATGCATTGAATTCGACGCGAATCGCTTTGCCCCAAGCGAGGATATTGTTAAGATCGTTATTCAATGATCTAATCATGCAATCTCTTTTAACACATGCGGCAGTCCGCAAGAGTGTCAAAGGAGTAAGCGAAATCAAGAGTACTGCCATCTGCGAAACTATGGATGGGATTGAAAATCAGGAAAAGCAGATCATTAATGAAAATTAAAAAGAGAGTTGGAGAGATCACGGAGCCTTTAGGCACACCGGCATTTATGGGATGCGGTTCAATACAACACGTATTTGGCTACTAGATAGTAAACTTTCAATCCATAATAGAAGAGGAGGATAGAGACCAAATGCTTTAAGTTTGGCCAAAAGGGCTGGATGCCAGACTCTATCAAAGCCCTTTGAAATATCTAGGGCAATGACTTTAGACTCACCATCATTGTGAAAACTACGGTTCCAACGTTCCGTAAGAAAGGTCCGCAAGTCTCCAGATGAGCTCGGAAGCCATATTGGCGATCGTTGATGAGATCATTAGTTTCTAGATACTTCATGAATTTTGAGTTAATGATAGATTCAAAAACCTTTGAAAGAATCGAAGTGATCGCAATTGGTCGATAATTTGAGGGGTCGCTACCCTATCCGTTCTTGGGAATAGGCTGCCGGTGAGCTAGTTTTCAAGCAATTGGGAATTTTCCTGTCGAATAAGACAAGTAGAATAGTTTGCGCAGAGGTTTAGCCAAGGATGAGGCACAGTAAGAGGTGTAAGAAGACGGAAGATCAGAATAATAGACGGTGAATATGACAGCGATAGTGATACTGCAGAAGACCCACATACGGATAGTTCTGAATGGATTCGTTGTACAGAATGCAAAGGAATATCCTCGAGAATACCGTTCATAGCCAGCGACACTCCTGAAGGATCGTACATACTCCCAGACAAGAAAGAACCGTTGAATTTTTTCAAACTGTTTTTTACTAATGATCTCGTGAATGAAATAGTTGCTGAAAGAAATAACTACGCTAGAAAAAAATTAGAAAACTAGACGCTATCACCGTACTCCATATGGCGAGCTTGGCACAGTGTGACCATCGAAGAATTGTGGGCATTTATTGGAATCATAATAAATATGGATATAATGCCGCTGGCGAATTTACAATTTACACGGAGTGATGTTAGTTACATTCCTTTTTATTCAAACAAATTTACCAGAGATATATTCAACCAGATTTGTGCATGCTTCATCTAAAAACAATCCCAACACGAAATGCAGGTCCAAGAACATGTTTACAGCTAGTATGTAAGCTGTTTTCTTGATTACATAAATTCTAAATTTTTGAAGTAAGTAGTTATATTACACCGGGAGAAGAAATTTATATATATCAAATTCAAAGGTCGGTTTTCCTTTATCAGTTACAACCCGAAAAACCAACTAAATGGGGTATTAGAATTTACATAATGGCAGACTCAAGTACTGACTATATCTATGGTATGTATTACAACGGAGAAATTGACTAGGCCCAACCTTCTAATATCGGCAAAAATACCGCTGTGCCTTTATACGATGCTGCTGAGAAAATGCCTGGTACTCAAGGACACCATACGTTCACCGATAGGTATTACATCAGCTGAAGAATTATTCAAACTGAAATGCCACTTAACAGGAACAATCTTAACGAATAGGAAGCATTTGCCAAATCAAATAAAATATACAAAATTCCGCAAGAAATCGTCAGTAGCATACCACAAAAGAAATACCTTAGTTTTGGCATGAAAGGACAAGAGAGTTCTGACGTGATTGACCAATTGGAATAATGCAGGAATGGCTCCTGCAAAAAGAATTTTATGAGGTGACATTGAAGTTACCGTCAAAAAACCTAATGTTGTAATAAATTATATAAAACCAATGAGCAGTGTCGACCGGTCCAGATCAATATGCCTCAACATACTGTTTCTTAAGAAAACCCTTGAAATGTTTTTTTAGGGTCTGACAATTTTAATCACTTCCGGTATATGAAAACCTTATTTCGCGAACTGACTGGATATTTTCGCCAAACACGTAATCGAGCTTCAACTTCAACCTCCGATTCCGAAAACATCCGCCTGAATGGAAAGCTGCATAACATTCTAACAGAAGTTAGGAAGAATTCCTAACACCTCGAGTTGATGTTCGTCTGCGCTAAAACGGACTCGAGTGGAAATGGTTAATTAAGACTTAGCACTGAAGAAGATAGTCTTCCTAGTGGACAGTATAAATACATCAACGTACATCATTGTGCAAGTAAGAGAACTACTGTTCGTCATATATATTCTATCTTACAACACATTCCATCGTATTGTCATTGCAACGGGCAATGCAACAAAGGGGAACATAATGGCGAATTTATATTTTCCTGAATTTTAAACAACTCGACTATTTTAAAGTCCGCTTTTTTGGCAACATCATCAAGATAGCTACTTCAACCGGTTTAACCTAGAAATTCAAATATTTTTCATTCGCAAAAATCACATACAACTTTAATTCCAAAGAATATGAGTATGATGGATGCTTCCACATATCATGCAATATCCACACCTTTTCAACATGAGTCACCCAATGAGCAATCAATCTACTCATCTCTACAATTCGGACGTACTCAAATTACCTACTTCAAAATAAAATTTATTTATCTTATCACAATATATAAACTGATTTCTCTCAGTAGTGCGTATACGCAATGTGAATTGAAATGAATTCCGCAAATAACAACGCATTTGCTCCGATTATTTCGCCTCAAATACCAAACAACAACAACAACAACAACCGGAGGATATGATGAGATTTTGTAAAGTATCCTCCTTCGAATATGTCGTACAAGACTTTGGTCTCATCTGAAGAATTTAACCATAGGCATTTAAAAGTTTATCGAGCATAAAAAGTTCAACAACATGCCATTTCTCTCCAGAAAGTAATTACGTGCGTTGAAAGGTTTCATTAAACCCGGCTGGTTCTTTAGATATTCTATCGTCTGTCGTCAACCAAAACCGGGGAACTGTGGGATTATATTCGCGTTTTTCACCGGATATTCCAGTCTGACTGATATTAGTGGTATTTCAAGGTTTTTTCACAAGATTCCAACCCATTCCATTTCAATCTACTCAAGGTTTTTCAATTACTGTCATCATTGCGTTACATAGGCATTCTTTCCAGTGTTTAGTCGCTTTTACGCCCAATTTTATTACACTTTCCATCATCTCTCATTGGACGACAGAATAGAAGAACATTTCTTTCATAAGTTGCTCGCTATGAAACCCGCCACACATAAGAAATGAAACTGCTGCTGCTCAAAGTAAAGTCGGTAAACATCTTTAATTAGTTAAGGAAGGCTCTCTCCTTCAAGTTTCAGAAAACCAGCGTACAAGACAAATCTGGATGATGCTTCGTCGTCTTTACGGAGAAGAAAACTGCTGGACAAACTTGAAAATTACAAGTTATTGGACGATCTAATTTAATTAAGTTTAACGAACTTAAAGTACACACACACACACACACACCGTAACACATACTTTCAAATAGTTTGAACTCATTAGAACTTATAATGTTTACTTGGCATATAACTACATAGTATAAGACGAGGCTCAGAGGCATCATCAAAGCAACTTTGCCTTCGTTAGATGCAAAAATGTAAATTTCTTGGAAAGTATTAAAGGAAAGGATTAAAATAACATTTGAGAAATTATTATCTTTGCAGCAACATTGTCAATATTTTTTTGGGTATATCCCTTTTTCCTTAGGGAGTGAGCGTACACGAATTTGTCTGTCTATTTATTTATTAATTTCCTTTCTACTATTTTCGACACCCTCGTAGACTCACTTTTCGTCATCACAGCGAGTTGAAATTTGGCACACAGGTTCATGTCGCGTGACAATTGAATTTATCAAATTTTGAACCTGAAATTTCCATGGAAAACCCGGAAAATCGGGAAAAATCCTTTGATAATTTGGTACAAATTTGATTAGTGATAAATTCGTATCAGGAAAAATGCAGAGTTTTCCGACTTTTTCGGAAAAAAATAGAAAAATGCAGAGTTTTCCGACTTTTCCGAAAAAAATTTCCGTAATTTTCCGACTTTTCCGGCAAAAAAGTTTTCTAAATTATGCAGGATCAAGTTTCCTATCAACTGGCATCCTTACTTTCTCTCCGACAATGGTGAAAACTTGCAGAAAAAATCGAGCAAAATTCATGTAAAACGCTTTTCCGGAGTTTTTCAGACCAAGGAAGCGTTTGAGCGTTTTGCAACCTAAGACAAAGTTGTAGAGCGAAATGAGTTGCATAAAGTTGCTTTTGTGGAAAACTCCGTGGAAAACCCGGAAAAGCGGGAATATCATCGGACAAATTTTCATCGATATGATTAGTGATAAATCTGATTCAGAAAAAATGCAGAATTTTCCAATTTTCCTGGAAAATTTCACGAAAATTTCCGGATTTTCCGACTTTTCTAGAAAATTTTCCGACAAAAAAGTTTTATATGCTATGCGGAATCATTTTTTTCCGTCCTACTGGCATCAATACTTTCTCTTCAACAATCATGAAAACTTGCATGAAAAATCGAGGAAAATTCATGTAAATGTATCAGGAAAAGTCTGTGGAAACATGGAAAATCAGGAAAATTCAGTAAATCAGTGTACTTTCAGCCGTCATAAAATTGTTTTAAAATATCTCCATGCAGCACGTAATAACAATTTAGTTAACGTGAAAAAGGCAGAAAATAAAATAAGTAAAAAACGAGTTTTCAAACAAAACTGAGGCCAATGCGCATGAAAAAGTAGAAAATAAACTTTTCTTCACACACAGAGGTGGACTCAGATTTTATTCGCTGACAATCAGCGATATATTTCAGTATGGTCAATCAGAGGTAATAGGTGATATGATTCATGAAGAGAAAGAATAATCAAGAGAAATGTCCCAATCAAAAAATCTGAGTCCACCTCTGTGTGTGAAGAAAAGTTTATTTTCTACTTTTTCCGCGGGTTGGCCTCAGTTTTGTTTGAAAACTCGTTTTTACTTATTTTATTCTATTTTGAACGAACTTTAAAAGTTTGAGATCTAGAGAACAAAGATAGCGTAAATTAGATAGGTTTCCACACGATAAAGTATCCTAGCAGCACAACTGTTTCGACTGTTTAAAAATAGTTACAGTTAAAGTAGTTACCCACGTTGTTCTAACTTAACCCATAAAATTCATGAAAAACAGATTTTCACCATCAATAAAAAAACAACGAAGAATTAGAAATAGATAGGCGAAATGGACTTCCAAATACCTTTTCATAACTGGCCAGGCCAGGGATGGTTGTCAAAAATTTCTTTCCAGACGTCCACTGCTAATATTTTGCAAAAAAATTGCTTTTTCTAGGGCATTGTTGATTGGAGATTGGAGAAGAGCATCTCTGAAGAATATAATCTCAGTGACGATGCCAAATTGGAAAATCATAGTCATAATGGACTGTGAGACGGGATTTTCCGAGCTGAAGTTCCTGAAACATAGGCACGAGAGAGTACATTCTAAGGGTGGCACCTGAATCCATTTATATTGATGGCATATGAGAATAAAAAAAAAACTGCTCAACTTCTGATCGCGAACTTCGAATTTATTTCATTAGGATGCTACAAGATTACAATCTTTTATCTGCATCGTTAACAGAAAGTGGGTTACTACAAGGATAAAAGGAAGCGTAAACTAAACGTAAAAGTACATAAATAATATACATGATCAAGATAATACAGGATCAAAAATTGAATTAGACTATATCGAAATGCATTACAGAGTGAAACTACTAAAACAACATAAAATACAATAAAAAAATAAAAATAAATAAAAATAAAATAAAGATAAAAAAAATAAAATAAAACAAAACAAGACTAAAACTATGCTAATCTATGCAAATATGTGTCACTGCAAGAAAAGGAGAGGAAAAAAACAAATTCAATTAAGACTAGTAGAAAAGCTAATATTGGTCTAAGACCAATTCTTATGATACCCTAGATGAATGTCCGTATGAAATTTCGTATGGGCACCCATTTGAGCAATTTTGATTTTTGCAGTGGTTTTTCGCATATATTTCTAGAACGGTTCGTCGGACAGAAAAAATGATTATAACCAATTCTATAGGATTTCATATTCTGAAGAAGTTTTTAGTACAATAAAAATGTCTTGGACTGATCGTTTTCACAGTATACGTAAAAAACATATATTTTTATATGGCAACACAAAGAAGGAGTTGCTCGATTTAGTCCATTTTTGAAATTTGTTTTGCTAGTACAATGAAAACATCATATACTAAACTTCAGCTCTCTACGTCGACGCGTTCTCAGGCAGTTTTCAAATATATAGCGGAAAACGAAATTTTTGTATGACAACCCCACGAAGGAGTTGCCCGATTTGTCTCATTTTCGAACTTAATTTTACTTTTTTTTTTTAAATTTCAGCTCCCGAAGTGTACGCGCTCTCGAGTTATCGTGCGCACAGACAGACGGACGGACGGACGGACGGACGGACGGACGGACGGACGGACGGACATGCAAAAATCAAAATAACTTTTAATATTATGCGTGGGTGTCCAATCCATTTTGCTCTACCATCATTATTTCGAGGTGTTACAAACGGAATGACAAACTTAGTATACCCCTATAGATTTCATCTAGGGTATAAAAATCAGTTACAAGTTTCCTGAATGTGCCGATAGTGCTGGGTCTGAATGTTATCAGGCAATAGATTCCACAGACGAGTTAGTTGAACAATGTTACAACCCTCATAAATAGCAGTACGAAATCGTGGCATCGAGAGTTTATAGCCCTGGTTGACCGTAGAGGACGGACCATGCTACTTAGATAATGGAGCTGAGAGGTAACCAATAGGTTATAGAAGAAAAATAATGCCCTCCATTTTAAATAAGTGTCCAGTGAACAACCGAGTAGCGTGAAATTAAGATGGGAGACATGATCGAATCTGCGTAGCCCAAATATGAATCTAACCCAGTCATTAAAAGCGACATTTAACTTTCTACTGCAGTGACAGTCAAGTTTTGGGAAAACAAGAGAGCCAAATGTAAAGTGCTGTAATACTAGAGACTTAATTAAGTGGCAGCGCATTTTCAGCGAAAGCGTACTAGATGACAACCACGACCGCCTAAGAATTGTATAAATTTTAGAAAGATACATTTTAACGTGATCACAGCATGTCATATTTGAGTTAAGAATAACGCCTAAATTGCGAACCTTATTCTCATAAGGAATCGGGATTCCATATTCAACGTTATTGCAGGCAGGGCAGACGAGACAATGGTCAACGAAAAGAAGGCAATGCATTTAGACTTGCTTGGATTAAGTTTCAGATTATTTACTTTAGACCAGTTGTAGATCTCATTCAAATCGTCGTTCATTCGAGCCGCACAATCTTCGATTAGTCCTATTCGACGACTTAAATAGACCTGTACATGATCAGCATAAATGTGAATATCAACCTCACGTAATACTTGCGGCAAATCAAATCAATGTACAGGCTGAAGAGCAAACGTCCCAGAATAGATCCCTGTGGGAAGCCGCTGCCGAGGGGGAGAAAGACAGAATAGTTATTATTATCCAACACTACCCTCTGGAAACGTCCACTCAGAAAGTCTCCCAACAGGCTAATTGAACTTCTAGAGAAATCAAAACTGTAAGATAATTTTTCGAGCAGGCTCTTATGGCAAACACTATCAAAAGCCAAAGAAAAGTCTAAGAGGGCCAGAATGGAAATTTCTCTCTTGTCCAATGCAACGCGAATGTCGTTTGTGACCTTCACAAGAGCGGTTTCACAACTATGCCTAGGTCGGAATCCAGACTGCCAGCAACTCAATAAATCAATTTCCATCAAAAACCTTAGAAAGAAAACAGAGCAAACTAATGGGCCTGAAGTCCTCTGGTGAAGTAGCTAAAGCCTTCTTATGAATTGTATTGACATTTGCTAATTTCCAGGCTGTAGGGAATAGGCATTTTGTAATGCATGAATTAAAAATATGAGATATGGGACCAACGAGAAGTGGAGAAATGGAGCGAAGAAACTTAGGTGACATGTCTTCAGGCCACGAAGCATTCTATTTGACAGCAAAAAATTGCTTTAAACACCTCATCACCACCAACTCCTCGAAAACTAAAGCCATCGACGTCTTCACGCATATTGAATGCAGCAATGCTTTCTCTGATTGCTAATTGTGACGGAGAGATTCCAGCACAATCTGATGACTGTTAATTGCTAGCAAAATATGAGTTTAATTCATGAATAATAAGATTACTTTGAGATCTATTCTTACCACAGATGCCGGCATTGCACAGACACAATATTTTCGGTGGAACATCAACGTTTTTAGCTACTCGGATTTTTACATTTGTTTTATTTCTAATACGTTTGTATGATTCACTACTTTCGACGTTCCTCAGTCTTCGATATCGAAAATAAAGATATTCCCGCTCCGCTATTAGAGTTTGAATTTCTGTGCTAAACCAGGGACAAGATGTATTGTTTATCTTCTCTTTGCGCAGGGGGACATAGTTGTTGTATAAATACGCAATCGAATTGTTGAAAAAACGAACTTGGTCATCAATGACAACCAAATCATATATTTGACCCCATGGAAATAATTCGCATTCAGCAAAAAGAGATTCCGTTTCAACATTGTTAAAATCCCTGTATTGGAAAAACGTTTTTTCAAGGCGACGAATAATTTTTACGTCATACGAAATAAATATAATATCATAGTCAAGAATGCTTAAACATAATTGGTTAAAAAAGAGCACTTGAAACAGGTCAGTAACAAAAAAAATCCAATAGGCATGAATTCACTGCTTTATAATACGTGGGACAGTCGTTAACAACATTCAAAGTTAAAGTTTGCATGCTAGAGAGAAACAAATCGACCTGAGAGCTGCCTCTAAGAATGTTGACATTAAAGTCCCCTCCGACGATAACATTATTGTATTGTCGACTGACGTTGGAGAGAGCATCGAAAAGTTTGGAAAAGTTTTCGGTGCTCCTTCTAAAATCCCTTCTCTTATTTTAGAAGACTATAGGCCTAAATCCAAGTGCCAAATTGGTCTCCAGACTGCGATGATATTTGTCAAAGTTGGACGTCGTCACTAATCTCAAGTACAACTGCGACGCCTAATTTTTAACTCTTTAAGTTGTCGGACAGTCCATATTGGGTTGGCTCTATTGTCAGCATTGCGGCTGCGACGACATTTTTAGAACATTGCTCAAAACTCAACTTCGACAGCAAGGTGTTCGGCCGCCGAAGTCGCAATCGTGTCGCATTCAATTCATCTGCTTATTCTTTAATCGACCATCAAAGTCACAGTCCGCCCTTGAAGTCGCAATTGTATTTAGAACTTATCATGAGATTCTCTTTTATGCTGTTAGTAGAAGTAATGCAGAGAGATCTATTCATATGGCTAAATTTTTTATTGAAAATAGTTTGTACGTAGCTCGAGAGCGCGTTGACGTATTACCCGACTTTTTATGAAAATAAAATTCTAAATCGAAATTCGAAATCGGGCAACTCCTTTATAGGGGTGCCATATGATAATTACCTTTTCATGAATTGAAAACATGTTAATGTAGAGAGAGTTAAAATTTCGTAATTGAATTTCTTTTAACAATTGTCGTTGTATGTCGAAGGTTTTCCTTACAAAAATTCCAGTATTGCACGTATATTCACTACATATAATACAAATTTCAAATGTAACTCTAAAAATGAACTAAATTAGGCATTGCCATACAAAACTTTTTTTTTTGCAAGATTACCACATTTTGTACCATAATAGGCATCCTAAGAACTTTATTTTCAGCTTGTCCCAAATTTCCTTTAGGTTCAAAAATGACAGCAGTTTCCTTTGTACATATCTGTTGCTGCAACTTTTTAAACCCAATTGAAAAACGTACTGCTTTAAATAACTGCGACACGAGGATAAGTACTCGCCCAGATCACATCAATTATTTTTCTAAATATATTTTTAGTCAATACAGACATCGAGTCTCGAACGAAAAAATATAGAGACAATGCCAGTATCAACAGACACAGACACACAATAAATAAAATTGGAACATATCCGTTCGCAACTCCTTAAAGCATACATAATTCCAAAATATGCATTATTTCGGATCCATTCACATTCTGCACAAAAATTACTAACCCCATTTTACTCTTTGTAATTTTTTGAACTAAAATAAAAGTTCACCGTTGTTGAAGCAATTTTCGAGATCCTACTTCTGATGAGAATTCTCTCTGTGGTGCATATAAGTATGCCATACGGGTATATTTTGTTAAAACATAAAAGCCGGAAACTTGTAGCCATTTAAATCTTCCGGACAGGAATTGTCTTTGCAATCATTTCAGTTTTAATGAGACCTTTGTCTTTATTGAAATTCTTCATCATACACAGCAATGAAGGACATTGAGATGCTGCATGCACTTCTATGTTTATGTGAAAATATTTTATAAAGCTGCATAAAGAAATTTAAATAAAGTGTAGTAATAAATACATACATAATAAGATCATTATTTTTCAGAGTTACCGTGGCTTAAGGATAATTAGTCGATGAAGACGAAATACTTGTGGTGTTAGTGAGAAAAATTTACATTTTAATTCTACACAAAATTAAATGTTATTTTCAAATTGCATTTTAATCATCCAATCGGTTCTCAAAATTGTACTAAAATCTAGTACAATATTCAATATGGCAATAATGTACTGAAACTGGGCAACAATCGCAGAAGAATTGATAACATTCTTTTGGTTGCAGCGCAATTATTTTTCTATAATCTTAATATATTTTACCGCATGCAAATAACACTAATGCTGCTATCAATCTATACAAGATTGTAAATTTGGGACAAGCTAAATCGCACTAGGACAAAGTACAGGCTTTATTTTGGGCAGATATCTCCACATCTCTACTTGTCTTATTCGACAGCAAAAATTCCAACTGCTTGGAAGCTAGCTCACGTTCAGCCTATTCCCAAGAAAGGAGAGGGTAGCGATCCCTCAAATTATCGACCAATTGCGATCACTTCGATTCTTTCAAAGGTTTTTGAATCTATCATTAACTCAAAATTAATGAAGTATCTAGAAACTAATGAATCTCATCAACGATCGCCATCTGGAGACTTGCTGACCTTCTTACGGAACGTTGGAACCGTAGTCTTCACAATTTCGGTGAGTCTAAAATCGTTGCCCTAGATATTTCAAAGGCCTTTGATAGAGTCTGGCATCCAGCAATTTTAGCCAAACTTCCTCCTCTTCTATTATGGATTGAAAGGTTACTATCTAGTCGCCAAATACGTGTTGTATTAGATGGCGTTACATCTGAACCGCATCCCATAAATGCCGGTATGCCTCAAGGCTCTGTTATCTCTCCAACTCTCTTTATAATTTTCATTAATGATCTGCTTTCCCTGATTTTCAATCCCATCCATAGTTTCGCAGATGACAGTACTCTTGATTTCGCTTACTCCTTTGACACTCTTGCGGACTCCAGGGGGAATGCCGCATGTGTTAAAAGAGATTGCATGATTAGATCATTGAATAACGATCTTAACAATATCCTAGCTTGGGGCAAAGCGAATCGCGTCGAATTCAATGCTGTCTCATCTCATTAAAACAAGATCATAACTTAACCACACCCATTTCTTTTGATGGAGCATTAATTTCTGATTCACCGTCACTAAGCATTCTTGACATAAATATTTCCAGTAAGTTAAACTGGACAGATCACATCTTCTCTGTTGCCAAAGAAGCATCGAAATGTCTTGGATTTCTGAAAAGGTGTAAGAAATATTTGAGCCCGTTAAATCTAGCGCTCCTCTACAAGTCCTACATCAGACCTAGAATGGAATACAACGCTCATATATTTGGCCGGGGCTGGTCGCACAGCCTTAGCTTCATTGGATATTGTCCAAAAGAGAGCCTTCAAGCTCATTGGCGATTTGGCAATAACTTGTCATATCGACTCACTCGAGCACCGCCGCCATGTTGGATGCCTTTCGCTCCTTTATCGCTATATGCATGGTCAATGTTCTGATGAAATATCTAGTCTAATCCCTTGTAGAATGATTCCGGCACGCAATACTCGCGCTGCAAACCGCGCACATCCTTTAACCCTTCAAATTACTTTCGCCCGTACAGTAAAATTCCGTGATGCTTTTTTATCCCGAACAATGCGAATGTGGAACAGCTTACCATCTTCTGTTTTCCCCCGGCATACAATCTGCGGAAGTTGAAGGGCGACATACATCGGCACCTCCACCACTCTCCTCATATCCCCTAATCCTTTTCCTATCTCCTTCCTACCATGCTGTGCTTTGCATCATAGGGTATCCCCTAAGCTTGGCTTAATAATAAAAAAAAAAAACAGTGTCTATTTATAGTTTCCATTATTACCAGAGACTTCATAGCCTAACACTGTGCAGATGCCGCAAGGTATTACAAACGCTTCCTTTGTGATGGGATAATAAGTTAAAATCAGCAGATTCATGTCTCAGTTGCTTTAAGGCAGACACAATACGGGAGAAGAGGGTTCAATTTTTGTCCTTACTTATTTCGATTCTAGAGACTTTTTTTCCTGGACGTTTCGAAAGAATTTTTCTCCCATTTGGCAGAGTTAAAAATTCGCGCATAGATAATTTGTGCACTAATATCACTTTAGAGTTAAACTAGCCGAAGTTTTGTCCTCACCGAGAGTTCCGTATCCGGAACATCTGAAAAAACACTCCTATTTTTTCTTATTCCAGACTTAACATCCTAAATCCTGTTTGACCTTGTACGAAAAACAATTATCGTCAAGATTAAATTAGTAGAATTCTAAAAATGTATTTGCCGGAGTACGTTTTTTTTTTTTTTTTTATTAGAGAAGTATCACCAACCCCCAGCTCAACACGCTTTTGAGGGGGCCTGGAGAAGTTTTAAGTTTAACGCATCACTCGCAAGAGTTCGTTACCAAAAGCAGCCCATGACCCATACGCCCGTCCGAATAATGAGAAGGCAAATGTAAGTTTCGTCATCAGTTACAAGAGCGAGCAATGCTTTTTCCCGACCTTCATGGAATTTCTCGAGTATTTTTCATTTTTTATCCCCAGTTAAGTCACGCCTTTTCTTGGGCCTCAATCAATATTACGCAATATCCACTCACTGAGCACATATCTTCCTGTCTATACCTGAGATGTCCGTGTTGTTATAAACCTTTTTGTAGAGTCACTCCAATTTTAAAAGAACATAGGAAATCATAGCTCCAAAAATTTCTCATATTAGTTCAACATTTTGAACGAAATGACTTTCTATAACATAAAAGCTGGCAAAACATAAAAAACGCCCAAATATCAGAAAAAAATATTTGCAAAAGCGACATCTTATAGGAAAAAGCCTAGTAATAAAATAAGTAAAAAACGAGTTTTCAAACAAAACTGAGGCCAACCCGCGGAAAAAGTAGAAAATAAACTTTTCTTCACACACAGAGGTGGACTCAGATTTTTTGATTGGGACATTTCTCTTGATTATTCTTTCTCTTCATGAATCATATCACCTATTACCTCTGATTGACCATACTGAAATATATCGCTGATTGTCAGCGAATAAAATCTGAGTCCACCTCTGTGTGTGAAGAAAAGTTTATTTTCTACTTTTTCATGCTGCTTGGCCTCAGTTTTGTTTGAAAACTCGTTTTTTACTTATTTTATTTTCTGCCTTTTTCACGTTAACTAAATTGTTATTACGTGCTGCTGGAGATATTTTAAAACAATTTTATGACGGCTGAAAAGACACTGATTTACTGAATTTTCCCGATTTTCCATGTTTTCCACAGACTTTTCCTATTACTATGAAATTTTTTTAAAAATTTTCATGAATTTTCCTCGATTTTTCATGCAAGTTTTCATGATTGTTGAAGAGAAAGTATTGATGCCAGTAGGACGGAAAAAAATGATTCCGCATAGTTTATAAAACTTTTTTGTCGGAACATTTTCCGGAAAAGTCAGAAAATTCCGGTAAATCCAGAAAAAGTGGAAAATTCTGCACTTTTCCTGAAACAGATTTATCACTAATCATATCGATGAAAATTTTTCCGCTTATCCGGGTTTTCCATGGAAAAACGGTCAAAAGCTTCCTTGGTCGGAAAAACTCCGGAAAAGCGTTTTACATGAATTTTCCTCGATTTTTTCTGCAAGTTTTCACCATTGTCGGAGAGAAAGTAATGATGCCAGTTGATAGGGAACATGATCCTGCATAATGTAAAAAACTTTTTTACCGAAAAATTTTCCGGAAAGGTCGGAAAATTCCGGAAATTTTTTTTCGGAAAAATCCGAAAACTCTGAATTTTTCCTGAAACGGATTTATCACTAATCAAATTTGTACCAAATTTTCAAATGATTTTTCCCGATTTTCTGGGTTTTCCATGGAAATTTCCGGTTCAAATTTTGATAGATTCAATTGTCACGCGACATGAACTTGTGTGCCAAATGTCAGCTCGCTGTGATGACGAAAAGTGGGTCTACGAGAGTGTCGAAAATAGTAAAAAAGAAATATACAGACAGATAAATTCATGTACGAGTTAAAAGGACGGGCTGGCCTAAAAAAAGGATTAACTAGCAAACCTCATATATGTGGGAATCAAAAGATTGATTCACCAACAGTAGAAAAGTAGTTTAGATAATATGTACTTTTGCCTGCCTCTACAAACTAAACCCCCAGGTCGGCGCCTATTTAACTTATCCACGTAACTGGTATTATTTTCATCGCGAATCCTTGATGCGACAAACATATTCCTCTTGAAAGTATGTGAGGATTTAATTTATAGAAATACAATCATCGAAGTGCAGTATGAAGCATAGCAATTATTGGTAGTAGTCCCTAAACCAATTATCACTTCGAGTCTCTAAAAAGAATAAGCTTTGTTAGAAATACTCGGAATAGTCACTGCGATTCCCCAAAAACAAAAAAGAGGGCATTCTGCACACAGAACACAAGTGATAAAGATACATCCTATACAACACTCCTATACAAACCCAGTTCATTACAATAATACTTTTATAATCATACAACAACAAAATCACAAGCTATGTATATCAAGTGAAATTTAATAAAAATTCCCTTATACTTAGTAGGGGTATTCTATAAACATTTCTAAAATAACCTCCAAATATCCTCTGTAATCCCTAAGATAAATCACATCAATTATTATTTGTCACCGACACTGTGGAGAGAACACGTCGAAATGAAATAACATCAAATCCCCCAGTTCCTTAAGACTAATTACGAAATTGTTTCGAAGCGCAAACCCAACACGAGTTTCCAGGTACCTAGGTACTATATACGTAGGTATGTAGGAAGAGATTTCAGATTCCCTTTTAAGCAATAATAATTCGTTGTCGTCGACGCGGCCGTTCAAATCAGTATTCCGGTGTTAGAAGAGTCTTCAATAACACACCATTTCTCTGCCTGAAACGCCTGCTGTTGATATTTATCATTTATCAAAGAAGGAATAGAAACGCACAAAGGACATATCTCTCCGGAGGGCACTGTATAAGAGACTAAGGGGCCGACGAGAACGAACGCAAAATTCTGAAATTATATAAATATCAGTCCATTAATCACGGGTACCAGTAAGCATTTGTCCTTATCAAAGTGTAAATCCCCTTATACTTGTCTAGCCATAGGAGACCCATATCTGATGTCTAGTTTACATCCAAACGATTAATGACAACAATCCGAAGCAAAGCTTGTCCATTGGTAGACAACCAATTCCCTTCCTACCCTTAGTGCATGATAAAGGATGCTTAGAGTGAAAGTCCAGCGCGAATGTTTTGTGTCCTGTTGATGATCTTTCAACTGGAGGTAGTAATGTAATTTTTGTCCTCCCTAAAACTTTTTGAAATTCTATTGTACAAATACATATCAAGGAATAATTTAGTCCTCTTTTCAAAATCCTAGTCCATAAGAATCTTATTCCTAACAGAATATCCTTTTACTGCAATATTAAAGTGTCCATGCTATCCGGAGAGATGTTGTTTTGACTATAAAGTGATGCGTGCTTTAGTGACCTACATCAGGATTATCCTTGTCCTTCTGATAGCACCACAATAACGCAAACTGCTATTGAGGAGAAATATCTTATAGTCTCCAGTTCTACACATTTTCGAACTCTTCATTTAAGGGAATTTTCAAAAGAGTTGACATGCGCAATTTTCATTTTGCATAAGTTGAAGAGAATTTTTCATTCATAAGGAAGATTTTTATACTCACCGAGGAAATACATTTATGCGAAAGGATGAGAGTTCTCATATTGCTCTCATTACTATTTCCCATATAAATACATGGAAATACTAGGATTTTATTGCGTTGAGTCAAGGACTCTAAGCAGAATGTTTTGTGCAGACTTATGAGGAAAATATAAATGGAGATGGCGGCGGATGCCCTCACGTAGCACTTTTGTTTTTGACCTTAATCCTTTTCGATGATTTTCGCATAATTTTTAATTATGCTGATGACGTACATTTAATTTTAATTAGTAAAACGTGGTTTGAGGTTTCCAATTTAATACGTTTCGATTACAGGAATCAGTCGGTTTTTTTTTTAATTGAGTTGATGATTATGGTGGTGGTGGTGTCAAAATTATTCGTATTTTTTTAAACAGCTCAAACTTGTATGAAATTATCAATTACAACATACAATACAATACAAAAACACTTTATTGAAAGACGCTGGCCAATGCCACGTCCATAAACGGTGGGTACATAGATCGACAGTACTTACTTAATTATAAGCAGATACATTAGCAAAATAACCAAAAATAATGTGATTAGCAAACACTTAAAGTGATTGAGCAGGTACTCAAGTAGGTAGAGATAACACATCTAACAGCCAGTGTGGCAATTATAGGTCTACATATAAGAAGAAGTTATATAGAGACTTAAGACCTACAAGGAAGAAGGTTTAACTAACTTACGAATTATAACAATAAACAGCAGTGGGCGTCAAACCCATCAGTCCTAGCTAAGCAATAAACTAAAGAAGAAAATTGACAAATTCAGGACTTCAATCGGCCCAAATACCGGCCTTGAATCTGGCAATTATCACAAAGGTAAAGCTTCTATAATTAATTACATGGTTAGGTTAGGTTAGGTAAGAGGGGTGCCGCTAGACAACCAGCCAGCCTCACTTAGACCTTCAACGGGTCCATTGTGCCCCTAGACCTCATGGGATGACCCTTCAATCCGCGGATTCATCCTGCTTTCCTTGGGAAACTCGGGATATATCCAAGACCTTTAACCTAGATCCATCTTGCCTCACTCAGAAAACTCAGGATGTTTCTGAACTTTATACTTTGAAACTCCCCCAGACTTGAAAAGAAGTAGCTACCTAGTAGCCTACTTCTTTTATTCATCAGAGCGGGGCATTCGCAAAGCACATGCTTGACGGATTCAATTTCCTCGGAGTCCCTACAACTCCTGCAGAAATCGTTCGCCGCTATTCAAAGTCTTCTAGCATGGTCCCCTATGGCCCAGTGACCCGTCATGACCCCTACTAGATTCCTGGTATTTGCTCTGCTGCTATTAAGCAGTTCCCAAAAATTACATGGTTACCTATTCTTATTAATCCAAAGCAGCAACCTAAGGCTACCAGAACAAAAATAAAGATTAAAAATTTTAAGTACATACGGTTAACAAATTTCAATAAACCGCAGCAGCAACATAAGGTTACCAAAACAGAATAATAAATATTAAGATAAAAAATTCAAAGTAAATACTACGATTAACAAATTCAATGCGACCAATACTTATTCATCCAGATAAATAGAGTAACTAATAATAAGAGAGATGAATGCTGATAAAAGTTTAGATCTAAAACATATAACTTCACACATCGGTACCATAAATGGAAAAATCAGCACCAGATACCAAGAACTCGGATTAGCATTCACCCAATACTAAACAAATTAAGATGATAATACTGCAATAAATAAAACTAATATTGCACAGACTAAATACTGCACAGCCTCAGAGAGTCTTAAAATTACAACCACGAACTTCCAATAGAACATGAGGAATACAATAGCAACGTGCAACTAGGACCTATTAAAGTACTCAATGACCCGATCTTTAAATGAGCCCATGGTAGCAGATTCTCTAATCTCCATGGGAAGAGAATTCCACATGCTCGCACCCAGCGAGAAGACACTTCTACCACCAAACTGAGTCCGCATTCTACGAAGAATGATTCTTGATCTGTCCCTGGGACTCCATTCAAATTTTTCTCCAATATAAAGTGGCAGCCCACCGAGTCTGACGAGAAAGATAAGACACAGGGTTCTGACTTCTAGGAACTTGGAAAGTGAGCAAGAGAGAAATTCCTCAGCTAGAGCCGATATATGTGTCCGCTTATTTAACTTGTAAACATATCTCACACATGCGTTAAGCGCCCGAGACAATTTGGAAATTGCATTTGCAGGAAAGGGATAAATGGCAACATCTGCAAAAAGAAAATGAGGAAGAGTCAGGGCTCGGACAAGTCAGCACGAGTCGCTTCAGGGATAAAAACCGACACAGAATATAGCGACCGCAGACCAAAATAGACCCGAGAGCAAATACGATTAATTTGAGCACCCCAGGTGAGTCTCTGGTCCATTATTAATCCAAGAATCTTTACTGGATCAGAAGAAAACGAGAAGAGAAATAGGAGGGAGAGTAGCTGACGAAACAGTGTTATACCCGCTTGAATATATAATGGCTTATGTCTTCCCCGGGTTCAGATTGAACCCATTTACATTACACCAGTCAGAAACTCTGGACAAGATAACATTAATATCAGAAATCAAGAACGCAAGGCTGTCCCTTGGGGCCCCAGCATAAATTTGTATGTCGTCCGCATAGAGATGAAAGTGAGCGCCATGTAATTCCAAGGTGATGTCGTTGATAAACAGTGTGAATAAAAGAGGGGCTAATACCGCTCCCTGCGGTAGGTACTCCAGATAAAACGCGCTTAGAGGAAGACATTCTCCCATTGGATACCACAGTCTGCGCTCTTTCACTTAAATAGCAAGAGATCAAATTACATGCAGAAGATGAGACGCAAAATTAACTCCGAAGCTTATCAACCAGGAGTAGATGTGGAACAGACTCAAAGGCCTTTTTAAAATCAAGGAGGATATGAATGACGTCTTTTCCTGCGTCGCAGAATGAACGAATATCAGAGACCACTGATGTGAGAGCAGAACAAGTGGTGTGCTTGTGTCTGAACCCAGACTGAAATTTCGAGATGGAGTCATTCAAACTTATCTGCTCTATAATTTGGTTAGTTATTAGTGATTCAAATGCCTTCGAGAGCGAGGGTAACACAGTGATGGGCCTCCAATTCGTTACCGTAATCGGAGAGGAAATCTTTGGAATTGGAGTGATGAGGCCAAGCTTCCAATGGATAGGGAAGTATGAGCATGTGAAGAACATGTTAAACAATTGGGTAATCACCGACAATAACTGTGGCAAGATAATTTTTATGAATTTGATCGGGACACCATCATGTCCAATAGAATTGGTTTTGATTCGTGATATAACACGAAGAACCTCCTCCTCACTAACATTTCTAAAAGCAAAGCCATCTTCATTAATCAGAGTTGCAGCATTAAGGTCACTATCGGGAGAGTAAACATTTGCAGGGCCCTGAGAACCAGCAGTAGATGTAGGGTGAACTCATCCGGGTCAAAACTAGAACTCATTCCAGTTTTGGATCCAATGCCCATCCTCCCAATCTTCTTCCAATTGATTGGGCCCGCGAATTTGTGAAGCGCAAACTCTCTAGTCTTTGCCCTAATGAAATAGCTTGCCTCACTGCGAAAACGCCTAAAGTCTTTGTAAGTCTCAACGGTTTTTAGTCTTTTCCAGGCTCCATATGAGATATCCCGCAACTAACATCTAAGCATGACATCCGGGAGTTGTAGAATTCTGGTCATGAGTAGTTTGGACCGGATCAATTTGAGCGGAACATGCGTGGTGAAGAGAGTTTGCACAGTATTTGTGAATAATTGTGGCGAAACCTCAGGGTCCGAGGAGTTAATCATAGGGGTCAAATCAGTCTGCAGTATATCTGCTTCTAAAGCTTCAGATTGAATTGCAGCAAAGTTTCTAAACGTGATCCATCGAGAGGGTTGTGTGTTGCTAGAAATGTTTTTGATTTCGAAACTATACTTGTGGCGACGTGGCTGATCTGATTCCGTTATTTCCAGACTCCGGTCAAGCCATCGTATAAATCTGGTAAATCACTGTCCTAAATTTACTTTAATAATACCTTGCTGAACGCAGAGAACCTTAGCTAGGTAGACTGTGATTTTTGTTTAGATTTAAGAAAAATAAAAAATTTTTATTCTGCTGTCAGTTAAGATTGGGAGAACAACTCCGAAGAATAAAATAAAATAATCGACTTTTTCATGAAGCCAAACAAGAGGAATTTTTATTTACCATTCACAGCAATTATTATCTCTCCACCGAAGTAGCTCCTCTTACGCATTGAGTGAACAAAGGAAGGTTTCGCTTGACTGTTGACATAGGCGCCGCTCAACCGCAGAAGACCTCCTGCTTCTATCATTACGGATTATACGGTAGCACATAACCTCAAGAGTAATTGGAGGGCGAACACCGCTGCCGGTCGGCAGATTGACATTGACCTAACTTGAGACTGACTTCGACTAGCCTCAACCACAGAAAATTCACACGCCTGACCGTCATAGGGACCGTCAGGACCAGTCGTGAACAGCTCTCTGCCCGTTCAATACGAGACCGTTTTTCTCTGTATTTCAGACCAAGTGGAACTCTTTCGGCAGACTTTTGTGGGAAGCGACGAGTTAGACTATATCTCAGTCTTATCGCCGATACGCTTACAGCACTTAAGTCTACCCTCCGATCTGCAAGAAGAAACAACACCTACTATATCAATACCTTCTACCTTATCAAGATTGCATCTTATACGGCGGATATCTGGTTAGATAGTCACAAATCTTCTAGAAGGGACAACACCTTCTACCTTATCAAGATTTCATCTATACTGTGAGTATCTACTTGGATATCCTCAAATCCCCCAGAGGAGATCGCATCTACTGCATCAACACTTGAACCCGTTCTTAACGAGTTTACACCTTTTGTCCCTGCTACTTAGCGGGCCGCAGATAGCACAGTCGTCCAGACGTAGTAGCTCAAGACTTGTCAAGACACACACAACGCTTATTCATAGTAGGGGCATAGCCCCCACTAAATACTTTCTGCATTAACCGACAGGTGGAAAGAATAAAAATGAGCATAGCTATGTAAATCCATCGGTTCTCTATCACTTCTTTCAAATGATGATGGCACTCATTTTCTCCTACCATGCAGCGCCGAGCCTACCCCTTGGGGATTCTGGGGCAAGCTGACCAAACTCTCCTCTTCCGATACTTATTTTAATACAGCCTTTCCTAATTATTTTAATACAGAATTTAAAAAAAAAAACAAATAATTGATAGTAGGACCCGGTGGTTCGTCACTTTCACCATATTTATTGACTCCCATCCACTATAATTTTCATTTGATCATACACAGCCTTCACTAAAAATTTATTATTTGTACTTTTACTTTTGCAAAGTCTTGTTAGTCGATGCGATCACATAATTCGCTTTCAATAGATATGGTGGCCAAACCTACTAAGCGTTCCTGATTTATTGTCGATCGCAGATAATTTTTAATTATTTTAAATAAACGAGCTTTCTGGATATACCAGGAACAGTAAACGTGAAAGCTCTTTACACTTTTCTCTGTCTAACAAAATCCAAGTTGCCGCAAATGATGCCTTTACACAACAGGTGGAGCTACTAGTAAAATAGCCTTGTCTCTTGTTCCTCGACCGAAAGCTGTTACAACGTTACGTGTAGAAAAGTTATAATAAGCATAACTGAATCGAGTTTAATATGTAACGTAGATGGTAGGATGGTACAACCTGAGACAACTCCTCAACTCCTCACAAAAACTCGGTCCAACTAAAGCGAGCTAATGGCCCTCTAATAGAAAGCTCTACACATTCTCTCTCTCTCTTGCTGTATTATGCCACCTAAATTCTTCGCAATGATAGCTTTTTTTGGTTGAATAAAACGTTAAAGAGCTTTCAAAAAGTGTTCCGGGTTTATATGGAGTTTTGCACATCTAGTTTTAAGTTGTCTCAGGTACAACTAAGCCACCTGAATTACTGCATGAATATGTCAGGAATCAAATAACTGGCCTTCCATGTCTCGACTTAGGTCAGAATTTCCAAAAGGAAAACAAGTACTCAAGGCACTCTTCCCGGGTGGCTCATTCAAAGTTGAGAACGGAATGGGTGCTGGTGTTTCAACAAATGGCATATACACTTGGAATGCACAACATTATTAAAGCAAGGTCTTATCCTGAGTATGAAGGAGAAGTATATCTATCGTCTCATATAACCACTGTTGGTTACAATGACCCGAACGAAAATACCCTGAAAGATTGGTAATCTTTTTGAGTCCTTTTTCCATGCATCCACCACAGCAATAGCTCTCATTCAAGATAATATCTCCGCAAAAAAAAAATACCAAATGTCTTGAGCAGGACCACAGTTTCTAATTCGCTTGATATAATCTAATGTTGGAGCGTCTATTTTCCAAAATGCATGATAACATGAAAGGAAGAAAAATTGTAATGAAAAAACAGCACCAGACCAGGAAGTATCTGCAAACCAAATGTAATAAATTTCGTCCAAGAGACTTACGAATCATTAGCACCGCTTCCGCTATGTGACATAGATAAATAGAAATTTCCCTTACTACCTTGACAACACTTCCGCATTATTTTGGTGGCATCAGAAAAATTACACAAGGCTAAAGCAGCCCCATGACATTCCCCTAAGCTTTTTCCGGCTTAATTAATTGCCTGTTTACGATTTAATTGTAAACTCCCTCGCCCATCCTCCCTGACGATAATAAATTCGCTTTTTCTGCCACTATTTAGATAGTGTGGGTGCAAAATAAATAAAACGAATCTGATTAAATAGCAACAGGATATCATCATCCTTTTAACGTAGAGTAAACAGCAAGCATTCTTGCAACCATAGCTGGTCACCATTATTGCCCATTTCAAATTGCCTAAGCTCATGAACTAGCGCAAAACAGGGACTAAAATGAAAAGGGAAAGCACAAATTTAAAGCAACAGAAATTACATTAAGAGTCGTCTAAAAGGATGAAGGGTTTCCTGGAAGGATATGAAAGGAGAAAAATTCATTTATATGCAAATTTTCTTCTTGTTTTTGGAGGCACTGCCACTAGCTGTTCTGTGTCAGCAAGATTTCTACCGTGCCATTTGCAGTGATAGAACACCAATATTCTTCTAAGCAACACATCTGTCATACATACATACATAAAAATAGGAATCGTACGTACTACGTCCCTCAGACTTCCTTGTATTGTGCACTTTGAAGTTAATTAAAACCAATCTAAATGTCCTTCAGACAACAATAATGGGAAATAAGTGGTTAAATAAGGTTTAGGATGTGTAGGAGTGCCCGAGAACTATCGATCCTTAACAAAGAATTTGCATAAGACATGTTTTTGTAGGTGTTTTCGGGATGATCCTTTTTGAAGGATTTTCGGATATTTGATGTGTTGTTTTCATTTTATATGCATATTGTAATTGATTCAGATAATGTACCTTGTACCCTAGACAGACTGTTTCCATAATGACTTAATTTTTAATTAAATGGAGTCAAATTTGGAGTGTGTCACACAAATGAAGTTCATCAAGGACCCATTTGCTTCATTTTCAAATGATCCAAAATTTACTCCATTTAGTGAACTTGCAGTAAAAGTGCCACCTACCGTCATTGAAATGAGCTGAATTTAATGGAAAATGGAAAGTTTTTCCAATAAAGTTAACAGTGACAGCCATCAGCTGATCATTACAGAAATTTCTTTGCCGGTTTGTTCTTTTTTCATCTTTTATTAAATGCTTCGCACCTACAGAAATACTCACAAATTTCCTTGATAGAATTAAATTAGATTATTGAACTCTGTCATGATCTTTAGTCACATTGACAAGCGCTGAATGACATTCCAAATGAAATAATCTTCGTCCATAGTCTGTCACCCCATCATTTCCTTGAAATGATTGAATTTCAAATTAAGTCATTATGGACACAGTCTGCCTAGAAGGGTATTAAAGGGGTTTGAATGTCGATACAAATAGGTGAGTACTACGTAGGAATCAGTGTCGTTTTCTTTTAACTCACATAAAACGCTCTGAAATGTACATAGACGCTTCCACAAAGTGTCTGAAAAGTTTAGTCACTTCAGCTGGCGTCTGTGTGTGTCCCTGTGTGTTCGAGTCGCGTGTGTCTTGTGTGTATTTCTTTCTCGCAGGTCTGGACATGACCTCCCCCTTCACCGCTCATCTCCCTCTCCTAATATTCTGTTTATTCGATTATATCGGTTGGTATTACACTATCGACGTATAGGCTTGTAGCATTTCATGAAGTGACTAAAAATTTCAGACACTTCGGGTAAAAAGTCATTAAGCGAGAACGGTTAGACTATCTGCCTACATTTCCTAAGGTGCCTAAACTTTTCATAAAGTGCTGAGTTACATCAAGTGTCTACGACATATACAAGCTGAAATGATATGGCTTTATGTTGCCAATAAAATCCAAAGCAGTCTAATTGGAAACATCTCCATTAGTATAAATTTGTGGTTTCCTTTGTTGTTTTTTCTTACACGAAAAAAAAAGTATGTTGTTAATAAAAGGTAGGAGAAATGTCAATCACAACAAGCTACATCAGAAATAATTTCATATATAATCTTTTTTTTCATGATTCACACATTCGCATATAAGACATAAATAGCCTAAAAAACTTCAGCAAACCTTTCTATAAGCCACAAACATTCAGAGAACGTCTCTGAACTAAGCCACTATTTAAGATCTTTCTGGACCTAAATATCCCCATAATCCACAAAATTATCCTCTATCCTCCCGCGCCCTCCTAAATTAACATAGATATAACTATAGCGAGAATGTCTATAGCTGATGTGGCGCAGTAGCTGTACAGGAAAATAAAAAAACGCAGCTAAAGGGAAACACCTCCATCATCTAAACAAAAGAAGCGAATCGACCAAAAATCACGAAAAGTGTGACATCACTTTTTACTATTTTCACAGCGAGCTGAAATTTGGCTCACAGGTTCATGTCGCGTGACAATTGAATCTATCAAAATTTGAACCGGAAATTTCCATGGAAAACCCGGAGAATCGGGAAATTTGAAAACTTGGTACAAATTTGATTAGAGATATATCCGTTTCAGGAAAAATGCAGAGTTTTCCGAAAAAAATTTCCGGATTTTTCCGACTTTTCCGGAAAATTTTCCGGAAAATTTTCCGGTAAAAAAGTTTTCTAAATTATGCAGGATCGAGTTCCCTATCAACTGGCATCATTACTTTCTCTCCGACAATGGTGAAAACTTGCAGAGAAAATCGAGGAAAATACATACATATAAAACGCTTTTCCGGAGTTTTTCCGACCAAGGAAGCGTTCGAGCGTTTTGCAACCTAAGACAAAGTTGTAGAGCGAAATGAGTTGCATAAAGTTACTTTTGTGGAAACTTCCATGGAAAACCCGGAAAAGCGGAAAAATCATCGGAAAAATTTTCATCAATATGATTAGTGATAAATCTGTTTCAGGAAAAGTGCAGAATTTTCCAATTTTTCTGAAATTTCCGGAATTTTCCGACTTTTCCGGAAAATTTTCCGACAAAAAAGTTTTATAAGCTATGCGGAATCATTTTTTTTCCGTCCTACTGGCATCAATACTTTCTATTCAACAATCATGAAAACTTGCATGAAAAATCGAGGAAAATTCATGTAAATTTTTAAAAAAAATTTCATAGTAATAGGAAAAGTCTGTGGAAAACATGGAAAATCGGGAACATTCAGTAAATCAGTGTCTTTTCAGCCGTCATAAAATTGTTTTAAAATATCTCCATGCAGCACGTAATAACAATTTAGTTAACGTGAAAAAGGCAGAAAATAAAATAAGTAAAAAACGAGTTTTCAAACAAAACTGAGGCCAAGTCGCATGAAAAAGTAGAAAATAAACTTTTCTTCACACACAGAGGTGGACTCAGATTTTATTCGCTGGTCTTCTTTAAAAATTCATATATTCTTTTCTACTTATGCTAGGACAGTGGAGCTATCTAAAAAAATAGAATCTTAAAAATTTACGCGAACAAGGACACCAAGGATAAATATTTTATCGTTTATCCTTAAATATCCTGGAAGACGTTCTTTTGATTTTGTTCATGTTTTTATATTTTATACCTTATATTATACACTAAAACATACTAAAATTTCAACTTGGGATCTCAACGGCATCGAGGAGTAAAGAATCAAGAAAGTTTCACAAAAATACATTTAAACTACCTACAAATAAAAAGTAATTCTTTCTATACAGGGTGTCCCGTATATAGTCCTGCATCTGAAGGCTATGAATAGGCCATGCTTAGATAATCAAAAAAAATTGTGTGCGAGGTGGGGAGAAAATCCTTAACGTGTTCGAGATAACAGTAAGTCTACGCTCCTTTAGAATTGTGTGAATTCCAAGCGTAAGGTTATCACACTGCTCTGAATTTTTGAGGATGTAGAAAGTAATCATCCCCTCTTCAATTGCACAATGAATTCTTTAAAAAAGTGCAATGAGAAATCTTGCCACCATATAATTCACATTTACTTTTTATAAAAGTATTTATATTGTGATGTGAGTATGCCCAACAACAACCAACAATTTACAAATCAATTAAAGAATGCACATTCTGCATTATTGCGTTTATTCAATTGACCTGAAAACCATTAATCAATTAATCGATCACAATAAATGTGTGACCGATAATATTAATGCATGTTAAGCAAAACATACGTTCACCCAAATGTATGTCACAATCGCAAGAAGTGACTACATTTGTTTACATGCATTTCTTTACATGTTTTTCGACATGCTTAATACGGGTCAAGCTGGTTGCGTCACATCTTTCTTTTAAGTTAAGCACATAAGTAGAAATAAACAATTTGGCTTAACCTGCCCCAAATCACGGGCATGTAGATACCTATCGAAAAGGCAATGTTCAAAGCATAATTAAGTTTAGGCTAGCATATTTACTGCTATATAAATAAGCTAGGAATAGATCAATAAAAAGAAGTTATTAGTTAGTCTTAACAGAGTCTGGTGACTGCTAGTCTTATCTGCACTTCCACCTTACCTAGCCATCTGCTACTATAGCGGCGCCTATAAAGAGATCTGCTTACTGAACTTCTCTTAGGAGATCTGCTTTAAATCTGCTCCACTTTCTCCATAGGAGATCTGCCTAATGGCTCCCTCCATCCATCATTAACCTGTTGCAAAAGCAGTTAAATCACTACAGGGCTACATAGCACATTCATCGTGTTATTACATGGCAACGTATCTACCACAATATGGGCAACTGGTATGACCTCCATCATTGAACTTCTATAGTAGGCGATCAGAGATAAGCATACTGATGAAAGAGACCTCTCTGATCTCTGGGTCCTTTGCGGTTCGAATTATTTTTCCTATTCCCGGTCCTAGTCCGGTCCAAATTATATCTTGATATTTATCAATCTTTACTCACACTCTCATTACGAAATCTCCAGAACTATAAAGCCTACAAGTTTGAAATTTAGAATATAGGTTCTTATACGACATAGGCATCCACTAAGAAGGGATATTCGGAAATTCAACTCCTAGATCTCCTGTAGAATTTCAAAATGGCGGATACAATATGGTGACTGAAAACGTTCAGCTTCAAAGGATGGCTTTGAAAACGGTTCCTTTTATGTTTCCGGGCTCGCCGATCCCGAATCTACTATCGAAATTCGAAAATTAAGGATGGCGGACCCAATATGGCGACCAACAATTTCTCAATTTCAAAGGATTGCCATGAAAACGGGTTCCTTTTATGTTTTCGGGCTCGCCGATCCCGAATCTACTATCGAAATTCGAAAATTAAAGCTGGCGGATCCAATATGGCGACGAACAATTTCTCAATTTCAAAGGATTACAATGAAAATGAATATATAGAGCTTTTTGGGGTCGCTGATTTTAAATGTTGTAGTAATTTTATCTTGGGAATGTTTTGGGTTGCCGCGGGAAAAATGAAAAGCATCTCCACACAGCAAACAGTTTTAAAATTCTCCAACAATTTTACCGCAAATGAATTCAGATTAAAATTTAGACAGTATCATTCATTTTGTAAAAGTTTTAATTTACAAAGCCAAGGCCGGGTAGTGTCTGCTAGTTTATTATAAACCTGACAAATTTATTGATAAAATTGATAACTCTGGAGTCTGAAGGCTTTAGGTTCCTATTGCCTTCTCTGACCCTCCCTGACCCTCAATCTAAATACAAATCTAGTCGGAGATACTAATCATGAGGTATAGAAATAACAATAAGCACTATATTGATACACATTTCTACATTAACCGCAGAACTTGATGCACCACGATACAATAACAACTGAAACCTAAAAGGACCAGACCAGCCATTTACTTCCAGAATTGTGATTCACCTTTTCAATAATCTTAGAGAATCTTGGCCAAGCATCACTGGATACCATATTTTCAAAAAACTTCGGTCTCCTATACTTGATTTGAGGACCATTTTGGCTTCAGTTACTTTTGGGGAACTTTTCTCGGAGATATTGCATGATTCATTGCCTTCACGAAGTTTTTCATTTAATCTAATTTGATGATTTTTTCTTTATCCACTAAAAGAACATATTAAATATTTTGATTTTCTGGCGAAAAATGGATGCCATCCAATCCCGTTTAAGATAATGATTCTCCTTATCGCGACTATCCCACAGACATAGAAAGCAACAGTATTTGGTGTGACCTTGTTGCATCCCCAAAAGTACAGCGATAACTTTAAAGTCAGTACAAATCCTTCAAGAATGTTGATTGTAGTTAACTTTTGCCAGCAACTTCTTCATATTTTCATAAGTTTCCTTCATGTATGCTGCATGACCAACAAGAACAGAAGGGTAATTGTTGCGATACACTAAATTACCATCCCTCTACAAAATCTTCGTGACGATGACGAAACAAACTAATTTTTGCCTCCTTCTCCAAAAGATGCCACTGCTGTAAACGTGATGCAAGAAGCTCTGCTTGTGATTTCGATAAGTTTAAATCGCTTACTAAATCGTTTAATTCCTCCTGCTTGATTAAATGCAGGGGCGCACCGAGAGGGGGGACGAACGGGACCGGTCCCCCTCCAGAATGTCAGTTTTCTGAACATAATTTACAAATTACGTATAAAATGTGGTCTGTACATATATTATTACAAAGTCCGATAAAATAAAATAAAATCTTTTAATCTACAATAGCAGTCCTTAAGTGCTCAGATGGGTGCAGGACGCGACTTTAGAGCCCAATTTTTCCGACTCGTTAGGACTTGGGACCCACTTGAAGTGGGTAGTGCGTTCTGGAATGGACCATAACAAGTTTTAGAACGTGCCTGAAAGCAAATGTTTTTACATAATAGCAGTTTTGTATACATTTGATTGACTTTCTCAATACTTCCGATAGGAAAAAATATGAATCACTCGACGTATATACATCATTTCAAATGTTGTGGTCCATTCGGGAATGGACCACCAAGCCATATAAATTTTGTGTACTTTTTTGGTACTGCATGCAACATCTAGTTCTTGTGCCATCTATGCTACTACTAACCTATCGGAACTCTATTCTATTATATTTCTACCACTGAGGTTGACTACGTCTAAACAGATTTCAGTACAGCATTGGATGAAATTAATCACCATAATCTTGCTCTAAAAGTCACCTATTTTGCCCTTTATCCTCCTTTTTTACATGGTTATGGTCTTACACTTGTCTGACCTAACTTAGCGTGCTCTCTTTGGAGCAGTTTTTTTATTCCTTTGAAATCAAAAATACTGAAATTAAATTAAATTAAATTAGATTAAATTTTTAACATATCCTAAAAACAAAATTCTACATCAAAACTTAAGACCTTTTAAACTAAAATTTCTTATACCTCACTAAAAATATAATTATAGAGCTAAACAAATAATCGTGTTCAGAAAACGTTTGCTAAGCATGTGTGCAAAACCTATTAAGGGAAACAATACTCCCCTCCCTCCCTCACCCTTCCTCATCCATAGCAAATATGTGTACAATGAAGGAATTAATCAAGTTGTGGTGAAGTCTATTTCATGCTTTTCAACTAAAACAAATCAATTAAAGCATTCGTGTGAAAAAGTAATGAAATTTAGTAGAAAGAGCTTTCAGTTTGTTCTGGGTATCTCAGAAAAGTGAGCCAAAAATGCACCTTCTAACCCTCATTAGTTTACAATTGATATTACAAGGAACTACAATATCAGGTAAATTCAAAATCTAATCTCAAGACTTGCTGATGATTTCGTTATTTGTAATCATTGGGGACTTTAATCGATTACTGTGAATATGTGTAGATCTTCGCTGTAGTAAGCCGTTGGAATTAGTACGTAGAAATACTGGACTTTGTAGAGCATTGCGGGAGGCCTTCTATTTTAATGTGGAAATAAATTTATGCAATCGAATCCAATATAGTGCATGTGTAGAGATTAAAACGTATCTATTTGATGCTTTGGAAGATTGCGAAGAGATTTGTATGGGTATGAAATTTATAAAGGACTCTGATTAGAAGGAAGTTTTATTATGTGAATAAAATAAAATTTCTAATGGTGTTTTATTGAAATTTTGTTCTACATAAATTGGGCATTGTGGTAGTTTTTGTTTCATTTAACTTATACACAATTGTAGAGTTTATCGTTCCCTATATAGCACTGCAGGTAGCTGTTCTAGAATCTATGTCTGTAATCCTTGTTAGTTGAGTACTGATTTACATTATGGAAGCGCTATTCATTTGTCTGTTCCATAAGGTAAATTGGTTCGGCGAAATTTCAAGTTTCGTTAACACCATGATTTGTCGATTTTAAATGTGCTATTATTCACCAACCTCTTTGAGTTGGATTAGAAACAAATTTTCTCTGGTTGACTTTCGCACTTTCATCAATAGTTTATGGTTTCAGTGTAGACCATTAATAATCTGAAGGATATTTTCAACCTTCTTTGTTTGGCCTGGATTCAGATAGTTTAGATCCCGATCGGAATAATTCGATAAATGGCTACCTAAATACAAAAAATTTACGAATTGCATGAATTGTTGAGCGAACAGAACACTAATTTTCATAATAAATTTTTATAATTAATTGTAAATCACTGAAATGCCAAACTATACCGAATGCAAACTATCAAAGTGAGCTATCTAATCAAATAAGGCTGCCATCGCCACTTTTTATATATTGAGAAGTAAATTCACCAAAACTGTAAAAGGTGATCAAGTTGTTGTCCATTTAGCACAATTGGAATATTTTTTTTTTGTATATCCATAAAAGTGAATAGGTACTTGAGTAAGCATACCTTCGAATGTTGTATTCTCACACATTCTTTTTTCTGCATTCCCAAATATTCGAAAATTTTCACGATTAAATTCTGACGCTCAAAATCCTCCTCAGTATGTTAGTTTCAATTGCGCTTGCCCTTTCCTTATTTTTACTATCCACACACATTGACGCAACATTTACGATTTCCTCACATTCTATTAAAATTTTCCCCAATTCTATCGAATTACTGAAGATATCTTTTGTCTATACCACGTATGAGGAAGCAAATCTTGCAATACAATACAAAAATGTCTGGTGATTAAAGATTTGAAGTTCACAAGTCGTTAAAATCATTTTTGTTTAAAATTATGATTTTGTTAGCAAGTCAATATTTTTTCACTTTACAAAAAATACTCTTATCACGAAGAAGAGGGGATTGGTCAGAAGGTTTCCTATACACAATCATCACATTTCACATATTTCACAGCTCTTCACATATCATTCAAAATCCGTTTTTTTCTACACTGAATCATTGCCTCACTGGATCACTCGTGAAAATGTAATTGCCATTTCACGTTTCCTTTACATTATCTGCCCAGCAGGATACTTATCTAAATATTTACTACTTTTGTTTAAAAAAAAAAAAAGTTCACAATTACTTCACAAAATTCTGCCTGCATTCAAAATTTTATTTTATTTTTTCATAATAATTTATCAACCTATTTTGCACATATCCCACTCAAGCCACCATAAAATTTACAAAAAAAAAAAAAAAATCTTGCTCTGAAAGTATTACAGTAAAAAAAAATCCCTTTAAATTTTTATCAGTAATTACAATAAATCACATCATCAAATGCTTCAGCAAAGTTAGCAAACTGCCTCCACTTTTAGATATGTATTTCAGATAAAAAAAAAACAAAAGCAGGACATAAGCTCTACAAGTTCACCTCAGCATCGTAAAAGGCTAAAGCAAAGTATTAAGAAGGTTCACTGGAATTACCCATTAGAGTTTATAAGTTCCCTAATTTGTTAATTAAAGTGTGGCTATTTCGCAACCCAAAACGTCTACCTTTAACCCACACGAAAGTCGTAAAATTCCGGTGTGCTAACCTCCGACAATGGTACAAGTTGCTGTTTAAGTGTGTTTTAATCACCTTTGCAATATATTTGCAATTAGATATTCCCACCATTAATGACCCATTAAAGGTGAACATCTCCAAAACCAAAATCTCCCCCCGCCCTCCCCCTTCTTAACTCTCACCATTTGCACCCTATATTCTTGCCCCTTCCATTGTAATACCAGCAGAGCTTGGGGTTAGATATTAAACACTTCTTGAAATTTAAAAATTGATGTATGATTTTCAAACTTAAATAATGTCAAGATTTAGGATTCTTTGCCAAGACGTTGCCACCTGGTGATAAAGGTAAACGCACAAAGCTCTGCTACTCTTGTCCGTGTAAATGCCATAAAAAAAAACATCGATTTGTGGATTTTCCTCCTTTTACCATTAAGGATTTATCCCTTCACATTCTCTGTTCTGTCTGCCGAGGTAGATAATTTGCATTTTTGATGGGGTTACATCAATCTCAAGACTGAATACTTCGATGGCATATTACTGATGATTTACGTGCAAAAACGTGACGTCCATGATTTACAAAAATTCTACGAATCAGAGAAGTGACATGAATGGCTGATTTCGTCCCGATTAGATGCTGATCTTTAAGAAATTATGGCTTTTCCTATGGATAATATTTAACACCATAAACGGATGATTTCAGCCGAGAATAAATTTATGTGATGTCGTATAATTCGGGAGTTGACGATTATCATGGTTGGTGGTGGGTGGAAGCGGAAAGAAATTCAAGTTTAGGGGAGCAAATTTTGTACGGTACAAAAAATGTTAACATTAATATTTGTAACTTACGAGTTAGCATATTCTCCAATACTAATTTAATTGAAATTTTGTTCACCATTTAAGCCTAGTTATGTACTTCGACTTTAATTGGTCTACAACCATTTATCGAGCCAGTTTTGCGTTAATTCTTCAATTTATTCAAAAACCTTCTACCTATAAAGAGGAATTACCACGCTAATAGAGCAGCAAAAAAAATATTTTCTGAAATCATAAGTACGAATACAATAATAATTATTACACCACAAAATACTGGTTTCAAAAACTATTTACAGCCCAATCCACCCCACAGTAACTAGCAATTGAAATTACGTAGATATATCTCAAATTTTCTGAAGTCACCGCCATCTATTGAAAAGACAAGTAACTTAGAGACTTTTATGTCGCCATCTATGCAAATATCTGCCAAATTATAAATACAACAATTATCACAATTCCATCTGACACTCTTATAATTTTCAAAGTTACACGCATGTAAGATACATAGGTTTTTTACAGTTGACAAAAATTTCCCTTAGTTCTAAAAATTCTAAAAGTCGGGACCACCCTACATAGCAATAGCGCCATGAGTTTCCAAGCTTTCCCCTTGGAACGCCCCATACCCCATACGGAAAATAGCAAAGCCAAACATCGTATGGCGGCGCGACACTAGCGCCATGAGTTGCCATACTTACGCCCCATTGGGAAGCTTTCAAAACTTTTCCTATACAATCAAAAATAATACCCAAAGATGGCGGTGTCAGTTTTTCATTTGTACAAAAAACTGACAACTCCGAAACCCCCTTAATAGGGGAACACATTCGTTAAATTTCTCCTTATTTTCTACCCTTAATAAGTTTTATTCACCCCATATCCACCATCAAGTATTACAAATTATATCCCTTTACAGAACATGCGCTTTAAAAAAAAAATTCATTTTCAAATAGTCCTCCCCTCCCCATTCTCAAGCTCCTTGCAGCATACTTTTGGCTTCTGTTTTGAGGTAGGCAAAAGGCCTGTCGGTCTATACCTAAGGATATTTAATTTTGCGAAGCCCTATGATGATATGAGGCATGGGCGCTTTTTGTTTTCATTCATTATTTGGATAAGGCCCAAGGACTAACTATGTACTCATGAGTCATGTTAGCAGCAGTCCTCCAGTGAAATGTGTGCCTATTATCATGCATATTAAACATAAAAGGAGTTCAGTCTCAGAGATATTAATATTTTGCTGAATTTATTGTAATATTTCGGAGGATAAGGGATCTTCACTGTTGACTGATTATTTTTACATACAAAGATGGAAAATTAGGAAAGAAAATATTTTGATGATTTGTTTTTTTCCTTTTTTTTCTGTTTTGTTTACTTCTATGGAAATTTACTGCTTTTTTATATGGGCATATTTATGTATATTTGTACATGGAAAACCTTATAAAAATTATGAAATTATGCGTCTCCTATAAGTTTGGAAAAAATTTAAAAAATAAATTTCTTCTTAAGTTTTTTTTTAATGACATGGCATTTGAGGTCAAGAGCTTTACAGGTCAAGTGCATTATCGGAGAATATCACTTCAACATCTTTCTATCATTTTCAACTAGTATTGCTGTTTTGTACTAAAGCGTGTTGTCTCTCCACTCAAACTCAAGTGATCTATATATAGTAGACTACTACCTCATCGCAAACATTAGTTGACGTCGAAATATGAAACAGTTACAAGGATCTTATTAGCGACCTGTTTTTTCAACAGTCAAAATAAGGGCGACAGCTACAACAGAGGGAACTGCAACAAAATGTACGATAACAGAAATTTTAGCATCACAGCAATCTAATCTAACAGTCAAGCAGTCAACTAGTTGATCAACTCTGGTTGAATTTCAATTTGATGTTATAAATTGAGACATTTATTGTAGCATTTGAGGAAGTTGTGGTGGTAAGTTGATGGTATCTGGTTGTCGTATACATATCACTGCATGAGTAGCGATTCGATTCCTCAAATTCGGGTATCCGAATAATCCGGATCCTAGTATCCGGTCCCGAACTAGACGGATCCGGATCCGAGCTATCTGCATCTGAATCCGAGCTATCCGGATCCAGACTAGCAAAAGCGATTCTAAATTTCTTCCAGATTGCATTGTTTCATAGTCCAGTCAAATTTGATTAAAATTATGCAAATAGAAAAAATAATTGGTAAAAAGCTATAAATTGGTAGAGACCTTTATTTTGGCATACCTAACTTCAAGGTTCAATTCGCCATCTTGAAAAAAATTAAAGCTCATTAAAAAGCTCATATAAAAAAGGTAGGTATAATTCATTTTATTCATATCTTCAATAATTTGTCTGTTATACAGCCTGTGTCTAACGACATCACACTCTCTCTCTAGAGCCTGTAAAAAAATATTTATCAACAAAAGTGATCACATTTGTCCGTAATATTTCTCATACACATAAAAATTTGGCAACTCTTTCTATTTAATATTGTTGAATACGACCAGAACTGGGAGTAGCCTTTCCTATGAGGTTTCACTGAACTGGAGGTTGCGAATTTGCGGGGCTATCATCATTTTACTTTCATCGCGATCGGATCAACGATTACCGAGATATACTGACAAAACTGGATTGGAGCACCTGTTTTTAAGATGTGTAATGCCATGATTGATAAAAGCAACAGGAGAGCTAATGACAGGATACAGAACTTTTCAAAAAGTTCACTGTTACGGAGAAAAAAAATGTATGGTCGCGAAGTGTATAGAGAGCCGTTGCAATGCAAGGCTACTAGGATTTAGATAGAAGCTCTTATTTCAGTATATGAATTCCCACCCAATAAGGAATAATAATAAAATAAGTAAAAAACGAGTTTTCAAACAAAACTGAGGCCGAGCCGCATGAAAAAGAAAAAATACACTTTTCTTCACACACAAAGGTGGACTCAGATTTTATTCGCTGACAATCACCGATATATTTCAGTATCATCAATCAGAGGTAATAAGCGATTTGATTCATGAAGAGAAAGAATATTCAAGAGAAATGTCCCAATCAAAAAATCTGAGTCCACCTCTGTGTGTGAAGAAAAGTTTATTTTCTACTTTTTCATGCGGTTTGGCCTCAGTTTTTTTTTAAAATTCATTTTTTATTTATTTTATTTTCTGCCTTTTTCACGTTAATTAAATTGTTATTACGTGCTGCATGGAGATATTTTAAAACAATTTTATGACGACTGAAGACACTGATTTACCAGTTTTTCAAAAAAATTTATCTAATATCAATTTAACCGAACTTAATTATATTTTTACTTAATTCTACTTTAATTTTAGTTTCTTACTTTCTTTTTGATTTTCCGTTTTCCTTTTAGTTTTCCGTTTTCCTTTAATTTTTCTTATATTTATCCTTATATTTCTTTCTTTCTTCTTTAATTTGAGTCAATTTTTGAATATTCGCAGCGTATTTGTTTTTGCGTCTATAAGACTTGATAGTTTCCAATCGACTGACCGTACTTCGAACACAATCCGAACAGTTTCGATAACTCAGACTACGGTTTACCGAGGTTTCAAAAATTTGAAATTTTGAAGGCAGTTACGATGATGGAAGTCAGCACCTCGCCTGGAGGTTTTTGTTCAGCTTATCATAACCGACATTTAAAGTCATGTTTGGTGCCGATCCGAAAACAAAAATTTTTCGAGTATCAAATCGTTGAGGTACTGCAACGGTTTTCTGAAAATCAAATAATGTTTTAAGCAGCGCTTTTTAGCTGTATTCCAACTTGATCCCATATAACATGAATTTTCCCGATTTTCCATGTTTTCCACAGACTTTTCCTATTACTATGATTTTTTTTTTAAATTTACATGAATTTTCCTCAATTTTTCATGCAAGTTTTCATGATTGTTGAAGAGAAAGTATTGATGCCAGTAGGGCTGAAAAAAATGATTCCGCATAGCTTATAAAACTTTTTTGTCGGAAAATTTTCCGAAAAAGTCGGAAAATTTTCCAGAAAAATTTGAAAATTCTTCATTTTTCCTGAAACAGATTTATCACTAATCATATCGATGAAAATTTGTCCGAGGATTTTTTCGCTTTTCCGGGGTTTCCATGGAATTTTCCACAAAAGCAACTTTATGCAACTCATTTCGCTCTACAACTTTGTCTTAGGTTGCAAAACGCTCAAACGCTTTCTTGGTCTGAAAAACTCCGGATTAGCGTTTTACATGAATTTTCCTCGATTTTTTCTGCAAGTTTTCACCATTGTCGGAGAGAAAGTAATGATGCCAGTTGATAGGAAACTTGACCCTGCATAATTTAGAAAACATTTTTACCGGAGAATTTTCCGGAAAAGTCGGAAAATTCCGGAAAAAAAATTTCGGAAAACTCTGCATTTTTCCTGAAACGGATTTATCACTAATCAAATTTGTACCAAATTTTCATATGATTTTTCCAGATTTTCCGGGTATTCCATGGAAATTTCCGGTTCAAATTTTGATGAATTCAATTGTCACGCGACATGAACCTGTGTGCCAAATTTCAGCTCGCTGTGATGACGAAAAGTGGGTCTACGACAGTGTCGAAAATAGTAAAAAAGAAATATCTAAATAAATAGATAGAGAAATTCGTGTACGAGTTAAAGGGAATGGCCTCAAAAAGTGGTAAAAGTGACAAAATTAATAAATGGAAATTGATTTAATTGAAGATTTTTGCTTTCTATTAATTCGCAGTACCATTTTCATTCAATTTTAATATTTACATTGCACTTTTAATCATTTCGTAATAATTTAATTGTTTGGACACATCGCGATCTTACGGAATGAGAGATTCTTAGCGCACTATACTTACGGAAAATTGGATATTTAAACTTAACGAAAGTTCCTCTCACACGAGCTAAAGTTAATTTGTGTACGCCTATTAAATTAAAGGGCGCGTTCGCTTTACGTAAGTAAATGTACTTACTTATAATACTTCTATTGTAGTTCAGCCTTTTCTGTTCTGTATTCTCGCTTCGTGCGTGGTCCGATGTTACGAAATTTCCCATCGTGCTAACTCTACGACGCACTCTAACTTCGTGCATGGTCCGACGTTGCACAATAAGGAGGGACAGAATAAAGAGTGAATTTAAATAAGAACATTCACGGTGTTCTCATTTATCTTTCCAACATCCTGGGATTTTAACCCTGGGCATTCTCCTGACTACTAGTTGCAATACACGATCATTTTAGTTTAGGATAAAGTTCCTTTATAGCATCTGCATATCTCATAATCACAATAAAACTGAATTTATTCACCTAAACATTTTAAAATATTTTTAAAGCAATCGTTTTCTCTCTCTCTAAAGATTTTATTTCACTACAAAATTCTTTAAAACAAATTACCTACTCAATGCCATCATTTAACTTCCAACATAATTCGTGTTAATAAAGAGCACCACAATCGCATTAAATTCTTTCAGCCGCCACAGAAGTCATTTCTCTTTTAACGATTCATTTCAATAGTCGAACAAAAACAACAACAACAACAAAAACAACAGCAACAGCAACACCAACACCAACAACGCTCAGCTTTCAAAATTCAAAATGTTTTCATAAAGGTCCTTTACCTAATTGGAACCCCGGAATCCCTTCTCTGCAATTACAGCACATCCTTTAACAAAGCAACCAACACAAAATTCGCCTCTTCGTCATCGTCCGTCGCAACCTATTTAAGATAACCATTCCTCCACAGCAAATTCGAAGGCAATAAGCAGGTGAAGAGGTGAAATTCTATAGCCTAGCCATCGTAACCAGGGCGAGTGAATGCAGAGGATGTAAAACAGTATTTAACAGACGATAAATTCTAGGTTACGTTCCAGCTTTGAAATTCTTCCCAACTGCAGCCCATAACCTGTCCCGATCCTGATGATCCCTGTATACTGTTTACGGGCTGAATAGCTAGACCCATATAATCTTGATGTTGGCCTCTATATGCAAAGTGGTGGTGGTGGTATAGATAGGACAGCGAAGTACGTCAGAAGCAAAATGAAAGTAGTTTTATGTAGAAGCTAACTATTCAGCACCCGCACACTAGAACTTCCCAGTTTAATTGCAAAGGACAGTGTTTTCAGGTATTTCAATTTTTGTTTTGTTTTTTTTTTTCTAACTAATGATAGGCGATGACTTTGTGCATTTACCCCCTAGGCTCCATCTACATCCTTTTCTATCCTGCTGTTCTGACTCGTATTGTGAGGAAAATCATCTCTTCACCAGATATTGGGTGAGGATTTGACTATATCCTGAAACTATTATGCCCAAGGCAGACGCTTTGTGTTACTGGAACATGTCTGCCAAAAAGGAGCTTATTGCACTTTTCCGTACGAACAAGCAAAAGGAAATTTCTATCACGATATAAAATGGAGTTATTTGTGCTATAAGGATGTTTGTGCATTTTTGAGATAAATTGAGTTTTTAAAAGTCCTGCTACACTTGGACGCAGAGACTTGGGCACTTCTACAGAGGTGAAATAATTTATGGTATTCGATTTTAGTGATATATGAGATTATTCGTGCCTGGAGGGAAAATCGAATTGAAATGCAAGGAATTTAAAACTTAGTTTTTTTTCGGGTTAGATTTAAAATTTTCTATTATAATTTATCATTATAATACAACCTATAAGAATTTGGGGTGAATAACAACTGGAGCAGATTTCTTAATAATTTTAAATCATATTAAACACGTTATGTATTACGTTTCCACCATTATTGAAAGTTTTACTGAACCTGAAATTTCTTCATAGGTATGACTCGTACATTTCCGAACAACACAAAACTAGCGGTAGATATTGTTATTAGTCATTTTTTTTTTAATCGGTTCACTCAATTTTACCTAGAAAAGCCAAGTTGCGATTTTTCCTTAGTCCTTCTTACTAACAAAAAAAAACAACACTCGCCTGGTGAATCCGATGAATAATTTCATAATGTTACAATTTTTAGATAAAATTCATGGCGAGGCAGATTTTAATTTTGAAATGACAATATGAGGATCAATTAGCAAATTACCATCAAATCTCTTGAAAATAAAAATAGCGAAGACATCTCTGCCTTATGCATATATGTATGTATAGCAATCACAAACACAATGGTACTTCTTGTGTGTGGAAATCAATATCATTTGAAAATGTGAATTTTATAACAGCCTCGCGGGGCGTCCTAAGGAAAATATTCGAATCAGAATTTAGACCTCGTAGTATTTTTTCAGTTGGCCGAAAATATTTCAAGGAGCTTGGTGCGTACAGTCAAAACGATTTTTGTATAGGAAGCAGTTGAAAAAAATGAGTAGCTTTGAGACAGTCGTAGTGCATCACGCACTGTTTTAAATAGCTGAGAATGTTTATTTTTACTTTTTTTTTTTAGAAATTTACAAATATGAAGTGTGAAATTTTACTACTTACGATATTATAAAATTTCGAAAAAAAAATTTACAGTGTGTATATTCAGATATACATATATATAAGCCTGGCGATATTTTATTGTAAATGATTAAACATCTGACAGATATGGCTACAATGTTAAATATGAACTTGTCGGAAAAAATAATTGGAATATCTGGACCAAAAATATCTATAACTGATGTAGAAAATGTGGAATAAATCTGGGCTTGTTTCACACGAATCCATATACAGAAATACAGTAATGCCCGGATAATAACCACCCGCTTATTACCAAAACCCTTTTATTATCATATATTGTCGAAGCCCGCAACATTTTCCTAGTAATTTCGAATACTTTTACTCTGTTAATAGCAACCCCGCCCATTAACAATACCCCCTTTATAACCTTAAATAACGCATCTTAAATTTTTTATTATCAATGTAAATTTCCCCGCATATTGTAACAGTCAGGTCTAATTTTTCTGTTCAGCGCATTCGTATATTAAGGTGGCCCAAAAATGTATGGATTTGCAAAAGTGTTAAAATACCTGAATGCTTCAGAATATGTTGGCTAAAGTAATGCTAAATTTCTTTGCAAAACTCTTTCAACATTTTCTGTTATAACTTTTTAATTTGACAATAATTTTCCTTGATTATTTTTTACAATTTATGAAAACTTCATTATATAAACTTATTGCAGTGAAAGACGTTTTAGAAAATTAAATTTTTATATTTTTTATAATTTTTTTAAAAATGAAAATTCGGATGCTGACATGTAATGTGTAATTAAATTACGATATCGACTTTGCCGTTTTCCTTCCACACTTTTTCCTTAACGTGGATATTTCTGAACTGAAGTTGGCCGCAGCCGACACCAATTTTGCATTTTGAGCAAAGTTCAGTTTCAGTCGAAGTCCCAGGCGAAGTCGTAATTGCAATTTAATCTTGCCAAATGCATTTATACCATTTGGGCTAAGTAAAAGTAGACTGAGAAGTCATGTAATTTGGGCCTAAAGGAAGTCATGTATTGTATAACTTGTTCTCAAATTGGGATTTTCAAAGGTTCTAGAATTGCGTATAGAAGATGAGGAGTTTAACTAGTAGCTAAAATGTGATGACAGCTTGGAAAATTAACAAACAGACAAAGAGATAGTAGATGATCCTCGAAGCAGATCGTCCAAGCAGTGAAGAAGAAATATTTGACGTTCTTGAAAGTGATGCTTCTACCAATAAGGTATCAAGCCGGAAGGATGCGATTCTTGCGCTGGACGTTGTGCACAAATATTTACTTGCAAATGCTCTTGAATTAAAAAACTCTATTTTACTCAAAGAATTATTTATAGAAATGTCCATAAAGTCCAGAGCACAAAAAAGAAATTTCTGATTATTTTAAGTGAATCTAATGATGTATAAGTATATTTTGTCATATACATTATATACAGGGTGTGTTGTATTTTTCTTGTTTGCTCCGTGCTCCTGTGGAGAGAGCAAACACCAGGATATGTAAGAATTAAAACACACCTCTTAGCTAAACTTTCTTCTGTATTCTTCATAATTTTTTTTTTATTTTATAAAATTTCCTCTATATTTTTCCACAATTTTCTTTGATATAATTTCCTATATATTTTTCACATTTTTTAGACTTAAATTCCTTTAATATATATATTTTTTTTTCACTATTTTCTGATTTAACAACTTTTAACTCCGATTTAATTTTCCGTTAATATTCTATAATAAAAGTGTCACCTCGACGGGATGGAAAAAAGAACTCCCCGAGGTTTGGGCAAATTGCACCCAGGTACCCACGATATCTTGCAAAGCTTTTTTATATTTTATTGTTTTCTCACGACGCGACGTTGAAAAAACGTACGTGAGTAAATGCAAAAGTTTTTTGATGCGAGCTATATGCATCAATGGAAACTGTAATATGCACTTGTGCGACCGTCTTGAAATATTAATTTTAAGAGGGCGCGAATAATTTTGATAATTGTATGTATGTATGTACATACAATTAGATTGGATTAAGTAGGTAATGTACGTATGTACATAGTACATACGGAAAAAAAGTAAGAAGACACTGTATGTAGGTAAGTGTGCATACCGTGTGAGTGGAATGTGTGTCTGATAACAAAATGCAATTTATGCTAAATTGCATTTTGTTATAATATGGGAATGCAAATTTAAATGCATTTTAAATTTTAAATGAAATTTTAAAATGAAATAATTTTTCATTTTCAGGGTCATTTCTGCGATACATCAATATATTGCATAGGGCAAGATATTGATGTATTCACCTTATGGTTGTGATTTAGGGCATTGGTACCTAAGTCACAACAGGTGTCCCAGGAAATAGTGCCAAGTCCAGAGGTAGAGCACCCCACGGGTGCCCGAATTATCCCATGTATGTTCTGCGATTTTTGTAGTTTACGCGTTATGATTTTTTTCGTGATTTTTTAACAAACTGCTAATTTGAAGACATTTTTGGTCATAATGACTTGAATAATTCAGACAAATTGCTGATTTTTTTTTCGCAATTTAGCTGAGTGTTAGGACCAATCAATGCAAAAAGATTTGATTCCATAGATCATACCATTGCGCCAAAAGAAATTTTTAAATTACATAAAATTCAAAATAATAAAATGTGCCAAAATCTTTGGGGCCAATTGAAAAAAAAAACTTAAGTAATTTTTATCCCCCCAAACTTATTTTAAAAACTTCATTTCATATGGCATCATTTAGGTATGAAGTATCCAGGGAAAAAATCTTCTGCGAATTGCTGTTGATAATGAGCTGAGGTGAACAATGAAACCCATTTTCCGATCGGACATAACGCTACCGATTTAAGACTTAGTACGTTTTGAATAGAATTTTAGTTATGATGTCAAAGAGATAACTCAATAAAATTTACACGATAAATAGCCAATGAAATGGGGAAGCTTGCAAAATTACTTTAGAGTGAAAAAGTTACGTGACTGTTTTTTTTAAATTGCCCTCAAAGATTTTGGCACACTATCTAATGTCGGCTGTAAGTATAGTTCTTAAATATGTAGTTTCTTAGGAGGACAGCACAAGCGACATCATTACAGAAACTATGCATAACTACCTCAAACTTAACACAAAGTTTATGTCAAAGATGAAAGGCGATCATCTTACCAGTAATCATAACGGAATAACTCCTTTTTAGCTCAGTATAATCATTATTTTTACCTCAAAATGATCATAAATTGAGCTCTTCTTTTTAATTACCCTACTGAAATGAAATCACAAATTAAATTATAACTCAAAAAAACGCACAGATCTGAACTACATAGCTATTTATCATGCATCTAGAATAAAATGAACACTGACGCAATATTGTGGCAATTTCTGGCTTGAAACAATTTAAAAATGGAGAAGGGAATATGTTCGTCTTCCCGTCCGAAATTCTGGGAAAAATCATATAAAGTTTTGAAAATATTTCCTTAAAGTTGGCACACAAAATAAAATTTTCTTAAATTAAATGCGGATGACAGTGAAACCCAAATATTGAGCATTTTTCAAATAGAAAAGATTTTAGAATTTTAATGATAATACTCTGCATACTATGCTGCTTACCTTTTAGCTGACTATGAATACAATGCTGCAGCTTAGTTCTGCCAAAACTAATTTGATATTATATAATTTATTCCATACTTTTGCTTTTATTTTTAAATTTTTATATAGAGGATGCCATAGATCCCACAATTTATCTTTTCTTTGCATTATTTGGTTGATTTTTTCTATATGAAAATTTTCCATATTGTTTCACTCCAACAAACCACTGCGAAATTACAAATGTCAATGTTGGCGCGCACCAAAAATTAAAATTTAGCAAAAATGCGCTAAAGCGCACGCGCCAGCTACGTTTTGGTCGCTATCATACGGAAATCGTGCTGTTATATTTTGACAGTTTTTGATACAGAGCTATGAGCTGCAACACCACTTTCTGTTTCCCACTTCAAAAACATGTGGAACAAAACATGTTCATTGCTTCATAACTCAATCTTATCTCGCTCCCTTATGCTGTGATCATGAAATACTCCTTTTTTGAGTTCTCTTAAGGCACGCACAAGCCAAGTCATACGATTTGCATGAGCGTGTGTCGTAACAGTCTGAACTAGAGTTGAGACTGATATCTGACATGAATGAAATCGACCGAAACTTTGCGTACAAGCAAACCTGATGACTTTGCTCTAGAATTGAATAAAAGTCGTTACGTGTCCAGGCAAAAGTTGACATCCGATTTTGCCTAGTTGAATTCAATAGCAAATTCATAAGATTTGCTTGTACGCAATAGTTTCGGCCGATTTCATTCATGCCAGACTTCATAGTCTCCCGACTTTCGCTACACACGCTCATTCAAATCGTACAACTGGGCCATGCACAAGTCGTACGACTTGCGTGAGCGTGGCCGCTACACACGCTCAAGAAAATCGTGCGACTTATGTATGGTCCAGTCTTTTGATCTACATGAGCGTGTGTAGCGAATGTCGTAACTTGAGTTCAGAGAGAGCATGGGTGATATCGGCTGGAACTATTGCATACAAGCAAAACTTATGACTATGCTATGGAATTGAACTGGACAAAATCAGAAGTTAATTTTTGGCTCCACTCACAACGAATTTTGTTCAAACTTTCATTCATTCCTATAGCAAAGTCGTCAGGTTTGCTTGTACACAATAGGTTCGGCAGATTTCATTTTTGGCAGATTCAGTCTCAACTCAAGCTCCGACTTGCGCTAAACACGCTCATACAAATCATACGACTGGACTATGGCCCAGTCGTATGATTTGCTGGAGAGTGTGTAGCGGCCTTTAGAACTGCAATCTAACGAAAGGTTCTATACGCCTTATTGTTTCTAGAAGGCGCACTCCAAATTTTTACTACTGGGTGGTGGGATTCTCTATTCCGAGCAGTTCTAAGAATTTAAATTTCTATCGAACAGAAAATTTTCACAAGAGATCAGCGCAAACATGTATGCGCAGCACAGATAACATATATGAAGTTAACGTTTATTTAAATAAGTAGCGCAGCAGATATAAAGGTAGTGGGCTTTTGCCCTATCCAGGGCCGGGGCGGGAGGTAATATATGAACATATCCTGCATATGGAGCAAATTATTGTGCATTTCCTGTGACCAGTTCATTGTTATTTGTAGTTTAACAAGATTCAAAACTAAAAACTCCCTTATAAAAAGAAACTATACGTATGGATGATGAACCAAAAATATACCCAAACGAGATGCAGATGATAATACAATTCGAATATACTATAATTATGAAAATTGTATAGCATTTTGTTGTACCTAACTAAATCTCGTACAAAGCAAAATTGACTTACCATAAAATGTTATCCAGTTTTCCTCTCTTTTTATACCCTACTAGATGAAATCTAAGTTTGTCATTCCTTTTGTAACACCTCGTAATAATGATAGTAGAGCAAAATGGATTGGACACCCACGTCCGTCTGTCCTTGCGCACGATAACTCAAGAACGCGTTCACTTAGAAAGCTAAAATTTTGTACACGGACTTTTAAAATAAAAGTAAAATTAAGTTCGAAAATAAGACAAATCGGGCAACTCCTTCATGGGGTTGCCATACAAAAATTTCGTTTTCCACTATATATTTGGACTCTGCCTGAGAGCATAGATCGGTGACCATACGAAATTTTACACAGGCATTCATCTAGGGTATCATAAGAATTGGTCTTAAACCAATTCTAGCTTTTTTGCTTAGCCTACTTAATTTTCTTGTAAACCACACTAAAAAACCACAAATGTTTGAAAACCAATACACCAATAAACCTATAACCGGACTTTTCATTCATTCACTTTTATAGCATAAATAACATAAATTTTAGGCATAATTAATACAATTTTTATACACTCAGTAAAACATTTTACTTTACGGTAGTCACAAACTATAGTTAACAAATCCGAACACAGCAAAAGAAAGATTTCATTTAATTCAGTACAACAAAACGTGACAAAAAAAACTTTCCCGCAAATTTATAATGTCAACAGTCACATAATTAAAATTGTTCACTTTAAATATTTTAGAAATAATGAAAACGTGCGGAGGTTCAATCCAGTCGGCTTGGCGTCCAAATTCGAAGTGCGACGCACTGCGCACTGACAAACTGACTAAACTCACATCACAGGCCAAGCAACCCATTTTGCACAAAATTTTAGTGCTGGTTTTGTTTCTGCCAACATTTGAACCCTTTTACGTGATAATTGTTTTTTTACGAGGTACATCTAATCTAGACTTATGAAATAACAAAGAATTGTGGTGAAATTCAACTTTATCCAGTTAGAATTCAAATTCAACACAAGCTTCACGAAAAAGTCCATATGAATACGAATTATTGTGTCCAGGCTCGAAGAGCTTTCTAAACCTCAATAAAGCTGGGACCGCCATTTCTTCTTCTTCTTTTATTGATTTTCGATGCAGCAGTGAGGGCTCGACTTGCGAGCTGGAGTTCTTTCACAATGGCTTAACTTCGTTCCTGGGATATAACGCTAAAAAAGTAAAAGCGTACCGTATCCGGATAATTTGCTATCTGGATTATCCGGAATAATTAAGAACCGATTCCTCAAATTCGGGAAGCCGAAAAATTCGAATCCTAGTATCCGGATCCGAACTATCCGGATCCAGACTAAGCAAAAAATTTTGAAAATTACCTCCATATTGCATTGAAACTTTTTTGCTAATTCTGGATCTGGATATTTCAGATCCAGATCCGGATATTTCAGCTCCAGATCCGGATATTTCAGATCCAGATCCGGATTTCAGGAATCGGATAGTTTGCAGATTCCGGGTATCCGGATATTAGTAAACCCGGATCCAATTTTCAGCCCTAATTGTCATGCCGGCTGGAAATTGTTTTATAATTAAGTGGTTTTATTATATTTTGCTATGTATAGGTCCGCTTAATTTGTTTTATGAGCTACGGGAAACTATACACTAAACACCATTAGTCGAAGCAGGTGGATTAGGTAAACCATTCCGACCGTGCTGAGGGATAACTTGAAGCTAGATCGCCATTTAATGGTAGAAAAGTTTTGAATACGTTAAAAACTTGAACTCACTTAGGGCTAACTTAATGCCTCTTTCCCGAATTTATTAACAAAAAAATATCCAATCAAAGTTAGGACCATCTGAAAATTGGTTAAATAGTATTGTGACAATAGCATCATGCCCTGCATAACATTTTTAAGTTCAATTAGGACTAATTTAATGCCACTTCCCTGAATTTAATGCTCCAGTATTTAAAAAAAAAACTCATGAAGGGGCATTAAATTAGCCCTAATTGAGCCCGAAATTTTGACGTATTCAAAACTTTTCTACCATGAAATAGCGGTCCTAACTTAATTGACGTGATTTCTACTTCTGTTGCTGTTCTGTTCATTTTTATCACTCCTTTATTTCTACAACAAATAAAAATTTAAAAAACCACCCAAGTGCGAGTCTGTCAGATTACTAATCGAGTTAAAAATTCGCAGTGTTGTTAAAAACTGTGTAATTTATCGAAAAATCGAAACTGGAGACATAAGCCCTGTATTAATTAATTTACTGGTGCTTGAGGAGAAGAAGAAGAAGGATTACAAGAAAAAGGATGTAGAAGAACCGAACCATGGGAGAAAGGATGATAATCCTAATTTGCCTGTGATAATTGAAAAATGAATGTATTGTTTCCCATTGATCTGGAACATTAGTAAATACGTTTCTCTACGTGTTTCTGCTCTAGTTAGTCCTATATTTCATATATTTTAAACACTCCTGTATTGTCAAAGTTAAGAATATTAAAACAGGCGAACGCAAGAGAAATCTTATTTGAAATTAGCACAGACAAAAAACAATTTTTTCCCCAACTATGAGACTGACGAAAAAAGCAGCAGTTTTCCTGTCATCTATGACTTAATATCTACAAAAAATATTAAAATTTTAGCTTTAAAAACCTATTTTAGGGCTGAGGGATCCCAGTGGTGGTGGTTTTATGCGCATTTATAACCAAGTCACCAACAATTTTGAAAAAAAAATGTTGGGATCCTTAAAATTAGCCCTTTCAAACGATACAAAATAACATTTTTATTGAGGGGGGACCCACTCACCCCCATAACAAATTTACCTTTGAACCTTTGAAATATGTGCACGTCACGAAAACCTAACATTCTTGCAAATTTCAAATCCCAACGTCACGTCGATGATTTCGAGAAAAACGTCTCTGTCGGACAGACGGACGCAAGAGTCAAGAGCGATCTTATACGGATTCTGTTTTTTTATCCTTTTGAGGTACGGACACAAACTCCATTCGAAGAACTTCGTTTAATCAAACTTCGGTAAGTAAATTTTCTTTTATTCAAATCATTTTCTTCGATCAGCAACAATCAATTGATTGATATTAACGTTATGCTGATGCAGACTAAACATAAAAATTGGTTCGATTCAATCAGTTGAAGGTCGTCAACTTGCTTCTCATTTTTTAGTTGCTGACTGACATAAAACAGAGCAATTTGCGGTACCAAACCAAAGTTAACTTAACTATTGCGTGTAACGAGCAATGTCTACTGACTTTTAAGTCACAGACTACAGCAATCGCCCACAATGTTTGTTTGTTCATAAGAAACACCGCAAATGTAAGAACTGTTCTTGTAAAGTCTCCCCGTATAATCTTACATCTCGCATGGATTTAAGAACGTATTTGAGCAATCTGAAGCCTGGTTATAAGGATATCAGGATAATAAGGATATACAAAGCCTTTAACTTGATCAACATTATATCACAAAACATTAATTTAGCCGTAGATATTTTGTTTTACTTTATTTTGCAGATATGAGGTACCTCAAGGTTACATTATTGGACCCTTTCTTTTCTCTTTCATTCTTTTGAGAATTATTTGCATTTTGTGAAGATTAATGGATAATGAGATATACATATGTATACATAGGTCATATCAATCGAATCGAAATTTCTTGACGGAATTAAATTTACTAAAACTGACATTTCTGTGTTAAATAAGTGAATTCAAGGCGAAATTGAATGAAACAAAATATTTAGTCACTGGTGAGATGTGACCCTTCATATTCGTATTTCTATTTCTACTTCCTCCCAAATAGGTAACCAGTATACTTTATCTAATCCTCCTCTCAATTCCAATATTCTCATTGAGACGATTCGATCCCGCAAATTGTCAGTTCTGAAAGGATATTTGTAATCAAATATCTATGTTTTCATCTTTTATTCTATAACTGTTCTTTGTGAGATAAATGTGAGATAAGCGTCTAAACATGCCATATATGTAGCCATCGCCATCTTCCTAAATTATGGCTTGAGCTATCATATATTATTGGAGTGGGGAATTATGGAATGAGTTCCTATTTGGCAAGAAATGGCGCCGAAGAGAGTAAAGAATGAACATGTGGAATCCCTCCAGCCTTTTTTTAAGTCTTGCTGCCTTATCCTGGTAGCTCCGCTGAGAATTATTTTCCAAAAATCGCTCGATAGTGCGGTTGTTTTCCGCAGCTATGGAAAAATTTCTTTATCATACCTATCCACACAAAAAAGGTAGTAAAAATGAAATTTCTAACTATAGGCCTATCGTAAAATTTTCCTGCATACCCAAATTATTCGAATCTATCATTTATTCTCAGCTATTAATTTCCTGCAAGAATTTGTTCTCTTCAAACCAACATGGCTTTATTTCGAGCAGGTCTACAACCACTGATTTGTTGGAATGTGTCTCGGATACCGTTGGCCGTTTTGCAACAGGCTACCAATCAGATTGTATTTATACAGACTTTATTAAAGACTTCGTTAAGTTATCTCACTCCGTGATACTCTTCATTTCTAAAACGGATGGAGTCTTATTTAGATAACATAACATATCAAATCTATTTCCGCCATTCCATCTCTTGAGTCTTGAAGCCTTCGTCTGACGTACCTCCAGGTAGTCACTTGGGCCCGTTGTTCTTTATTCTATCTATTGACGACATTGTCTCTGATGTAAGGCACTGCAAAGTTTTGATATATGCTGACGACATTAATCTTTTCGCTCAAATTAAATCGGTTAACGACTGTGAACAGGTACAGGGTGACCTTCACAATTTTTATGATTGCGGTGCAAAAATAATAATTTGGTACTCAATATAGACAAATGTGAGATTATAACTTTTCACAGGAATCAGAAACCAATCACTTATGATTATGAGTTCTCGGAATCCTCGATTCGCCGTGTAGGTTCTGTGTGTGGCTTGGATGTCAAATGTACGGTATCAAAGAGTAGTTCTATGCTGAGTTTTATAAAACGTTGGTCCCGAGAGTTTTCCAATCCTACCCTAACATTGCGTTTGTACACTTGCTTTGTGAGACCACTTCTTGAATACGATAGAGAGGTCTGTTCTCCATTTTTTATACGAAATGGCTTTGCTCGTGTACAAAGCGGAATGCTCATTTTAGACCCGACACCTCCAGACATGAATGATGTCTTAAACGATGCGTTATGACACTCTGAACATATTTTATTAACAATATTTATGGCAATTAAGCACGGGAAGGCTTGGGGGGTCAAAGTTTGGTCTAGTATATTAATTTTGGAAAATCTAGTACAGAATTGAATTCTTTAGGTTCTGAGAAGAAGTTTGAGTGCCCACACTTCGATACTCGGAGGCTTGAATAGCTATATATAGCCATCCCCATACTCAAATTGAGGTACTAGAACTCCGATTACTAGAAGTCCGATCAAAAAACGGGTTTCATTGTTCGCCTCAGCTCATTACCAGCTACAATTCGTAGAAGAAAATTTTTCTCTGCATACTTTTCTGGTGGGGGAGGAACTCCGGCGGGGCGGTGTGGGGGGGTGGTATCAATACAGCATGTTACATATCAAATTAAAGATCTCGCCGAATACTATCGAGTAGTGTACTTTTTTCAGTATCAGAAAACTTTCTCGGGAAGCTCTTGCCGCTGAAAACCCAATTTTCATGCACTTTGGTTACATACACCCCAGCTACTACATTTCGCATATATTTTTGCATTTATTTCTTCCATGGCCATTAGTGCTTTTTTACGAACATTTTTCTCATAGGATGCACATTTTTTCATGACGCACCAATTCCGCACAATCACGAGAAGTAGAAAACACCACTTTTTCACCCAAGAAAGTTGCTAAAGTTACATCTGATCGCCAAAGCTTTCCCCTGCTTAATTGAAATAAACATTATTAATAAAATATGTTTAGAGTATCATAGTACATCGTTTAAGCCACCTGTCATGTCTGAAGGGGTGGGGCCTAAAGTTTGAATGAAAAGTGGGCATTTCCCCTTTATAAATTCTGACTAACCTCCTTGGAATGTAAAACAATTTTTTTTTTAAACATAGGACCTCTTTTCACAGAATAGTCGTCAAACTCTGTATATTTCAGTGCTTGAGTAATAGAGAGTAACCCATACTGCCTTTTCGTCGAGATACTTCCATCTTGCAGAATTAATTATTTTCTAGAAATTATTCGAATAGATAACATGTCACGGTCAACAGGAATTTGTTGTTGCTTGTTTGTAAACTTCATTTAAATTTTATTATACAAATTATTATGTTGTAATATTTAATTAAGGAACAATTTATGAATTCTAAGATTATTTAACAAACTCACCACATTCTTTTTTTAACCGAAATACAATAAGCTCTCTCAGCTCAGCAATAGCGATTCTCATTTAATAAAACAAAGCAAACTACTAAACGTTCCCAGAGGCCAGACACGTCCTTCGCATTGATGTAACTTACTTAAAGAAAAATATTATTTCCAACAATTTCCTATAGAAAAACAATGAACGAATAACAAAAGACCACCATAATACAGAGCACATCTTAAGGTAAAAAAGAGAAAAAAACAAGTGCAACATCAGTAGACAATTGAAAATCTCAAGAACAGAGCAGCACAAACTTTTATAGTTTTAAAACTTGACCCCATCCCGTTAGGTGTAGTATAAGAAGAAGAAGATTAAGAAGAAGAATAAGAAGAAGAAGACAAAACAAAAAAGACGAACGTCGAAAAGAAGAAAAGTTTTATCAACTTCCACCATTTGTGCTCACCATTTTCCTAATGGATCCCAACAATAATGTTTCTATGGAGGAATACCCCCAACAGGGCAGCACAACTTAAGTGATAATAGGTAGTGCATACAGCTAGGACGATTGCTTGGTTATTTATTATGCAAGGAGATAACAGGGACGTTTCGCTGTTAACTCAATGGAGGATACAGGACATTAAGCAGTCGGATAAATTAAGCATTAAAGAAGACTGATGATTACCGCGTTGATATCTTTGTTATCACTTAGTGTTCTCATTACACTTTAAGAATGGTTTTAATCTCTTTTTCCTTTAAATTTTATTAATTACCCCTTTTAAAGTAATGACAACGATTTTGGGAAAAAAAGAAAGATTACAAGAAATAAGTACCTACCCAGAAAATATTTAAATTAATGCGCAATGCTAAAAGCTCTCGATGTTACAGTGAACCAAATGTTTTTTTTATTTTCTGCTATTTATTCAAATTAGAGAGAAAAATTTAATGAAACGAAAATGATTTCTTTGTTTTTCCTTTTTTTAACTTTACTAAACATAAATATTCTGGATTTTTTTTATATAAATTTTTATAGAATTTTTCATTCCTCAGTATTCTTTAGTACAGATAGCCTCTGAGAGTTAGCACAATGAGCGCCTTGGCCCCATCCTTGGAAACTTCATCACCCAGCCTTGGAAAAATAATATTCTTCAGTACATCAAAAAAGTTTGGTTTTTCCAGGATACGTAAAGAATCAGATTTGTGTACATGAGACCTTATAAAGGTGTTGCCTGATTTAATTCATTTTTGAAAGTCCATTCGAAACCATCACCGACAAATTTGGGCCTATGCAAACTATAGGCAGTTGCCTGGACCCCGTCGGGAGCCGAAATATTGTACACGGTGAACATACGACACCGGACGTTGAAAAAATTCACTTTAGTGTTCCTGCTTACAGGAGCTAGTTTACCAATAGGTAGACCAGGGAAATTTATTAATTGATGAAGTAACAAGTAAAAAAGCTAGACTTGGTCTAAGACCAATTTTTATGATACCCTAGATGAATGCCCGTATGAAATTTCGTAAATTTCGATTTATGCAATGGTTTTTCACATATATTTCTAGAACAGTTCGTCCGACAGAAAAAATAATTATTACCAATTTTATAGGGTTTCATATTTTGAAGAAGTTTTTAGTACAATCAAAATGTCTAGGACTGATCGTTTTCACAGTATCCGTAAAAAACCTAAACTTTTATATGGCAACACCAAGAAGTGATTGCCCGATTTATTCCATTTTTTAAATTTGGTTTTCTATTACTACGAAAAAAGCATGTACCAAATTTCAGCCTATGTCAATACGTTCTCAGCCAGTGTCAAAATATATAGTAGAAAACGAAATTTTTGTATGGCAACCCCACGAAGGAGTTGCCCCATTTCTCTCATTTTCGAACTTAATTTTACTTTTTCTTTAAAAGTCCGTGTACAATATTTCAGCTCTGTAGGTTCACGAGTTATCGTGCGCAAAGACAGACAGACAGACGGATGGACGGACGGACAAACGGACATGCAAAAATCAAACTAACTTTTAATATTATTATCCATTTTACTCTACCATCATTATTTCTATGGGTTACAAACGGAATGACAAACTTAGTATACTCTAGATTTCATCTAGGGTATAAAAAGAAACCATATCGAAGTCGCACTATGCGGCAGGGACGAATTCAGAGTTACCGTTTTCAAGGTCATTATCGTCAGGATTATTTCAGAACTACACAAAGACGTGATTCTGCTTATACGGGAACTTGAGTAAAAAGGTTGACTTTCTCATGAAGCTACTTAACTTGGAGTCTCGAGATATGCGCGGGGTCGCATGGAACTTGAGGTTATACGGGGAAAACAATTATTGGCCCTGGAGTTATACAAGTACTTCTCGTAAAAAGACTTTTTTGACATTTATCCAAATCTAGAAATAGCGCTCCGGATGTTGTTGTGTACGCTAAGTGAAGAACTACGAAATTAAGATCCACCACAGAGGGAATCAGGCTCAATTCACCCTCTATACTGTACATAGAGTCAGAAATATTGCAGTCTGTGGAGTATATAGTGAGGTAATCCGTTTCTTTGCAGAAAAAAAAAGTTCGTCGCACGGCAATCTAAGCGTATGCGTACACGTAACGAGCTTCTTTTTGAATATAATTTCGTACTTATTTGTATTATTGTAAGTCTGCTTGTTCATTTTCTAAGGTTCACGTAAGTTAAATAAATGAAAAATAACGGTAATATTTTTATTTTATTCAATTATTTCAAAAAGGGGCCCTGACTCTGTTAACCGCCTAGGTTCTCTGGGTAATTAGATACCGCACCCAAAATTTGACATCTTTTTGTCAACGCATTCTCAACCTATCCAATCTGATCTGTTATTTCTATCTATCTCATGTCCGAGGTTGATTTTCTGCTTCCTTAACTTTTAACCTGGACGACCAGGGTACCAGAGAACCTCCTCACAAAATTCTAAAAAATTCTTGAAACTCGTAATAAGAAAAGCATGACATGAAATGAAAGCATAACGTAATTTACTTAAATCCAATCCAAAAATTTCAGGTGCCATTTCCCTGGGAGTTATGTCATAAGTCTCATACTATCTAACTTGTAATATAATTAAACTTCAAAATATTTCGCATTCATACTAGAACAGGAGACTTTCATAAAATGAATCCTCTTAACGGATACATTCCTTTAGTTAACTGTAATATGCCTGAGATTTATACAGAACAAAATGAAACTCATAGTACTGAGCAACCGGAAGATAACACAATGCCCTTCTTCTGCTTTCAAAGCAATTAAAATAGTAAAACAAAAAAAAAATAGGAAAAACCTTTAGGGAAAAATATTTGAAACTGTGGAAAAACGGCCAGCTAGCGTAGGTGTCTAACTAGTCATGTATAGACCTGTGAGACCATTATATATAGTTATTCCAAGCATACCAATCCAACCAAACGTTACTACGGCTATCTTTCCTTTCTATATGTTGGAAGGATATTATAGCGCAACCAGCCAGCCAGTTATAGTAAAGGTTCTCAAATGCTTTCGAAAATATTCGCCGTGTGCACATTGCACTACGGGACGTCTACAATAAAGGCAAGATATATAGGTCTAATGGACAATTTAATTAAAGCCATAAGTCATAAAGCGAATTGTTTCCTTTTTTTCTGCACTAGGAAAATATTGCATTCATATGTTGGGTGCCATTTTCGTGGTAATAATGGGACCAACTGCTGAGAATAAGGGTAATAAATTAAAAAAAAACAAAAAAAAAAACCAAAAAAAAAATACACAAAAATGCATACGAATCTATCCTGTTCAAAATTACATATCTACCACACATGTAACCTATCTACCTACATACAAACATAGTTGAATAGTAGCTATGAAGACTAAAATAGAAAATGTGCATTATTGGAGGCGGGTTAAAGTAATTTGCTCTATCAAAAATTATGAGAACCAAAGTAACAATACTTGTCTCGCAGAGATTTTAACGTATCAAGGTCGTTGTAATATTTTACAAAATTTTTTCTAACTATTAGAAAAGTATTTTTATCTTGTTCTATCAAAAACATGGAACGATAAGGCCTAGCTAGGATATGGGCAAGGGCTATGAAAAAATTGATTGAACAACTTGGACTTGGAATTTTTTAGAGCGAATACAATTAACAACATAATTATGGTCGCATGGTTATGATTAAATTGGACCCATCTTTTTTGACTGTTCTGCATGATTGCCAGTCTAAAATGCTAGTGTCATTAGTTTCTTGTAATTTATCCAAAAAATCGGTGACAGCTTCTCTTGGAGCGTAGATGGTATTCGGCCCGCCTTCCTAAAATATTAATAAAAATTGGATCGCATCATATCTCTGATGTCCAATGATGTGATTGTTGATTTTCCTGACGTACCCCAGAGCAGTGTCATTGGGCCAATTCATTTTATCTTGTATATTATTATTATTATTGATGCTAAGCTGTTTCGTACTAATATAGTTAGTGCAGTGTTAACGTCTACAATCTTCTAAAATATTGACTTAGACATTTTTCATGCTTAGTACTGCATGAACTGTCTTCCTATAAATGTCAATAAATTATCCAGATTTGGTAAGACTAATGATTTGAGTGTCATCTCGCCTGTCATTTGAGGATAATATTGATTTCATTATTAATAGAACCAAATAGACCCTGAGCTGCGTTAAAAGGTGGTCGCACGAACTTAGTGATCCTTACACATATTACCAAGGCTCTTTATTGCACATTCAATGGAATCATTTTGGAATATGCTAGCCCGTTTTACTCTTAATACTAGACTTGAATATATCTTGATAATTTGCTATCCGGATTATCTGAAATAATTAGGGATCATATTTTTTAAATCCGGGAATCCAGATTTTCTGGAATAATTAGGATCCGATTCCTCAAATCCGGATATCCGAATAATCTGGATCCTAGTATCCGGATCCTGACCAAACTATCCGGATTCAGATTAAACACAAAAGATTCAAAACAATGCAATCTGGAGAAAATTTTGAACTTTTTTGCTTATTCTGAGTCTGGATATTTGGATACAGATCCGGACAGTATGAATCCGAATCCTGATCTGTATAGTTTGGATCCGAATCCGGATTTCAGAATAGTCTGCAGATCCATGTAATCGAATATCCGGATATTAGAAAATCCGGATCTAATTTTCAGCTCAACTCAATACACATTAATCGTTTTGAAGCAGTTCCTGTCCGTCTCTCTTCGCGTTCTCCCGGGGTTTAGAGCTGAAAGTATCCGGATAATTTACTATCCGGATTATTCGAGATAATTAGGATCCGATTCCTCAGATCCGGGTATCCGGATAATCCGGATCCTATTATCCTATCCGGATCCGGATCCAAACTATCCGGATTCGGATCCAAACTATCCGGATTCGGATCCAAACTATCCGGATCCAGACTAAGCAAAAAAAGCTCAAAATTTCCCTCAGATTGCATTGTTTCATTAGGAAAATATAAATTTCATGATATTCTCATTTTCTCAATGAAACGACACAATTTTGAAGCTTTTTTGCTTAGCCCGGATCCGGATTAGTTCGGATCTGGATCCGGATTAGTTCGGATCTGGATCCGGATAGTTCGGATCTGGATCCGGATAGTTCGGATCTGGATCCGGATAGTTCGGATCTGGATCCGGATAGTTCGGATCCGGATCTCAGGAATCGGATGGTTCGCAGATCCGGGTATCCGGATATCCGGATATTAGCAAATCCGGAACCAATTTTCAGCTCTAGTATGAACAGTAGATATTTATTGAATTTGTAAATAAATAAATAAATCTTTATCATCATGTGCATCATCTGCTTTAGTCTTTATTTTATGTTTTTTTTTTTTTTGATATATGTCCCTACTTCACTTAATCCTTTAGATTGGTGTTGTTTTAACAAGCCGTTAACAACTTTGTCCATTGTACAAATAGCGCAAATAACAAACTATTAAATATCTCTTCTGCAATGTATGTTTAATTCAATAATAATTGATTTTGACTTATAAATTAAATTCCTGTTCATCCAGAATTAATACTTTTTGACAAATAAATAATTTCTCAAAAGATAACTTCTACAAATATCCAAAAATATCTGTATCCATAGCTATAGATAAATATGTATGTGATTATGAACAAAACAGGACCATGTACACGTGTACTATTTTAACAATAAGAAATTTCTTATTCCTTCCTTTCTGAACAAATATCGCATCCAAGGCATCCACACAAACATACATACATACTATACACATACATTATATAGTTACTAATCCTTGTTCTCCCTTTAAAGAAGAACATATTCTCAACAGTAGTAGTAGTAGTAGTACTACAGTTTTCTGCTTCATGCACTTTACAATGCAACTTATAATTTCACGGACAGAACTGATATCCTTTGCAAGGAATTCCTCGTTGAAAAGATAGAGGAGACATAAGAATGTGTGGACGTGCATAAGTTTAAGGAGCACATTCCCTGAGGCAATGTAACTTACTTCACCAAGCAGGATCGTTTGAGGATACGACGAAACTCCTTCACTCCAGTCAGTTACTAAAAATTTCAATTACTCCACAATTGTACGTTTTATATATACATATATTTCCCTAACAGAACATTTTCTACTAGAGTTTCTGGCTTCTTGAATGCTTTTAAGTCAGCCTCGATATAGGATACCCAACCCACCTACATACCAAAAATATATATACGTATGCACATACATACATACATACAAAGGAAGTCAAAGCTATGAATGCTTGTACTTTATCTGCATTCTAACGACAATAATTGGATATTTTATGCGAATTCCATGTTTATCTATAGTTTGAATTGGTAATATGTGAACGAAGGAAGACATCTTGCCAGTCGATGGAGAATAGACTATAAGAATATTTGTATACCGCATCTTGCTGCAGTAGCGATTCAGTTATAAGTTCAAAATTTTGTTTTTGTAAGTAGATATAGATGTCATCTCATGTAAGCGTCAGAACAGATCTTAAGCCATAGCCAGAATTTTAAAGTCAATAAATTTCTTTCTACACAAAAACTATTGACATTAGAAAAGTTCAGCACTTTAAGGAATTAATGAAAAAAAAAAGAAATCAAATAAATTGATTCGCATGTAAATTACATTTGAAACTGCAAGCTCTACAGAATTCAGAATTTATGCTGGATACTGTTGGGAAGAGGAATTCCAATTTTTTTCTTTTTTCTTTTTTTTTTAATTCTGTCATTTCATTATTTCTATAAAACGAGATTTCGAGAAAAAAAAATTAAAAGACGTAAGTAAAAAAACATAAAGAGTACTCTTTTCCCACTCTTGACATATAACACTTTAAAGTTTTGGATATTCTAAATGCTTTTTAAAGTCTTAATTTTTTGTAATCAAAATAAAAATAATCCGCATATCTTAATATTTTTTTGGTGTGGTTAAAATAATGTTCGGTGGTTTTTATTTTGTAAAAAGGTAATAATTTAATTCCTTGCAATCAGTTATACCCCCTTCCCCGTACTAAGTACCTATGAACAGAAATGCCGACCTGTAAGTCGTTAAAATAACGACTGCTATAAAACAGCACGGGATAGAAATTTAGTTATATCTCTATGCCACTAATATTTCGAGTATATTTTAGTTTGCATTAATGAATTTATCTCTATTTATAACAAAATATTATACTTGTACCCCTTTGCCTTTGAGCCAGCCTTTGAATTACACGAAAAACAAATTAAATTTTTAATATCTACAGATATCTGGAGGAGAGGAGGAGAAATATTGAATTTCAAAGATAAAAAATAATTAAAAAACGAGTTTTCAAACAAAACTGAGGCCAAGCCGCATGAAAAAGTAGAAAATAAACTTTTCTTCACACACAGAGGTGGACTCAGATTTTTTGATTGGGACATTTCTCTTGAATATTCTTTCTCTTCATGAATCAAATCACTTATTACCTCTGATTGATCATACTGAAATATATCGGTGATTATCAGCGAATAAAATCTGAGTCCACCTCTGTGTGTGAAGAAAAGTTTATTTTCTACTTTTTCATGCGTCTTGGCCTCAGTTTTGTTTGAAAACTCGTTTTTTACTTATTTTATTTTCTGCCTTTTTCACGTTAACTAAATTGTTATTACGTTCTGCATGGAGATATTTTAAAACAATTTTTAAGTCATGTTTGGTGCCGATCCGAAAACAAATATTGTTCGAGTATCAAATCGTTGAAGTAGGTAGGTAGGTACTGCAACGGTTTTCTGAAATTCAAATTATGTTTTAAACAGCGCTTTTTAGCTGTATTCCAACTTGATCCCATATAACATAAATTTTGCCGAATTTCCATTGCTATGAAATTTTTTTTAAAAATTTACATGAATTTACCTCGATTTTTCATGCAAGTTTTCATGATTGTTGAAGAGAAAGTATTGATGCCAGTAGGACGGGGAAAAAATCATTCCGCATAGCTTATAAAACTTTTTTGTCGGAAAATGTTCCGGAAAAGTCGGAGAATTCCGGAAATTTTCGGAAAATTTTCGAGAAAAATTGGAAAATTCTGCATTTTTCCTGAAACAGATTTATCACTAATCATATCGAAGAAAATTTGTTCGATGATAATCCCGCTTTTCCGGGTTTTACACGAAGTTTTCCACAAAAGCCACTTTATGCAACTCATTTCGCTCTACAACTTTGTCTTAGGTTGCAAAACGCTCAAACGCTTCCTTGGTCTGAAAAACTCCGGAAAAGCGTTTTACATGAATTTTCCTCGATTTTTTCTTCAAGTTTTCACCATTGTCGGAGAGAAAGTAATGATGCCAGTTGATAGGGAACTTGATCCTGCATAATTTAGAAAACTTTTTTACCGGAAAATTCCGGAAAAAATTTTCAGAAAAATCGGAAATTCTGCATTTTTCCTGAAACGGATTTATCACTAATCACATTTGTACCAAATTTTCAAATGGTTTTCCATGGAAAATTCCGGTTCAAATTTTGATAGATTCAATTGTCGCGCGACATGAACCTTTGTGCCAAATTTCAGCTCGCTGTGATGACGAAAAGTGGGTCTACGAGAGTGTCGAAAATAGTAAAAAAGAAATATATAAATAAATAGAAAGACAAATTCGTGTACGAGTTAAAGGGAATGGCCTCAAAAAATATGATTTTGAAAATAAAGATTTTCGAAAAATTTTCATTTTCAGCCAGTCAAGAAATGAAATTCATAGGGAAGATTTTAGATGTTGTTCGAAAAGCTATATACATACTAAATTATTGGATTTCAACAAGAAAAACGGCTTACGGTTTTACTCAACTTTATTAAAATAAATCTCGAACTCAACTGTCTAAATTTTATATTAAAAGATTTTTCAATCGTCAGATCGACCTGAAACATATTTGGTTTGTCATTTCAATAGCTTTTACACATTTCCGAATACCAAATTAGCTGACCTATACGTAACCAATTACTTAATTGAATCGATCGCCTAAACTCAATTTACTGTAGTACGAAAACATGTAAACGTTATTGAGTATTGAGGTGTTCCTAAACCATCTGACAAAATGCCAGATATCTGCCAATTTTTGTAAGGATATATCTGCTCTACTGATTACACACGTAGGAGATATTCGGGCAGATTTCATCTGGCACAGAGTTGTCAGATAGTTTTTTGTCAGTTATCTGGCATGCGTCTGCCTTTACTGACTAATCAATCTGCTATTTTTCATCTGGTAAAATGTTGCTTTTATCTGGCAAACACAACAGAAACTAATGTGAAGTTCATTGTTCAAAAATTACTTCTAGAGAAAGGTACAACACGGCTGCTTTTATTGTGTAAAGTGCATTTTGTACAAATGGATATTGTTCGATTTTGGTGATCAAGCGCAGCATTGTTTCACCACTGGTCCTTGTTGACTCCTGCATCCTTCTCCGCTTCGCCTGGTTTTCATCTGCCATTTTGTTAATATGTATATGTATGCTATTTATATACTGTATACTCCTGGTAAATATTATAATATCTTAATATATAAAAATCACGTGACATTCTGTTTGTACACGTTAATCTCCGAAACCGAAGATGGCGCTGTTGCCCAGATCTAAAAAATTGCCTCAGAACGCGTCGACGTGGAAAGTTAAAATTTTGTACACGACGTTTTCGTGAAAATTGCAAGGGCAAGTTCAAAAATGGACCAAATCGAGCGACCTCTTTATGGTGTTGCCAAACAAAACTTTAGGTTTTAACTATATATTTGGAAACTGCCTGAAAGCGCGTCGACGTGGAGAACTGAAATTTTGTACACGGGCCTTTTATAAAAAAAAAAGTATAAATTAAGTTCAAAAATGGGAGAAGTCGGGCAACTCCTTTGTAGTGTTGCCATACAAAAAATTGGGTACGTGGTGTTTTCATAACAATGGTAAATAAAAGTTCAAAAATGGACTAAATCGGGTTACCACTTCAAAAGTTTTGTTTTTCACTATATACTTGCCTGAGAAGGTGTCAAGATTGAGAGCTCATATTTTGTACACACCATTTTCATAAAAATTGCAAATACAGTTCGAAAATGGGACTAATCGGGCAACACCTACGTTGGGTTGCCATACAAAAATTTCATGTTTTACTATATATTTAGGCACTGCCTAAGAACGCGCCTGCGTAGAGAACCACACTCTCCCACAATTTTCGTTCATTGCTTATTTATCTAAAATTCTAAAGTTAAAAAAATACTCTTCTCTCATCTACGAACTCTGATGCATGCTAGCAGTGTGTACGCCTAACATAAGGATGTCAGCCAAATATTTCCCAGAAAATAAATTTACAGTGTTTCAGTTTCAGTCGTACCTTTTTTCTCCGTTTTTAAATACATACAAAGAATAAATAGAAAAATTCTCGACTTTTTTAGCCAGCGTATTTGCAGCTTCTCAAAGCCTATGATGGTATGAACACCTTTAGATAGAACTCAAATAATGAAATCATTACAGAGTTAATATAATTTTTATTCATACACCGAATTTTAATTGAGTGAATCCAACTGCTTATTAATCCAGCGTTGTTATTTGATGTGTTTTCAAGTTTCATCAGTTCATATGAACATACTATTAATTTTGTAGGCTTTCGTGGGTCCCTAGAAACTGTGCTGCGTTGCGTGGCCTGCGGGTGCGTTAGTTACGCCAGTGTTAGACACCCACCCACGCATAATATTAAAAATTATTTTGATTTTTGCGTCTGTGTGTCTGTCCGTCCACACGATAACTCGAGAACGCGTTCACTTAGTGTGCTGAAATTTTGCACACGGCCTTTTTTAAAAAATACAAAAATGTCGTCTTCACTATATATTTGGGCACGCGTTGAAAAGCTGAAATCTGTATCGTGTTTTAATAGCAATAGTAAATAAAATATCAAAATCGACTAAATCGGGCAACCCCTTCTTAGTGTTGCCATAGAGAACTTTGAGTTTTCCCTTTATTTAAGTTTTATTTTTATCTAGGGTGTAATATTATTGATCTTAGACCGATTGTAACTTTTTTCGTGTTTTTATTTTCATTTTCTTTTGTAGATTTTTAAATATTCTTAGCGGAATTTCATTTTCTGAAATTCAACTTCATGTGAAATTTTCTCTAAACAAGTCTCTTAATCAAATTTGTTGGTGAATATTTAAACAGTAATTATAACAATGAATCCCAATTACATACTTAAATAAAACAAAAATTAACAATTCTTCAAAAATCATACTAACACGAAATTTTTCAAATAACTTCAAAATCTCATAAAATCACGTTGAAATCTTTTATATAAGAAAATGCAAAAAAAACAAACAAAAAACATCCCTCAGGTGATCCATTACCCACATCAAATATAAATCGTTAAATGAAACGGAAACGGAAAGATACTTTATGCTGAAAACATTAAACTGCTTCCTCCTTATGAATTTTCCCGTTTATTCCGTGTCACCTCTAATTCTGTACTCCACTACACTCCGATAGGACACGGAAATAAATCAAAAATGCAGGGAATTCATCTTACAAATTGCATTTCCTTTAGCCCAAGAGTAGAGAAACGATTCAGAATTTATGCAACACCTACACACATACACATACATCCTTCCCTCCTGTAACACACACACACACTTCATACATGCTACAACACAATATATCGTGAACTATATAAACACGCATTGAAATAATACCGGAAGAAGAGGGTTGCATTGCAGGGTTGCAGGGTTGCAATTGCATGCAAGTACAAAATGTGCTACTGCAATAGACATGGCTGCTTAACTTACACAGGAAATACGAAATGAAAAGCGCGCGAGAAAATTTATGAGGATTGTGTAGGTTTTCTGCTGATGATGATGCTGCTGCTATTAAATGGAAAATTTATTTGCAGGTAGGTAGTTATAGAAGGTTTGGGGCTGCTTTCTAAGGTAAGATTTTGTCAAGATGCAGGCAAGGAGAAGTAGGTAGGTATGTAGGTATAGGTACATAGATAGATATCTCATCATAACCTTTGACTGTACCTTGCTACCTTGCTGATGCAGCAAAGCAATTCACAAGGTTTTTGTATATCATGAAATTCAAACTATACGCGACGACGACTCGAAAATAATAACAAGTTTGCTGCACCTACGATCTTTGGAATAGTTATGGATGCATGGATGATATACTATGTACGTACGTACCTATACTATGTACATATGTACAACTTCAAAGGGAAGTTGGTTTGGTGATAAATTTTGCGACCGGATGGATGAAATCTGATTTGTTAATTAGTCTTCAGTAACAGTACAGTGGGGGAGAAGACGGAGGAGCATCAGTTGATGCTTTATTGCTGGTGGTGCGAAAGCGTTTTGAAACATGCCATGTTCTTTAAGTACTTTAAGATTTTGAGAGATGCAGTTTTGTTGATATTATTAAGTTTACGGAAAGATTATTTTGTTGGGGTAGAAAGTATTACAGGGAATAGGGGATGTAGAAATATTCATGTCGTGTTATAGGAGGGTTTTTAGTGAAGCTTAAATATGTAAATTCTTGTGTATATGTAGGTGCAACATACCTACTTTAATGGGAATTAGTTAAATTTTGATTCTGTTTAAGTACTTTAATTCTGTGTCACATTTCTATAGGGAAAAATATTATATTGATTGAGTCTTGTGGGGGCAATGTTGTTGAAACATTCCCTTTATTACTTCTGCAGACAGCAGCTTTGACGTGATCTGCTTTGGGACAAAATCGTCTAAACGGACTTCTTTCTGTCGGAGTTCCTAGTCATTTTGTCGGGATAAACAGCTTTATTTACTGGATGCATCTGTTGATGAAGGAGTTGTCTGTACCAATTTTCGAGGCTTTTCATGTTTTATGTTATTGCTATTGATGTTGCTGGTTTAATGGACCTGGAATTCATTTACATGGTTCTGAAATTGCGCTACACATAAACGTATACTTATATTGTATCAGTCTATATGTTTAGGGGAGAGCGGGGTAAAACCGTGCACCGTGTTTTTGAATCCGCTAGAGGCAGTAATGAGCGCCGGTAAGTGCTACTGCGTTGCGGGAAGAATGATGCGAAACAGATAGAGACAGTCGGGGAACTTGTAGTTTTACGCATGTGTCGGTGACGAATGTTTATGTTATTTCATCACTTTTCGTGTAATATCAGAGCTTATTAGAACTGAGGTAAGTGAAATATGTTATTAATAAATAATTTTTTACTGTCACAAATTTTAAATACGCCGAGGATTGCCTTTTCTATAGTAAATTTTTCAAAAAATAATTTTTTACTGTCGCAAATTTTAAATACGCCGAGGATTGCCTTTTCTATAGTAAATTTTTCAAAAAATTATTTTTTACTGTCGCAAATTTTAAATACGCCGAGGATTGCCTTTTCTATAGTAAATTTTCAAAAAATAATTTTTTACTGTCGCACATTTTAAATACGCCGAGGATTCCTTTTCTATAGTAAATTTTTCAAAAAATAATTTTTTACTGTCGCAAATTTTAAATACGCCGAGGATTGCCTTTTCTAAAGTAAATTTTTCAAAGAATAATTTTTTACTGTCGCAAATTTTAAATACGCCGAGGATTGCCTTTTCTGTAGTAAATTTTTCAAAAAATTATTTTTTACTGTCGCACATTTTAAATACGCCCAGGATAGCCTTTTCTATAGTAAATTTTTCACAAAATAATTTTTTACTGTCACAAATTTTAAATACGCCGAGGATTGCCTTTTCTATAGTAAATTTTTCAAAAAATAATTTTTTACTGTCGCAAATTTTAAATACGCCGAGGATTGCCTTTTCTATAGTAAATTTTTCAAAAAATAATTTTTTACTGTCGCAAATTTTAAATACGCCGACGATTGCCTTTTCTATAGTAAATTTATTTAAACTAACTGGTTTGATTAGCTCATTTACTGGGCTATCACAATAGACTCGATCAGATAAAAGCCACTCAAAACTGAAATACAATAAATTTTGTTGTTTATTTTATTACCACCAAGAAGGATTTATGATTTTCTTGTAGTTTTATATAAGCTAATTACTTATTACTTATTTCAAGCTAAAATAAAATGTGTAAGTAAATTTTGGATATTTATTTTTTATTTTTACGCAATCTTGGCCTTTAACAATTTTGCACTGTATTGTCCCCAATAGTGCACGGTATTACCCCAGCCCTTGGGCCAAAACCGTGCAATGGAACAATTTCATAAAATGAGTTTTACAGTTTAAAACGGCTCGATATTTCAAATATCGAGCCTAGCTTTTGTAGATAACTAAATTTGTCACAAAATGCGATAATTTCCTGCTTTATTTGAGTTTCCAAATTAAAGATAAAAACTAATAAAGCTTAAGTGCACGGTATTACCCCGCTCTCCCCTATACCTTCTAGAACATCACTTGTGCTTGAATATTTTATGTCACTGATGATGCAAAATGACAGAAGAATATACCTACAAAAATATCGCTAAGGAAAGTTCACTGGTTCTTCTCAAAATATTATTTCCAAAAATCCGGTATCCTGTGCCCGGTAGGTTACCACACGTTCCTAGTTTTATTGATCGAATTTTTGAGCTAGCGATTTTTTTTTTATAATTCTTTTACAAATCTTTTTTCTTTTCTTATTCCTCGTCGAATAAACTATTCTTCGTCAAGATCTCATATTTTGTAAAAACAAAATCAATAGGATGCCTTTTTTATGGTAAAATTTCGGGTGAAAATTTCATCTTATCAATCAGTGAGCAATTTTGGACACGTATTAACGAGAGGAATATACATGTGAAATTTCGCTGAGAAATGTTTGCTAAATTTCAAGATATGTATGTATGTACAAAAAGCCTGTCCCATGAGCATAATTTTTTCTTGTATAATTTTTTATCTAGTAAATTTATAAGAAAAAACCCTTTTTGGTTTTTATATTAGTTTAAATAATTTTAGTAATTTGAAAAAAGGTACAACATTCTTATCAGAGAGTTTTAAGAGATTTTGCATGGGGATATATCCCCAATGCATGCAGGAAGGTAAAGGTGATATATAGCTAAGACAGGAGGCAAACCTGAAGCCCAGCCCAGGTCATATCATTCTATAAGGCTGACGTCGTTTATTTTAAAAGCAATGGAGAAAATAATGGAAAGGCATATCAGAGACGGAGCGCTCAAAGAGCATCCATTAAGTCCGAGTCAGTTTGCCTACCAAAAAGGTAAATCAACAAAACTAGCTTTATTAAATTTGACAAATGGTATAGAAAAAGCTAGTGACAACAGAGAAATTGCCCTTTGCTCCTTTCTAGACAATGAATTTGATATAACATCTGTTAATTCAATAATGCCTGCATTGGTGAGACATGCAGTGGATCCAACACACAAAAGATGGATTCAGGCAACGCTTTTCAACCAAGATAATTAGGACGCAGCTATTTGGAGAGACACTGCAGGCTCACACCACCACAGGATGTCTCCAAGGGGGAGTACTATCTCCACTGCTGTGGCCCTGGTAGCTGACGACCTGTTAATTCAACTAAACATCCAAAGCAGGAGTTAGAGCCTTGATCACCTACGCTGCAGCAGCGTGGTGAAAAGACAGCCATTAAGAAGCTAAACAAACTCCAAAGAATGACCTGTCTAAGTGTAACTGGAGCCATGCGTACAGCATCTGCCACCACTCTAGAGACACTATTGAATCTACCAGACCTGAGCAACGTTGTTGAAAAAGAGGACGGTTTAATAATGTACAGAGCTCGGACAGACGGCTATGGTAAATGCGACTCTAAAAGTCTATGCATTATAACCGAAAGTATAGAGGCAAATCCAATACTGGATATGACATCAGATTGTTGAACACAACCTCTGCCTGACTCTCAAAATGAAGATAGCAAATAGGGAGGAAATAGATATCTAGAAAATGAAGTCCTAATCTGGTACACCGACGGATTTAAAATCGAGAAAGGAGTAGGAGCAGGAATATGTGGTGTAAAACCAAGTGCTTATATTTATTAAGGTCTAGGAAAATACGCCTCAATATTCCAGGCAGAAGTATATGCCATCGCTAGATGTGATTTCGAAAACCTCAGTCGATCCTATACCAACAAAAATATCTACAGATAGCCAAGCGGTATTGAAAGCCATCTCATCAGCTAAGGTCAAAATGAAGTTAATGTGGGTATGCATTCAAGCATTAACAAACCTTGGCACAAAGAACCACCTGTGGATGCCAGGACACTCGGGAATTGATGGGAATGATAAGGCAGACTTACTGTCCAAAAAATTAGTATCCATTCCCCTCATAGGACCGAAACCATTTTGCGGTATTTCTTACAACACTGGATCCAGAACCAAATGGACCAGCGATGGACTTCAATGATAGGCTCCAGATAAACCAAAAAATTCATCAAAGGACTTTCATCAAAGAAGAGCTAGAATCTTTGAAGCCTGTCTAGGAATCAAGTCAGAATCGTCACAGGAGTCCTAACTGGACACTGCAAACTGAACAAACACATGCATCATTGGATAGGCATATCACCCACTGATGTATGTAGGTTGTGTCTCGAAGAGAATGAAAAATCGGAGCAAGTCCTATGCGAATGCGAGGCCATTGCACAATGTAGATTCCACGCATTTGGCTCATATTTCCTAAAGCCTACGGACTGTGAGGAAATCTCATTCAAAAAAATACTACTCTTCCTAGGAAGACTGCGGGATTATTGGATGAACTATAAACAATAAATGGCAGCAGTGCAAAGGCCACTCACCCCACTCAATTCTAAATCTCTAAAAAATCTATCAGAGAGTTATTCGAGTGCTCCGATTCGTATCCCGGTCTTCTGTTTTGAAAAAAATTAGCCTCTACCTTGTGTCTGTTCTTTATTTAATTCATCTATATATGAATGGTGGTATGTTCCTGAAGCTATGGAAATTTTCTCTCATCAAAAGTGACAATATTTCCAATGAGTACTTTTGGTTCCCACCCACGGAATTTAATAATTCTTCGGGAGGTGCCACAAGGTAGCCATTTTGGTCCATTATTATTAATAACTTGGATAAAAAAAATTTGAATTCAATAATAAATTCTTTGGAAGAGGTTTGCGGAGCTATTATGATTCTTGTATTTAACTTACAAAAATGGAAGACAACATATTTCTGAACGGTTCGCTATAACTTCAAAAATTTCCAAAATCAGTTAGTGATATGTTTTGCATTTTATGGGACACATTCTAGGCAATATCAAACTATTCAAGAGCCGTTGTTAAATTTTAAAATTATTTTTCTTATTGGCATCACCAAAATATTCTTATTATAAGTAAGATCTTTTAAAATGCTCTGTCGAATCAATGTTTTACTTAAATTGATTCAATCTACCTGGCTACCTCTGTTTACTGATTGGAAAAAAAATTATTCTTCATTTTATAAGAGTACAAAAATCGTTTCGACTCTATTTAATCGCACTACTTCATTCTGAATGAGACTTAGCTGCTAATAGAAAACATCAAAAAGTTTCAGACATTTGCACCAAAATTTTCTATTAGAAAACCGAATCCTTCCCAGGAGTAAATTCTTACTGTGCGGTCGAAGTAAATTAAATTCAAACAAATTCCCGCGGCGAAATCCAATAGAAACACTCTCCCCCAACTGTATTAGTGTTGACAAGTAATTTCTTAACTGACCTTTCTCGTCTTTTCTCTCTTCCTGCACACCCCCCGCCCCACCCCTCCCGTTTCCTCTTTTGAAGATTTATAAATTTCTTAACTCTTTCTTGTACACTTACAGTTGCAACAGCATCGCATCCTTTCAGAGTACGTCAGTTGTCTTATTATCCTTGAAATGAAGGTGGTAAGAGTATACACAGGATGCCATGATTCGAAGGGAACCGAAAAGGGAATTTCCAAACACAAAACTTCTTTAAAGTTTTACTCAAGTTAAAACATCTTTCATAGAATTTCTGTGGGGATTTTCTTTCTTTCCGTTTTGTTTTTCTTTAAAAATGTTTTTTTTACTCTGTTCCTTTTTGTCGTTTTGATTATTTTTGTTAAACGGGAAAACAAAAACAAAAGCAAGAAAATTCCACTTTAGTGAAAAATAGAAACTTTTTAGTGCTTAAGCTGAATACAAGTTTTGAGTTTTTGTTTTGAGACAATATTGAATTTTTGGAATAATTTATTTTATATTGGTATCATATGAATCGAAACTTTAGATAACTTTTGACTCTTCGTTTTTTTTTTTTATACTTAAGTCAAACTTCAACGCGTATCCTTTGTATGGAATTTAGGAATATATCTGAACAAAAATATGGAGAATTTAATGTTTGCTTTGCTTTTGTTTTTGAGGATTTTCTATACGGGTTGAAAATTGATGGTGGAATGTTCCACATTCGTACAATCGTGTCAGATAAAATTATGTGAATTACTTTGTATGAATGAGAGCATTTTAAATAGTGATTGAAGGGCTTAAGTTAATGTGTGACTAAAGTGTGTTGGGATATATTTACAAAGAAACAGGCTAATTGTTTCAATAAGTAAGGAAAGATAATTTGAAAAAAATTCTATGAAAGTGAAATGTACACCGACACTTAACTGTATTGATCTTCTAAATGCCAGGCGCGAAATTTACACGAGTTATATGTAAATATGCCATCCCAAGAGGCAACTTCCAATTTTAGTAGAACTCTTCTAATACCTACATCCACTTCGCTTATGTAGAAACTAAGCAAGGCGTCCAAACTCATCAACTACTTGAAGACTAACAACTTTGTCTACTAGTTAATATCTTGTCATCCAGCGCTAGTTAGCAACACTCTCATGAACATCACTTATACAATAATTTTTCAACCTTTTAACCATTTCTCTAAAATCTTCCTTCTCATCCAAACATTCGTGCAAAAAAAAATGTAAGCATTCTTTTTGACTGTTTCTTCCAGGATTTAGTTTATTATTCAATAATAATCCTTCACACTCAACGTTACTAAATAATGAACATTCACACACCAGCAGAGAAAACTTTTCTAGAAAATTGAAATTCAAAAACGTGTAACCTTTGAACCTGAAGCTTTCAAAGGGCTATCAAAAATAATTAAAGCTTTATGGTTTATTCCATTTCTAAAGAAGCGTTTAGATGTAAAAAAATGTTGTCGTGACTATTCATTTCTGAATAAATTGAATATTTTAAATGGGAATCCCCAATTTTCATATAACATTAGACCCGACATAAGCCGACATGAGAGATGTCTTAAACGATTCATTATGATACTGTGAACAAATTCTTTTTAACAATATGTATTTATTTCAACTAAACAGGGGAAAGGTTTGGCGATCGAATGAACCTTCAGCGACTTTTTTGGCTAAAAAGGTGGACTTTTCTACTTATCATGATTGTGCAGAATTGGTGCGTCATGGAAAATGACTTGCTATGAGAAAAATGTTTGCAGCAAGACACTAATGGCCATGGAAGAAATATATGCAAAAATATATGCGAAATGTAGTAGCTCGGAGGTATGTGGCCCAAGTGCATGAAAATTGGTTTTCCAGCTGCAAAAACGTCCCGAGAAAGTGTCCTGAATAGGAAAAGAAGTACATCACCCGATAGTACTCGGCGAAATCTTTAATTTGATATGCAACATGCCGTATTGGAACCACCTTCCCCGCCAGGGTTTTCTCCCCATCCCCCCTAAAAGTATGCAAAGAAAAATTTTCTTTTACGAATTGTAGCTGGTAATCAACTGAGGTGAACAGCGAAACCCGTTATCGGAGCTTTCTCCCCTCCCCCCCCCCCCCTTAAAAGTATGCAAAGAAAAATTTTCTTTTACGAATTGTAGCTGGTAATGAACTGAGGTGAACAGCGAAACCCGTTATCCAATTAGACATAACCCTACCGAGTTAGAGCTGATCTAAAGTGCGAAAAATCTAGTACCACAGTTCGAATATAAAAAAGGAAATACTAAAAATACGAAAAATCTAGTACCACAGTTCGAATATAAAAGAGGAAATACTAAAAAAATCTTCCATGTATAGGAGTGTGGGTACTCAAACTTCTCCTTAGGACCTAAGGAATACGGTTTAGTACTAAATTTTCCAAAATGTACTAGATCAAACTTTGACTATGTTCAGAGTATCATAATGCATCGTTTAAGACATGTCTGTACACGTCAGGCCTAAAATGGGCATTCCCCTTTTACAAATAGGAATTAAGGTTCCCACAGATATTCGAGCAACACTATAGGTCCGTCTAGCAAAAACAATCGTTATGTCAATTTTATTATGGGAAGTCAATCGCCCCCAAACGAAAAATCATTTATACAAGCACAACATTTCTGTGCGCCTGTGTTCAGACATTAGCAATTGCCATATAAGCCTCGTCCAATCCCAAACAAATATAGATACTAAGTATATCCTAATTTTCATATTAATTCACACACACAAAATCTTCCATCCAATAAATGTAACATTTTCTAGTGTAATTTACCACAAGCGTTTTTTGATATAAACACGAAAAATTTCTAAACCAGGAAACAAACTTAGAACGGACGACGGACGAGAGAAGAATTTCATGAATTTTTGTGTTCGTTTCGTTCTGTTTATTCCCTCCGGTGTGGTGGATTATATGTTTTTCAGTAAGGAACACCAACCAGAACAGCACCATCGGCACCCCAAGCCCTATAGCCATCGTTACAAATCCCTATTTGATATATCCATGGAGTTTTGGTTCAGGGTGGAAGTTGTGTGTATACAAAATAAACTGAATGCATGCAAGATATGCAAATTTGTGCATCCTTTTTCTTGGATCTTCTGAATAATTTCATTTCGTAAATATATATATATATATTTTTTTCATCATCCTCTTCTTCTTGGCGATGGCTTTACCTCGTATCGTACATATACGTCCGGACGGAAATGAATGGAATCAACAAGGTAAATCGCTCTCTACGACGAAGAAGCAAAGAGGTTTGCTCTATAGCTACTAGCTATTCTTATACTAAAACTAAAAGTACACCTTAACGGTAGAGAGCTAAAGTAAATTGTGTAATCATGTTTGCTTTCTGGCTTTCGTACCATTATTGTTGTTGTTGGTATTGTTATTATCCTTGCTATTGTTATGATTTGAAATTTTATTTCCTATAAATTGCCATTTTCTAAGCCAACGGAAGACACTAAAAGTACATGGCAGAAGAGTGGGTGAACATTTCAATGGATGTTAAGTGTAATATGAAATCGAAGTGGTTACTTCTGTTCGATAATAGTTATTATGGGATTATTAAAACGATATATATGTGCTTATGATTTTTTTCATATTAAACGTTGCTAAAGGACATCTAGGAATATATGTAGGTATGCATTCACAAACACACACACACACAACATAGATGGAATGAAAATCTTAAAGCTGAATTTACTTTAGTAAAATTAATAAAATCGACGGAAGAATTCAACAGACTATTGAAAGTTTAGTTTTTTATGACCTTGAATACAAAAAAGTGGTGAATTTTCGTCTTTTTTCAAAAGACAGATGTTGAAATAGGAATATTTTATGCATGCAATCGGTATACATATGTAGCTTGTTTCGAACTCAACCGTCGAAACTATCTATTCAAAATTCAATAGGACATTTTTCTCGGTATTGATCTTAAATGAAAGGTGAAAAAAGGAAGAAAGGAAAAATTTATATTCAATTTTGGGATATACATATTAGGGTGGTATTTATTTTTCAACTTTCAAAATATTACCGCAGCACTTTTTCATACGATTTTCTACTATAAAATATGAACAGGATTTTTTTTCTTAATTTTTGGATGAGATCGAAAGGTCGCTACCAGTTGTCAAACCTTAACAAAAACTTTGTATGGCAACTTCTACAATGAGTCTCACTAATTGTTTTAGACAAGTGCTTATTTAGCGTTTTTAAAGTAATATGTGCAGAGACTGGCATAGGAAACCTCGCCTCTCTTCCTCTACCACTATCCTACACTTGCGCCAAAGATAACATACCTCCACCAGCCAAAACTAAGCACCTACATCTGATTCCGAAGACCCACGAGAATATCCGAAAGCGCAACCACCCCAAACACGAGCTCGAAAAGGTATTATTAACAGCCAATTAGCTTTTACTCTTGATGCCTCCAAATTGAGTGACAGAAAAGCAACTATGGTTGTGACATCTACTTTGAAAAGTGCAAGATTGATCCATCATAGTTTAATGTCAATAGATCTTCCATTCGTCGGCACCGTTTAAAAAATCGAAAATCAATTGCAGAGTCTCTCTCATATCACTGGGCATAAAACTGTAGGTTGACTGCCAATTTTTGTATCTGGACATGGGGTTGATCAACTTCTAGCAGTTCCAAAATTAGAACGTGGAGCAAGTGAAGCGTATGCGTCAGCTGTCTACGAAACAATCAATTCATGGAATTTGAGTGATAAAGTAATTTGTTTATGTTTTGATACGACTTCTGTAAATACCGATTTAAGAAATGGAGCTTGTGTTGTTTCGGAACGGAAAATGGAGAAAGATATGCTTTGGTTTGCTTGTCGACATCACATAATGGAAATTATGTTATCAGTTGTACTGATATACAATTATTCAAAAGGTTTAAAAACAACTGGGACAACATTGACCAAAGTGACTTCATAACAATAATTGATGACGCCGAGTCAGGCGTCCTAGTAGAAGTTGCCGCAAACAGGATTTCTTTTGCGGAAAAGCAACTGAAAGACTATCAACCCTGAGATGACTACAGGGAATTGTTGTATCTCATGATCATTTCCTTAGGAGGAGTTCCCGAGAAAGGTATTTCATTTAGAAAACCTTCTGGTGTACACCGAGCTAGATGGATGGCAAGAGCCTTGAACTACCTGAAAATTTTCCTGTTTAAACATCAGTTTAAACTGACAAAAAAGGAAGAGAAAGCTGTGAGAGAAATATTCATTTTCACAGTGATGATATATATAAAATATTGGTTTCAAGGCTCTACCGGATGGTCAGCACCAAGAAATGACTTACAATTATTGAAAGACCTAACATCACTTGAAAGAATAAACCAAAAACTGGCTACTGTTGCCATGAAAAAAATTCTAGGCCATTTGTGGTGTTTGTCGGAAGAGCTGGTGTCTTTTGCATTTTTCGACGACGAACTTTCAGTTCAAGATAAGTAGAAAATGATAGACGCACTGAAAATCAGAGGCATGGAAGTTTGTCCAAAGAGGAAAACAATTGATATCAAACACATCTAAGAAAAAAACATTGAAGACTTCGTGATTAGCAACTCTTTAAGATTTCTCCTGGGTATCTGATCAAGGTTTTTGAATAAAGACATGAAAACTTGGAACGATGACCCCGATTTTGTGGCTGCAAAAAAAATCGTTCATTCTATGCGATTAGTATAGGAAAAAGTACCCACAATACTAATAAATCAACCCTTGTTTCTTAAGAATAAATAAGTTCGATATTTCAATAATGTCTCTTAATTTCGAATAATAACAATAATTTTGCACTTTTAATATTCTTACTTATGAATAAAAAATTTCAATTAATGTAGTGATTTTGGGTTTTTTGTTTTAAATTCAAACCTTCAGGGCCGGATTTCGGGGAGGGCAGCCGGCGCTCCAGCCCGGGGCCTCCACAAGATAGGGGCCTCCACAACCCGAATTAGAACTATATCTAACTACTTGGTTTTGATGGTATCGAATTGCACTGGAGAGCGTTCATTTTCAAAAATGAAAATCATCAAAAATAGGCTGAGAGCTACGATGAAGCAAAACCGCCTATCAACTTTATCCCTACTCAGTATTGAGAGTGATTTACTCCGGGAGCTGGATTTCAGCGAAATCATAAGATTCCATTTGTTGACGTTACATGTTAATTTCTTCCAATTTTGTAGTTTATTTTATTTTGTCTTTTTATAATTTTTTCGTGCAATAAATTATTTAAACAATTAAAAAAAAATGTGTAACCTATTTTAAAAATAATTATGGGTCTCCACTCCTTTGTTGCCCCAGGGCCTCCACACTTCTAAATCTGGCCCTGCAAACCTTGGTAGCGACCCTTAAATATTACTTAAAAATTCTGAAAAAAAACTGAAACAGTTCCTTAAGGTACATAATCAAATTATGTAGTGCCCCATGAAAAAAAAAATGTTGTCTTAAGGACCACCCTAATACATATCCCTATAATCAGGAAATGTATTCCATTTTTAATACGAAATACGAAATTTTAATTTGATTTTAATGAAATTGCATGTTATCAATGAATCAAGAGAAAGATATAGGACATATCATTGCCAGAAAGAAGGTTTAGGAGCAAAAGCTAATCTGAATTAAAACAATTCTTCTTTTATTTTATTTAGATATTCTTTTTTTTTTTCTCTTTTTCTTTTGCATTTCTAATTTAGTAGTACCTAGTTAAGTTCTGTTTTAAATTTTTATTCTTTTATTTTATTTTTTATTTATTTTAAGTTTGTAATAATTTTTAGTTCTTAATTGCTACGAATTTCTTTCACATCGCTTATTTTCACTCAGGCACTGGGATGGAGCCAGTTCTGAAATTGTTGTTAGGTGGTGCAGCTGCATATGATGTTTTTATTCATTGTTTTTATATTGCACATTGCAAATCAATGAAAGCTGGTTTTTGGTCGTCCGATGTCCCGTGTTATCTAACACAAACGTGACCATGCACGGAGTGAGAACGTTGCTCAACATAATGTCAGCACGATCGAAGGGTCTTAACATATGCTATTTTAATGCGAGAAGTATTAAATTATAAAATCGACGAATTAATGTGATTTTCGTCACGTAGACCTGGCTACATAAGGACATTGCCTCCGCCTTAGTTAATATTCCTGGATATTTATTGCACAGAAATGACAGAACTGATCGTTTCGGTGGTGGGGTAGCTATTTATGTGCGTGACTTCTTAAAGTCGTCAATAACAAAATTATCCGCACCTTTGCTACCTTTTGAATTTATAGGTGTAGCATTGAAAATGTGTAATGATCAATGTCTCTTAGCCTGTGCTTACAGTCCACCAAACAGTTTCAGTATACCGATAATTCTGCTGAATTCATGAATGCTATCTCCCTATGCACACATCGATATAACAAAATTGTGATAGGTGGAGACTTTAATGTTAACCTCTTACGACATTCTGGCTTGAGCGACTCCTTCTTGCATATGTTTCAATCTATGGATCTTAAAACAGTAAATGCTTTACCTACTTACTACAATACTACACAACCCTCGCAATTAGATCTTCTTTTAGTAACTGATTTACACTCAGTACTTTTTCACAACCAATTAAGTCCGCCGAGTTATTTGGACCGCGATATATTGTTTCTAACCTATGACGTACCCATCAGCACACGGCCTCATCCTGTCACTATACAATTCCGTGATTACAATCACCTTAACGTTCCCGCTCTTCTGCGTGATGGTTCATCCTTGCCGTGGGAAGCAATATACCACTGTACAAATGTTGACGAACAAGTGGATATCTCAAATACCAACTTACATTATTTATTAAATAGGCATACTCCTTTGCAGTCACGTCAATTTTGCTCTAAATATCGTTGTCCTTGGTTTTCGACGGAAATAAGAGTTTTTTTAATAGCTGAAAGGGAGTTCTTGTATCGTAAATATAAAAGGCTCAAAACTGATACTGCAAAACAGATGTATGTAGATGTGCGGAATCTAGTAACATCAAAAGTTCGCTGTGCAAAGCGCCGCTACTAACATGAAAAGCTTGATCCCAAGCTGTTTCCTAAACATTTCTGGGCTAACTTGCGTAAGCTTCAGATAAAAGGAGACAACGCAGTAGATGTCTGTAACATCAATTCAGATGAGTTGAATAAATACTTCATCAATGCTAGTAATACGTTATCGTTAACCAGCGGATCTTCTGTAGATAATGTTGTACCTCCAATGCTAAATGATGATGGTTTTAGTTTCAGAAACGTAGACCAAAATGAAGTACTAAGAGCCATATCCAAAATAAGATCTGATGCTACTGGTCCCGATTATCTCTCTCCCTACTTCTTGGAGCTCTTGCTCCCGATCATATTGCCTTTCGTAACCCATATTTTCAATACCAGCCTGACCTCTGGGTTTTTTCCTACCAAATGGAAAATAGCAACTATACTTGCTGTTGCAAAAAAGAACTCGCCAGCATTACCATCAGACTTCCGTCCTATCAGTCTTCTCTGCTTTTTATCGAAGGCTCTGGAAAAGCTTATGAAATCACAAATGCTTGGTCATCTTGAAACTTCATGTTTCCTGTCATGCTGGCAATCTGGCTTTCGTCGTGGACATAGCTGCGAGACAGCTTTGTTAAAGGTGACTACAGATCTTCATTTTGCACTTGATAAAGGTGAAATTTGTTTGCTATCGCTGTTGGACTTCTCGAAGGCTTTTGACATTGTGACTCATTCTAAATTACTAACAAAGCTTTCCTCTTTGTATAACTTCTCTTCGTCAGCCATTGCAAGCATAAAGAGTTTTTTGTCTAATAGGTTCCAACAAGTAAAACTAAAGAATGATTGCTCTAAGCTTTTACGATTGGTCTGTGGAGTCCCACAAGGATCAATTCTTGGACCATTGCTATTTAGCTTATATATAAATGATCTCCCTAGTGTTGTTAAAGATTCAAAAGTATATCTGTATGCTGACGACGACGTCCAAATATACCTTAATAGACCGATTGGTTTGATCGAGGATGGGGTACAACGTATGAATGACGATCTTCAACGAATTTACTCATGGTCAATCGAAAATAATCTGGCACTCAATGCCAGTAAATCTTGCTGTATGTTGCAATATAGAAATGACATTGATGTAAATAATATACCTCCGATAACTCTAAATGATTCTCCTTTACCGTACATGAGAACAGTTAGGAACCTTGGTGTCATGCTGAATGATCATATGACTTGTTTCGACTTTATCAAGGCTCTTATCAGCAAAGTCTATGGCTGTCTTCGACAGTTATGGTTGACTGCAGCGTTGTTAGCCATAAAAACCAGATTTAAGCTTATAAAAACCTTAGTTATGCCACGTTTTAGTTATGGTAGTCTAATGTTTCCGTCACTGGACTCTGTATGCAGTCGCAAACTGGACGTAGCCTATACGTTTCATCTATGGATTGCGACGTTTTGAACACATCAGTCTGTATCAGCACAAAATATTTGGATGTTCCATTCAAACTTATCGCACATACAAGAGATTAATCTTCATGCATAATATTATATATACGAAAGAACCTAGGTATCTTTATGAATATTTAAACTTCCTCCGTTCTGAAAGGCACCCACAGCTTCTAATTCCTCGCTTTCTCTCTGTACTTGGGCAGCGCTCTTACTTTGTGCATGCAACAAATATATGGAATTCTCTACCTGCGGGTATTCAACGGACGACCTCAGCCAGCCGATTTAGAAATAATTTAAAAATATTTTTAAATATATCCCAATGATTATAGTTTACATGTGTGTTGCTGCTCTTATTCTTCACGGTTTCTTTACTTCCTTCCACCTCCGGCACATCCACCTCTGAATTGTTATATTTTTGTTAATTAGTTAGTAACGTAGTCACTTAGCTTTAATTATATTTTTGGTTCATTGAAACTCAATTAAAATTATTATTTTGTAGTTATTAAAATCAATTGTGCAAACAAAAAAGATTGTAAGTCTTGTTGTGCAGTCAACCAGGATAAATAAATTGAATTGAATTGAATTGAAAATTCATAGACTTGATAAGATGAATGGATCGTATAGGTGTTCGTTCACAGCTCTACCCGATGGGGCTATCAGAAAAAAATAATTTCCCGCGTTCCTGGGCCCTAAGGACCGTTTATGTATGTATATACCCACATAGTACAATTATTGTGTTCGTGGTATGTTAATGGGAAATCCTGTTAGGATATATAAATTGTCCATAGGAAATCCCGTCCGGTCCCAATTAACAACTTAGGACATCTCTGGGGAGTCACGAATGTTCGGGGCTCGAATGTCTCTGGTTGATTCCATGCTCTTCCCACAACATTTCCTGTAGTTGTACTTGGGTATAGTTAACACATTCTATAATGTAAAATTCACGCTGTAAGCATACCTAAAATGTCTTCGCATCTCCTAGTTTGTTTTCAGGATGTGCAGGGGAATATCTAAGATATTGTTTAAGATTTTCTAGGATTGTAGATTTTTTTTTATGGGTAGGCATTTTTACAAAAAAAAAAACATATAAGGACTGAAAAGTATATGCCAGAGGTGTATGTCCTGGAACAAAACATTTTTGACACCTATACAAATGAAGTTCCTACGACAACAACCACAGAGAACAACCACATGACCAGGAAAATCACAGAACATACCGAAATAAATTGTGGAAAGGGAAAAACGATATGTTTGACACAAAATTGTCCTTCTAAGAATATTACCATATATAGAGTAGTTGTGGGATATCCCAGGAAATAAGTTATGGGAAATTTACAATTTAACTCCTAGAAGTAAAGTACTAAGTACATAGGTACTGAGCACTTCCTGTTTATCCCGCGACAGTTATGGGATCTGTAGGAAAAAATTGGATTTCCCTAGTTAAAAAGATCTTTTATGAGTGCGACGCATTTCGCCCTATCGAGGCATCATCAGGCTATCGACTGATTATTCCCGTCGGTTTCTATATATTCACTTCAAGTTCACCAATGACTAATAACTACCTTAGCCTTAGAATAATATAACAGTCAAAAAATCATAAAAACTTTATTAGTTGACTCTTGATTTGGGCGTTAGTCAAACTAAAATCAATGCATAAGCGATATGAAAAAGGCGAAACATCGAAAATATCGGCTCATGCATACCGTGATTAGTGCTGTGATGAGGAACTTCGAAAAAGCCATAATACCTAATGGAGCGAGGTCAAGTTTAAATGCTAAGAGCCGCCAGAAATAGAGGGGAGTTAATAATACCCTGTCAAATATCTAAAGCGAAAACGACTTTGGAGCAGTTACGTCTTTTATCTGGGGTGTCTTCGTTCAACGGCCTGAATCCCAACAATATGCACCGCGTAAAAAGGAGCTAAAATAAGACAAACGTACTCCAAAATAAGTCTGACAAAGGCACAGTATAGAGAAATTTGGCGTCATAAGAATGATCGAATTCCTTATACACCATCGTCTCACAAAACCTAAAATAGCATTAGCCTTGTTCACGATGAACTCAATATGATTCTCGAAAAAAAGTGAGAGTTACAAACGACTCCCAAATCCTTAGTCTTATCAAGTCTAATCAATAAATTTCCATCTACAGAATAATCAAAATTGGACACTTTTTGCTAGAAAAGTATGAACATAACATTGGTGAGCTTGATTTATACAGAATACGGTAATTAATTTTTATCGAATGTCTTACTGAAATCGGTGTAGACACAGGTAACCTGATTGCCAACCTTAATGGCAGGAATGTAGAAGTTAAAGAATTCTGCTAGGTTGGTAGTAGTAGATTTACCTTTTGTAAAGCCATGCTGTAGGAATTCTATTAAGACTGCTCAATTTTTTCTCATCTCCGATCTTAAGAATTCAGAAAGTCGCAATAATATACGTTACTACTGATAACTGTTTAGATATGGTTCTCAAATACGCTATCTTGGAAACTTTCCAATTTAAATTGTTTTCATAGTTAGATTTTGTATACACTCTTTATGTGATCTACCATTAACGTTTGGGCGTCTGACTTCACTGTAAGAAGTATAGACAGCATGCAGTTCCGAGTTTCATTGTTGTCCTGATGAGATTGCCCTGTTCTTCCGATCGAAACACACAGTATACACTCAGAATTTCTTTATGAAATTTTGATTTGCTGCTTTAAGCCAACAAACTGACAATACTTCGGTACTCGTCTTTTAATTCTCTACTTAATGCAGTAGGCTGAAAAATTGTAAATAGTAAAACTCAATCCCCCTTTCTATTAAATTGTTTTCTTTCAACAATTTTTTTTTTGTTTTGTATGTTTATTCTTCTTTAATTTTTCATCACAGTTTATTTACAAAATTTCAGCTCTCAACGCGTCTCGAATTATCATGCAAAGTACAAATTCAATAGAAAATGCGATTGTTTTCATACACTTAAATTTCGAATCAAGAAACGTTGAACTTTCTACCCCTGGTATTAAACTTTTCTAAAGGTCTCTTACAGCCAGAATAATAACAGAAATGATCATATTTTGTTAGCTACTATAGGAGAGATTCTGACCTCTAAGCACTGCGCCCTAAAAGATCTTTTGTGCTCTGCCCTTCCCGTGTTAGGTGCAGCCCATGATAGCCCTTTTTAGTAAGGTTATTACCTCATTAGGGTCAGTTACAGAAGAACAGAGCTCAAAATGATCACTGAGCTCTTCTCAGGCCATTGCCCCTTGAGGTATCACCTAAACAAGCTGGGTTTGGCTGAGACTTCATCCTGTCGCTTCTGTCAGGATGCTCACGAAACCTCGGAGCACTTGCTCTGCAACTGCGAAGCATTGGCCAGGCGAAGATTACTCCACCTTGAACATGCTTTTCCTCCACCAAGTTACGTATGGAACCTCAAGCCCAGAATGGTTCTAGACTTTATTAACAGTCTAAACCTATAAATGGAGCAAATTCAACGGGGACTCACAATAGATCTTTCAGGTCGCAGTGATTACGAGGCTAACGCCTATACACCCCTTCACAAATCTAATCTAATCTAATCTAGTCAGAGCCAGAATATTTTTTGATTTGCTATCATTGTAGAATTGTAGAATGGTCTAATATTAAAAATATATATATATAAACTACTTGCTTGGATAATATTTAGTGAGTTTGCGACGAGCCGATGACTTCATACCTTAGTGCTTTATCACAACAGCTATAATTCCAAAAAATCAACTACAAAGTTCATTCACTAATTTATTTACATAGTCACATATTGCAGAAATATTTCTGGAGCTAATGATAGACTAGAGAGTATCCCCCGCAGTTGGAACAAAAAATCAACAACAAATATATATGTATAGAACTAGCAGCTGTAGTAGGTGCTTCTTATTCTCATAGACGATAATCTATACCAACAATATAGTGGAAAATGGAGTGGATATAATCAATTTACACAGAAGATGATGAACGATGCCTTTCTCTTATGCACATACATATATCTAGGTACCAAATCTAACCAGCATACCTGTTGTAAATCATATGAAATACCCCAAGGATCATATTATAAATCAGAATAAAGACAAAAAAATAAAAGTTCCTCTAAGTAATAGCTTAATTTTTCTAAAACTAATGAATCACGTTGTCTTAGAGATTAAAACCCAAGCCCCCTTATATAATTATACGAAAAATAAATGAGTCTAACAAATTTTGATGCGTATACACACGACTCATTACCACTGATAGATTTATGGATTAATTTCAAACTCCTTTCGACTACTTCTAGTAGGTTATAGTACCTACCTACTCGAAACACGCATGAAAATAACTTTTCCCGAATTGTGGACCACAAGATTAATTAATGAAAGTTTAGCAAGTCACAACAGCACTTTATAGGCTTACTTACACGCACACACACACTCACGCATACATATTATGTATATAACTTGTGTGTGTGTGCAGGCCCATTAGAATAAACTTTCTATAAATTCTTGGCACATAAATCTCTTCAGAAGCCATAAGAGAATTACCAAAGCTCTTACCTATCCCTTTACAAGCTCTGAAACTAACCAGATTACGAACCCGCACTTCAGGTTAAATTCAGCCGCCTTTAATGGCATGGTGGAACCATGGAGAATCAAATCTCTCGAATAAGTGTAATTTCCTTTTCCATTCAAAATAGAATGAATTCCGCTGGACAAATGCAACGAATATGCAGAAGAAAACATGCAAAAGTATTGGCGCAACAATAAAAGGACACACACGATCTTATGACAATATGTAGAACCTAAAGATGGGAGTCTGGGCCTGCTTATACATTTCTATCCTGTTGGCTGAATCCCCGGTAGTTATTCCCTGCATAAACTATTACTCACTCCTCTAGTATCAAAGGCTCTGTAGAACTGTTAGTCCTTATACACCCCAGTTAAATGGTCCTTCGTTGTTGGTCTTGTTGTTGTTTTCACTCCTAACGACCTTCCACGTGGTTGGTATCTAGCTTTATGCACACAGATGTTTATTGAGAATATTCCAGTCATGCTTCTACTGACAAGCAATGTGTAGGCGATAACTGATATATACCTACGTATATAAGTTCATTAAATACCTAGTTGGGTTCCATACGCAAAATTGCGAGTGGTGTTTATATAGCTAACGTAGAATGTTAACTTCTCGATCATTTATCAAAATGCGTGTAACTCACATTGGAAAAGGCATCACGCCATTTACCATAGAATTCCCCATAGAGAATGTGTTTCATTGCGGCAGGGCAGGTCTAAATACTTCCTCAGGTTGGTATGCCTGATTAATTGCTTAGGCCTGTGAAATTCTGTTCGACAATTGTCCTTTCTCAAAGAGTGTATAAATCATTACGAAGTACATATTTGGTCCTTTCGAAGCCATCAATATATGGATCAGCAATGTTTCACCGAGAATATATCATCCTTTAATTACCTTCAAAGCGGATTATGTTTTGAAACAATTAAAGTAAACTTCTTAAATTGAAAATTTTTCTGGTGTTGTCATCAATGAAATTCGAAACGTAGAAAATTTTTCTCATTTCGTTTTTCCTTTCTATCTTGAATTCCCTGCCTGACATTCGAATAAAATCCGGTGACAAATATTTACTGGCAGGAAAGCTGTTTTCAATGCCAACAGGAAGGTGCAGCAGTGAAAACCCGGAAATTACACAGGATGTGTAGAAAACCCATAAGCAACAGTTTGTAAAGAAGTGCAATAAAATGAAATTTTTATTTCTTATTCTCAATGCATCATCATCTAAAAAAATTTAAGAAAAACTTTGCAAAAATAAAATATTTTCATGGTTTCGAATCGAAGTAGTGTGAGTGAGTCAAGCAATGCCAAACCAAATTGAGAATTTTGTGTGGATGACAATTGTGACGTAAAATCGGGGGGGAATATGAAATTGAATTTTTGAAATGATAGAAGAAATAGAAATATTTTTTTTTCTTATATAAATATTATTGAAATTATAATTTATATTACTTACCAAGAAGATAGAATTTTGTATGTTGAGCATTTCGGTTGTTTCAATAAAAATATATTTTAACACTGGAAATCCTTTGATTTTACACAAGAACTTATTTGTTTTTTTTCCGAACCGATTTACACCTATGAAGCCGAAAAACGAATGGTTTTAACCAGGTAGGGTAGGTATTGCTTTTGCAACTAAACACTGCACAATTCACTATGATTAATTTCAGTCAATATAACACGCACAAAAAATTGTCCACCCGAACGATCACCGAGCGATTAGCCAAATAACAAAATGGCGCTGATTACTTTTTTTGTTCAGCTTCAGCTTCATACCATGATGGTCGCCAATGATTCTAGAAATTTCTGTAGGAAATAAATTTCTTCATGGTCAAAACAAATCCATCATCCCAACGAATAAGCCAATAGAATTGGAACTGGGAACAAGTACAATGTACAATGGCTATATTAACTTTCAACTATGTTGGAACTGACGTTTGTATATACCTATTTAGACAGATGGTCAATAAAATACAAAATCAAATCGGCGATTTCAATCTTCTCAGCTCAATTAGAGGTAAAACTTTCCTCGGAGCTCTTAAAAGTTAACGTAGGAACAGAAAATCTTACTCCATCGGCATTATTTTTAAGGCTTATATCACGTAAACATTCAGCATGACCTTAAAACGTAGTGTGGAGGACGGGTATCCCCATTATGCCAAATATAAGCCAATTACACATACCTACTCTTCACAATTAGATGACAACTTTGCTATATATTCTTCTTCCGAAGTATAGGTACTCTACAACAGGTATCTTATCATGTTGCCTTGCCCAGCATCTAATTAGGAGCCTGCCATTATTAGTTGTTGAAAGAGGCTAATAAAACATTCGCTCGCCTATATTTAAGGGCTAAGGGCTGTTCCACAACACCCGAGAATATACTTCACAAGCCAAGCAAAAGGAAATGCATTCGGTAAACATTTCTGCCAGCCAACAAAATTAATAAAAAACTTGAGTTCGACTGATGAAACTAAATATTCTGCGTAAAAAAGTAAAAAAAAACACAACACACGCGACACACGCGACACAGCAGAATGATTATGACTGAACACTGGCAGCTTTTTAATCGTTTTTTTTTTTAATTATAATTTTGTTAAGAAAAGTTTTATAATTACACCGTATTTGGGAAGAATAAAGAACCTACTTTAAAATTACTGAAAAAATTGGATTAATTAGAATACCTGGGAAGAGTAAAAACAAAGCTCAACGGATTGAGGACAAAATTCAAAACTAGAAAAGAATGTCAGCTGTTTCCCCATCCATCACACAGATGCGAGATTTGTCAAAAACCCTGCTAAATTTGCACGATCATGATGGGGATGCATGTTGCCTTGCCGAAAATACTGAAAAACATGTTTTATTTTTTTATTTTTTCTCGGCAACCGTGAAAAATGGTTTAATTTAAATGATTAAATTTTGATCCTTGAACATGCTAACGTTGTTTGAACCCAATTTATAGTTTGATACTACAGTACGCTGGCGCCATCTAAGTTCGGCGGACTTTTTTTAAGACTACAGTACACTGGTGCCCTCATTCGGTCCCATTCCGAGTGCTAACTTTTTCAGTGACTACAACCTTGAGAAATCCAAAAATCCTATACAAAAACCATATATCGACTAAATATATTTAACCGCTGTAAAGAAAATCGATTCTAATTTTCTAAGAAATGTCATTTTCATGTCACTACAAAAATTGACAGTAGAAAGAAGAAATTTTACCATCAAAAATTTTGTCGGGCAAATCCGGATTTTTTCTCTGTTTTTTTGTGTAAATTATTAATATTTGTGTAATTGTGTAAAGAAAACTTTTACCGAAAAAAATGGAAGCAGTTCCAAGACTGCCAATGTTATGGTTTGCCTTAAAATCTAGCCCAGAAGGAACATCTTTTACAAACTTGAAAAGGGTTTGTATATTGTAATTTTTCATGTTTTCTGGTAAAATTTTATTCTTATCGTGACGAAATTTCAGCGTAATTATCACAAATTATTGTTCAAAATTTTCTTATTAGTTTACATTTAAATAGAAATTCTCTGTGTGGTTTAATGTTTTCTGTTCTTTTAAAACTGAAGCAATTGTTTTGATGGCGGCAGCAGGCCTAATTTAATTTTCCGAGGATGTTGACTCATCGCGTATTGTTGTTAGTTCTTCTGCAAATAATTAACTTCTTTTTGCATTGTTTTATTGTTTAAATAAGAAATTTTGTTCATTGTTTATGAATAATAAAACACCAGGAAAGATATATCGAAAGTAATTTTAATCATATTTTTGCAAGCGGCACTGCTGGGTGGGAGGAAGGTTTTTATCAATTTATGTACATAAAAGATAGTGAGAAATGTAAAATTAATTAGATTTTTTCTTTCTTCCTAAAGAAATTTTTGTAATTTTTGCAGTTTCTGATATTTTTATATATCACAAACATTTCACACCCAAAACCGTCATCCTGGCCCTGTGGCCGGCGTTGAAATAAATGAGTTACCTATTCTATTCTTCATCAGCTTTGTCCATTTCAATTATTTTTGAAGTCTACTTTTTGGTAGCCTCCTGTATCTATATAAAATCCTTAAGATCAGCAGATCCTGATAGACAACTAATAGAAGTTGATAGCCTTACTTCCGAACCACACGTAGTAAATCATGTTTGTAGTCAATGCCTTTGACTTCACTTACTCTAAATACTGAAAATCTCGCTTGCGGACCTGCTAATTGCGTCAAATTCAATGCTTCTAAGGTAAAACTCCCATTTCTTTAGAGAGCAAATTACAGTTTCCTTGGGCCACATAACTCAATAAGGCTCTTTTCGCATTTGATTTTTGTCAGGGCAGAGATTTGGATTAGTGGCCCCATATCGATACCTAAATACCAAATGGAAGAAGCAAGGAAAGGCAATATATTGTAGCAGCATTCCAAGTCGTCTGTTTGAGTCTTGGAAGTTTTCTTCCATGCAGGCTAATGTAATTGTATTATTTTTTCCAATCCTCTCACAGAAACCCCTTCAATTTTCCCTAATTTTTGCTATTTCACTTTTCTTCCATCCTAATAAATATATTTTCTTTCCAGTACATAGCAGAATGTTACCAAGAAAATCCAGACTCATATTCCAAGGAAGTACATGCTTTAGAAACATTACGAAATAAAGCGATGCGCCCTGAAAAAGACGTCGAAGGATGTGCCACCCTAAAACGATACTACTGTCAGTTACATTCCTTAGCTAATCGGTTTCCGCACCTATCCGAAAGAAGTCTTTTCTCATTCACATGGAAAGATCTCTACGTGAATAATATCGTTGAAACAACGGACATACGTTTCGAAATGGCAGCGGTCCTGTTTAATATTGCAGCCCTTCATACACAAGTCGGTGCCTCAGTAAATCGTGTCGACGTAGATGGAATGAAATTGGCTTGTACTCATTTTCAATGTGCAGCATGGGCTTTTGGAGAATTACGAGAAAAATTTCAGGGTATAAATAATGGCAGTGATTTTATGACACCTGAACTTTTAGTTTACATGCAACAGATATCATTTGCAGAGGCGCAAGAGTGTATACTGGAAAAGTCTTTGATTGACAATAGAAAACCAGCAATTGTAGCAAAAGTAACTGCACAGATTATAAATTATTACACTGCTGCATTAGTTGCTCTTCTAACAGGTGGTGATGATGGTCCAATTGGGCAAGTAATTGATAGCAACGTATTCAATAATTTATGGAAGAAATTTGTCCGATTTAAAATCACTTACTTGACATGCATCCTGTATTTATATCAGGGCCAACAAGCAGAAGAACAACAAAAAATGGGCGAAAGAGTTGTTCTCTATCAGAATGCATGGAATAAATTGGAAGAAGCTAAAAAAGAAAGTAAAGGAATGGCAGACCAAAAAGAGATCATGGAATCTTTGGCTTTCACAGCTGATGTCGTGGAGGGAAAACGTAAGGCAGCAACAAGCGAAAATGAATTTATTTATCATGAAGCTGTACCTGAACTAACGGAGATTACAGCAGTCCAGGGTGCAAATCTTGTGAATGGGATTAGTTTTAGTGTTACTGATCCAGATGTTGCTGGTGATGATATTTTTGCTCGACTCGTACCAATGAAAGCACATGAAGCAAGCTCATTGTATAGTGAAGAAAAAGCCCAAATACTTAGAAAGTATGGTGTAAAAATTGAAGAGCACGACAATGAGCTGTCGTCATATCTGAATTCCCTCAGTGTTGATCATTTGAATGTTAACGAAGAGCGTTCTAATAAAATACCTCAAGGAATTGTTGATCGTTGTGCATCGGTAAATGCCAAAACAAATGCTATTCCAGATCTTATTGCATCAATGTCGAATTTAGCAGAGATTTGTGCAGATGTAGAAACAAATCTTAAAGAAATTAAAGAAGTTCTAAGTGAAGAAGATTTAAATGAAAAACAATATCAACAAAAATCCGGTGTTCATAGATCTAATGCACATTTTACAGAACTTTCACGTGAATTTCAAAAATATTTAGAAGCCCATCAAAAAGCCGGCGAAAGCAATGATACTTTACGGCGTGCCATGGAACTTCATGTAAATAATCTTCGAATTTTATCAAAACCCTTACAAGAGATTCAATCAAGCATTCCAAAGATCAGTGGAGAAATTAATAACGATATGTTTCGTGATCTTAAACTAATTCTAAATAAAGTCAACGAAATGAAAGCTCAACGGGCACAATTTCATGCTGATTTACGAATTTCTATAAACGATGATGATATCACATCAAAAGTAATTGCTTGTGGAGAAGAAAAAGATTTAAAAGATTTATTTAAAAAAGAATTAGAAAAACATGATAAAATTTGTGCTCTCATTGATCAAAATCTTGCTGCTCAGAGTAATGTTCTGTCAGCTTTAACAGAAGCGTATGCTAAATGTGCACCAATTCTAAAAAGTATGGGTGATGTTAAGCATAAAAGAGAAACATTTTTCACATCTTTAGCTGCTTCTTATGATGTTTATGAAGATCTTCTTGCAAAATGCGCAAAAGGTTTAGAGTTTTATAAAAAATTACAAGGTAATGTACAAAAATTGTTGGCAAGAGTTAAAGCAGCACGGGATGTACAAGATGAAGAGAGACAACAACGAATGAAATTAACTAAATCAACAAAATTTATGGATAGTGGTAGTATAACAAACTCCTCCTCAACAACATCAATTAAATCAAATACTCCAAAGCTGAAAGATTATTTGAAGTCGGGAAAAACTATTACTGGTACAACGGATTCAACATATATACTACCAACAATTCGTCCAAATCCACTTGGTTCAGAAGCTCCATCAACATCGAATTGTATAACTTCAACTTACTACACCCAACAACAGCAGCAGCAGCAGCAAATGCCATCAGCTGCTGATCCTCCACCACCATATACTCCAAGTATTCAGCAACAATACGGTTATATCAATCCGATTTATCAAAATTCCCAAATGATTGGATCTAATTCACAATATCAAACGCAAAATGCTCAATTGGCAGCATATCAACAAGCAATGAGTAGCAGTGCATCATCAAATTACCCTCTTGCTCCACACAATACTACGCAACAGCAGTCGCAACAATATCAATATCCTGGCCAAAATTATACACCTACTAATAATCAACAGGCAGATGTCATAGCTGCTACATCAATGTATTCACAAAATTCAACTACGCAATTCCCTCAATATTCTATGCAACAACAACAACAACAACAATATGATCCACAATTGGGTTACAATCCACAAACCCCCGGATATAATCAGTCAGCAATGCAATCTACAGGATCTTCTGTTGCTGCTGCTTCAACTCAAGTTGGTTATGGACAAATGGATGTAAATTTAGGATACAATACTCAACAAAATCCACAAAATGTCGGCTACAATCAATCAATACAATCTGTTGGAGGATCAACATCAAACACACAGCAATTGGGATATACGCATTCCAATGTAGCTCCTATTTCAAATCAATCCAATGTTGCATACAATCAACAGCAGCCTATTTATACTCCTCCAAATACTTCAGCAATTTCAGCATCTTCAAATCTCTATAACCAACAGATACAACCTACAGTTTCTTACAGTCAACAAAATCTATCATCATCATCTTCTGCTACAGAAATGCCTGCTTCTGCAACAATTGCAAGCCAGGCAACGATGATGTCCAATGGATCACAGTGGAATACAAGCGGAGGATTAGCAACTCAAATGGAAAACTTGAATCTACAAAATCAGCAACAACAATCTTCAACAAATTACTACGTTTATTCACAGCAACAACAGCCGTACGATAATAATCCACAAAATGGTCAGCTACCAGCTACAGTGGATTCCCAATATGCTGCTTATCATCAATTGAATACTGGCTCTACAGGGGTAACAATAGATACTTCAACATCATCCTCTAATCAGCAGCAGCAGCAGCAGCAGTCGCAACAACAGCAACAACAACCTCAGCCCAGTTTTTGTGTTCATCCAGGTTATGGATATAATCAACTTACTGGAGACTATCAATATGCTAGCGGTTATTTAACAGATCCTTCAATTTATTATTCACAATATACAAACGCTACACCAGATCAAGGCAGTAACACAACAAACAGTATAAATTCTGCAAATGTTGGACAACCATCCGTGAATCAGGTAGTATTTATAGCATTTTTTAGTTAAAACTAGTATTGAAAAATATAAAAATCCTCTTAGTATAATACGGGGGAAGAACAGATTCCTCAACAAGTAATTGAAAACAACTCTTCAGCACCACAACAGACATCTGGTGACAATGTCAGTTACTATACTTTGCCTTATGGATATCAATCAACAAATATGATGCCTTCACCGAATTTCATTGGAACACCTGTGAATCAAAACAATAATAATAACGCAACTGGAACAAACGCCACAGGTAATTCGACTTATATGCAGAGCAATCACAACAACACCACTGAGACGACAATAAGTGGAACGTATGGTAAGTGGGCGCCTTAGATTTGTTTTGCATGATCTACTCATTTTTGTTTGGCTTATTCCAGATCTTTCTGTGATTAATTTTTACTGCTCTACAATTTAGTCTGGTAGTCAGAGTTGTATAGAGAAATATTTTAATTCTGAAAAAAATCTAGAACCTAATGATTGCCGAACTTTGAGAGTTTTCTATTTAAAATTGGAGTGGAGAAACTTTGTATGTCTAAAGTTTAAGACCACAAATCACGAATGCTGAGCCACAAATACAAAAATTTACTAAAGAGACGAAGACGTTTGCATTTTTCTAAACAAATTGCTAACTGTTTTCGAAATATCATACAAACTGAATAAGAAAAAAAGGACCATGTTTGACTTTCTTCGTTTGATCCAGTATGATACCTCATTCCTGCCCCCGACCATCATCTTACCACAAGTTTTCAAGACAGCATACTGACCTGTCTAAACAGGGTCTTTCAAGTGGTTTGCACTTCCTGATATGTGTGCTCTGAGCGTTAAATTTGTGCATTTCTGGCATTTGTGAATGGTGGCGGGTGACTTGAAACTTTTGTTTCATTTTCAGCTTAAATTTTTAAGTGTTAGGTCTGTTCGCGTACTCAATTTTTGGGGGTATTACACGTTTTCCGTTTCTTAAGTGGCAGACAAGATTGCAAATTGTAATGCGGTGGGTGCGTTTGCAGATAAAATTAAATGTTTGCTTGTTGTGTAGGGCGTATATTATTATCCCCTCCCCCCCAGCCGCACGTAGCAACACAAAAATTAGGCAAATTTTAACTTTTTGTTGCAAACACACTCAAAATTTAAAACTGTAGAAAAAACGGCAGAATTTACTTGGTACAAGGTGATCCTATGCTGGATACCTGTCCATAGAAATAACGAGGGTAATGGAATAGCGTATGAGCTAGAAAAAAAAGGTTCCGAAATGGATACCTCAGAAGCAATATCGTATGTGAGAATCCTAATTGGAGCTGTAAAAGGCGACTTGACCAACGACACCCAAGGCTAATCATTGGTTGGTTGGCCAATTGGGAAACGTGTTGTATGGCCTGTGTACAATAGGAAGAAAACAATTAAGGGGGGAGCAGAGCCGATATCAGGAAACTAGTAAGGGTGTTAACTGGTCATTGGCCCATAAGTATCAATGTTAGGAGACGATTTCTGACATAGCTGACTTAGTTCGACATGTGCTTTGCAAATGTCCGCCTCAAGCGACGGGTTTTTGGTAGCTTTTTCTTGCGGTGATGAGGGTTGCAAGATAAAATGCTTAAACGCATCCTGAGTTTTCTTTTTAGGCAAGTCGCACACAGAAGTGGTAATTGAGTGACGTGGTAATGGCGTGGTGACCATGAAACAAATGCGAGAGCGTGCTTCGAATTGGAGTTGAGGTGATGTGATGTTTGGCAAGTTATGTGGGGCCAGCCTGTCGCCATTGGATACTCGACATGTTTAATCTTGAGTGACAGGTGTCGCTTCACCGCCACTCCCATCAGTTCACTTGTCTGCGTCATATTTGAGACTAATGTTATCTTTGCTGTTCTTTTATAATTTTTGCATGCTGAATTCAAAAATCTTATTCTGCCTCAATTTTTCCAAAATTAAAATCATTTTAGTTTGCATTATAAATTCCGTACTCTGCCGCAGTGGAAGAACACAAGGAACTATATTTTTTTTCATGAATTTCGAACATTATTGTTGAGGATAACAATTTGGATAAATGCAAGAATATCCTCATTCTCCAACGATGACATTTTGACTGATCAATTCACGAGTGGTAAACAAATGTCGCGATAGCGATGATTGCCATTTCAGTATGCGTTAAACCACTTCACCTTCACTTCATTGCTATACCATATTTCTTCGTCTCCTATGCCTCTTGCCAATCTAAAACCACGCCATTACCCCATAATATTTCAGTGCGCGCCCTGACTTGAAAGAATCAGGGTAGTGGATCTAGGATTGTTCCTAGAAGTATAGATTCCCATGAATATTTGGGGCACAATGGAACCGTCCGCTAATAATCTAAGTGAAGCAGGCTAAATGTTCTTTGGTGGCATCGCTCTAACCTAGCCATAACCTAAAGTCCTGCGAAGATTGCTCCGGTGCATGTTTTTTTTTTTCTGAACGCAAAATTGAATTTGATGAAAAATTGATTGACGAAGTGGAAACTAAGCAAATTCAGTGCATCAGAAATTTTAACGCGTTCAATTTTATAGCATTTTTTTTTTCAACAAGTCGCACGTGCCTCTGTCCGCCGAAAATTCCAATCTTATTTAACTTTCTCTGGCAAATAAAGTACATCAATTTTACAGAGAAGCAATGACTTCCCCTCTAGCATGAATTAACCCAAGGTTTTTAACTGGTACACCAATCATCATGTTCTCCTCATGTACTATGCGCTCCAGCAACTGTCCAACTTTTTTAAATGTTGGGTAGAGTCTGAGGTTTAACCATTGAATGTACTCCTGGAACTATTGCCAGCTCGTTTGTAATAGGCCAGGAAACGCAGTCTTTAAAATCAAGCTTATCTAGGAGTCATTCGAAAGCAAAACAAAAAAACTCCAGTTCATCAGTTAGGTTAGGTTAGGTAAGAGGGGTGCCGCTAGCAACCAGCCAGCCTCACTTAGACCTCCAACGGGTCCATTGTGCCCCTAGACCTCATGGGATAACCCTTCAAACCGCGGATTTATCCTGCTTTCCTTCGGAAACTCAGATATATCCAAGACTTTTAATCTAGATCCATCCTGCCTCACTCAGAAAACTTAGGATGTATCTGAACTTTATACTTTGAGGCTCCCCCAGACTTGAAAAGAAGTAGCTACCTAGTAGCCTACCTCTTTTATTCATCAGAGCGGGGCATTCGCAAAGCACATGTTTGACGTATTCGATTTCCTCCGAGTCCCTACAACTCCTGCAGAAATCGTTCGCCGCTATTCCCAGTCTTCTAGCATGGTTCCCTACGGCCCAGTGACCCGTCATGACCCCTACTAGATTCCTGGAATTTGCTCTGCTGCTATTAAGCAGTTCCCTTGTCCTTTTCCTGTCATATGCAGGCCACAATTGCCTCGCAATACGAGAGGTATCCCTGCTGGTCCATCGGAGTCCTGCCTTTTGATAGACATCTCTGATGATTTCCTCTTTTAAAGCTCCGGTTGGGATTCTCACGTAAGCTACAGCTTCGGAGCTATCCAATTCGGAGCCCTTTTTGGCCAACTCATCAGCCATCTCGTTGCCTGAGATATCCTTATGGCCAGGTACCCAGCTTAGGGTCACCTTGTGCCTTACAGTCAATTCCTCAAGCCTGGTTTTGCATAACTGCACCAATTTTATTTTTACCAGCCCAGCATCAAGCGCCCTGATGGCTGCCTGGCTATCAGTATATATGCAGATGTGCCGTGCGGGCTCTCTGCACATGGATACCAATGTTGCCGCCTGATAAATCGCTGTGAGCTCTGCCTGAAAAACACTGCATTTGTCAGGCAGTCTATAAGATTCGTGCCACTGGAGATCTCTAGAGTACACTCCAGCTCCTGTGCCCGCACTCGTCTTGGAGCCATCCGTAAATATAGAAATATCGGATGTACCGACCACCTCCTTCCCCTCCCAGTCACTCCTGGTGGGTATCGTTGCATTGACACCCCCACCAAAAGTCAGGATGGGTATTTGAGAGTCTGTTTCTACCCTGTAATCCCTACATTCTAGCTTCTGGAATATATTGGAGTGCCCAAAACCCCTCTCCGTCCACCAGCCCCCCGCTCTCAACCTGACAGAACTAGTTGCCGCCACACCCTTCCAATAAAGGTCCAGCGGCAATAAGTCAAGCATGACCTCCAATGTCGCCGTGGGTGTGGTGCACAGACACCCAGTTATACCCATACAGGCGGGTCTCTGTTCATCAGTTGCAGAGTTCCTCTTTGGAATCACGCTTTATTTTATCTTACGGTTACGGGACCTGTTAACTTTTTTATTTTCTACCCGATCTTTCAGTCTTGTCGAATTGTTAGTTGACATCAGAATAACTATTTTTGTTTTTTTTTTTATTTGCGCTAAGCCTTTGTACGTTTTCCCTAAAGTGTTACTAGGCGCGAATTTTGCTAGATTTAAAAAGTGGTTGGTCAAGTGCTCGGAAATGTACGACCCTGCATCGCCACAGTCCCAACCTTTGATAGAAGTGACTTAGAGATTATTTTGAAAATAATAATAATAATCCTTGTAGCACCAAACTATAAATAATTTTACCTTTTACTTCACTCTAACTTTCCTTCTAATCTACAAATAAACTTTTAAATTATTTTCTAAAAAATTTATCTGACACAAATATAATTCTAATTCCACACATAAGGTAACATTTTCTTCTCCTTCTTTTTTCCTTTCCCTCTATGCATAAATCATGAACATTTCATCGCACTAAATTATTTCGTAATACTTTTACAGCAAATTCAATTGCAGCAGACAATGATGCACAGAACGTTACTACTACACCATCGAAGCCATATCCTGAAAATGTCCAAAAGCAAACAAACACAACAACATCATCCGTAAAAAAGAGAGTGAACAACACAAAGAAATCATCAAATATTGATCTTTTATCAGATATAGATTTCTCTACAAGTGGAAATAAGATCTCAACACCTCCTTTACAGCCACAAATTGCATCAACATCCACAACAGAAAATCAACCAATTCAGCCAATTCAAGCGATCTCCCCACTAAAACCAAAATCAATATCTATGGAAGTTCCAAAAGAGGAGCCTCCTACAGCTACACCTGCTGATACCATGAAAAATTTGGAAACTATAATGGCACCAGAAATTATTGTTGCAACAGATCGAAAATCAAGTTGTGACAATCTTTCCATTTGTTCTGATCTAAGCTCACTTGATCATAGCTTCGATTGGGATAGTGTTTCGGTTAGAAATGAAAAACTTTCTCAAACTGTTGCTGGATACTCCTCTGAACAGCAGCAGTCGGCTACAACATTTAAAGATCCTTTTGATGATTCAAAGATTTTGAAATATTTTCACAAAGAAGTTGAAAGATATGAGAAAATTATCGAAACGCTTAATATTAAAATGCTTAATGGAAATACACCGCTCGTTAATAAATGGAAAGAATTGCAAGATTTGCTGGTGAAGGATGAATCTAAACGGACTACAGCCATTGCGAAATTATTTCCAGAGAAAAATCGTTCAACTGATTGCATTCCATATGATCATGCTAGAGTTGTTCTTGAAAAGAATACCGATGATTATATAAATGCTGCTTATGTTAAGGTAAGTGTTGGTGTCAGTAGTGATTTTATTTTTTGAATATTGAGTGATTTTAGTAGTCGTGGGTGGGTGGTGTTTCTCTTCTTGAAAGAATGATGGGGTGTTGCGCTTTTTATATTTGGTTCTATTGTGTTGGTGTTCGTATACTCCCCCCAAAGATGGTTGTCTTTTAAAATTATTTTTTCTTCTTTTTTCTTATATTTTATCCTTTCAAAAGTTTGACAAGGATAGCAAACTGGTAAGTCTTGCATATTTTCGTGGTAAATTTAATTAAAGAAAAATTATGTTCGTTACTTACATTTTTATATTTTTCACTCATGCATTATATATTCGGTAAACTCTGATTCAAATGGCGGTTTTGATTTCTATTGATTCATTCTTGATTCACGCTTTTTTTATAATTTATTAATTTTGCCTATCGATTTTAGATATCGATTTCAATTTCCAACCTACTTAATCTGGTTTTTAAGATGATTCCTTAAAAACTGTACGAAACCAAACTACTTAAAAAACCTATGGCACTGTAGTGTGATGGAAAGTCAATGGATTTCGCCAACAATCGAAATATGTTGGACAAGGTTCAAAGAATGTCACTCCTTAGCGTAAGCAGCGCACTCAAGTCAACTAGTAACTGCGTGCAAATTCACACCAAGTAGGAGGAGGCAATCGGAGCTCTGAGACTGCATCTTAACCAGAGCCTAATTTACCCTGAAACAAGAGCTCCACACGAGTACCTTATACAGTCGATTGTGCCCCCTGCTAACATCGGCAGGGATAGCGATCACTTTCTCGAGATTATGTGAAAAGCAAACTTCAAGACGAAAATCCAATAAACCTATTTTCAAAGATGGTTCCAAATTAAAAAAAAAACACTAGATTGCGTGTTTTCTGCAATGATCCTCGTGTGAAAATGAATAAATACATATCATATCACGATTTTCCAGGCGGATATTAAGGCCATTCTGGAAGTGGGAAGGTATCTTCGCAACTCTGGTATAGAGAAAAAGAAGATTGCAAGCTATTCGAACAACCAAGCTGCTGTGAAAGCCTTGATAAAGCTCTTGGCAAAGACATTCTCCAGAAAACTCATACACGAGTGTAACCTGAATTATCTTTCTCGGTGTAATGAGGTAGGTATTTGTACTATGCGTACCAGATCACATCAATATAAGCGAAAACGAGAAGGCGCACGACCTTGTTCGTCTTGGAGCAGTCTCGGCGGCTCCAAAATCCAAAATCGGGATTGCACCAAAACACCTTACCTATAATATTTTGGCTTGGGTCGACTACCAGAACAGTTGCCCTTGGACTTAAACAATGTTGCATTTGAAGGTGTTGACAAAAAACTTTTACAGAAACCCTAGATCTTTTTTATAGTACAGAATGCTCGCATGCAATTGTAGGAACGCCACACACGACTAATTCTTTAGTGTGCATTATACTACCCCTCATCAATTGTAGGATGTTAATTTTTTTATATGCTCTTCTGTTCTAGAAAATCAGTCGTAGAACATATTTTCCATAACACCCACAGTGCTACATGAAGGGAACAGAGGACGGATCCATTGAGTTACCTTGGTACCAGTATTTAGGACTATCTTGAAGACTAAAATAAAAAAACCACATGTTCTATTTACATAGTTCGTGCCCCAAATGAACGTGAAGTTTTAGTGTGTCTATTTGTTTTTTTTAGATAGAGGGAGAAAAAAGAGACAGGTAGGACATTGTTTACGTAATATAAATCTGGTGGGAACGTCAGTTGATGTGTGTTAGCTTCAAAGCCTCGAGATTACCGAACACTGAATCTGTCAACTAAGGATTGAACCTGATTGGAATTGAAGCAAATTGTGTGTACCGTAGAGTATTTCATTAAAGTGCAATGCTGGCCTGATTCTGCGCCAGATCTGAATTGTGGATATCAGATCCTGTGGCTAGTCACGAGGAACAGAGAGTTTGTAGTAGCGATCCCCTATGCCGAACCCTCCCTACATTTACCCATAGTTGAGAAATCAAGAAGCATCTTTGGCAAAACACTCTTTGAAATGCACGCACTTGGAGACATCTTGATTTTTAGTGAGACTTTGGCTATTATTTAACTTACTCTTCCGTCCAATACACATACATACTTCAGGCAAATTTAGTCTATTGGATGTTCAGTATCTGTACGATCTCTCCACCTTACACATCACAAGCCTTGACTCTTACTAAGGTTAATTTCCACGCCTGAAAAGCTTCATCTCTTTTCACGAAAATAGAAAGGTTATCTGCATATGCAAAGATAAGAGGACTCAGAATCACTCAATCTCTATACAGTTTCTCTGGGCGGAAACCAAAATGCCGCGAGAGCAGTCAAGAGATACTCGTGCGTGACCCTATTAAAAGCCTTTTGTTGGTCCAATTTGTGCACCCTGACACCACATTGAAGGATTTGGATGCTTTTAAGTCCATATTGATCTTCGGACTCTTCACAAGAACAAAACTGTTGCTCTATAATTAACAGTTAATTAGGCCAATAATCACATAGTTTTTCCCCGTATGACGCACCATCTCTCTCACTTATATGAAGCACCTCTGCAAGGAAAATCTTAAGAGTTGCATGGCAGGGTCAACGGAAACGACTTATCAAACAAAAAAAAAATGATAAAATTCTTAACCGCCTAAACTTACTTATAAATAACCTATCTTCTCATACCGGCAGGCTTTTAAGTATCTTTCACTCCTTCTCTTAACAAAGCCCGAGGCTAAAAATATCTATCTCCATGATGATAGAATAAGTTTCTACGACAACAAAGATGATTACTACTGTGGATAATCACATATGCAAGCCGCAATTACTCAGAAAGTGTCTCTGAATGGCTACTTTTAGCAGCCATCAATTCCTAAAAATTTCCCACAATCCACAACCTATCCTTATCTATTTACTTAAAATACAAGAGGACAACCATCCAAAAAGATGAAAAAGAGGACATTTAATCGAATTGAGGCCCCATCTCTCAAAAGTTTCCAAATCATCAGAAACAAAAGAAGGACAAACTAAGATATCCAAATAGAGCAGAACTGAACATATTGGTTCCAAATTTCTTAGGTATTCGTTCTATGAATTGCAGAAAGTTCTTGCTCCTGCTTATTCCCTTTTATGCACATTGACTAGTCCAGCCAAGTTTATACTTCTTCTTATTCTACGAACAACACCAAGCCAAGTTTATAGGTACTTCTTCTTATTCTTCGAACAACACCAACAGCAGCAGAGGAGATTACACTCTGGCTCTTGCTGCTTGACATCTTTGGGAAATGTATAGCTGCATAAAGTACACTAAAACTTGATCACAGCAATACTGAAGATCTGTCTTGAAGACTGCTAAACTTACTCCTATGGGATGATAATCCCGTGGCAAATGACTGATATATGTGTTTTTACAGAAGGATCGAGAATGGATGTGGGAGCCGGGATATACTCAGCATTCCCTCAAATATAACAATCGTACTGCCTACCGGACTACTGTAGTATGTTCCAAGCGTAGGTTTTGGCTATTAGCAAAGCAAGCCTGCTATAGACAACTTATGATGTACCTAGCGATCGAGTTATCAGGATTTTTATTGACAGCCAAACTACAGTCAAAGCTCTGGACTCGAGTACCATTATATTGCGCTTAGTGCAACGGTGTCGTTGTGAGCCCGGAAAACTGTGTGCTAATCAGAGGGTTATTCTAGGCTGGGTGCCTGGCCACAGTGTGCCCCAAGTAATGTCCTGGGAAGACTGAATCTTTGCTAAGTAGGAATCGGAAAGACGTACGAAATCTTTTGCAGTTATCATGGGACACTGCCTCTTTGGCAAACATGCAGAGTGCATGCAAGTTCCCTACAACGACTTGTGCAAAAACTGTATAGACGACAAGGAAGTTGAGAGCGTTCAGCACCTGTTGTGTGAATTGCCTAACCTTTCTTGCTAAGCGTAGGCGGAATACGCTTAGTAGCTACTTTGACTGCGAAATGCGGGGAATTGGCAGACAAGAAGTTGGGGAGCCTGATAAGGTCCATTAACTCTTGTGGTTGGTTCCAATACGCCCCCTAAATTTGAGGAATCTTTTCCAGATAGGGCCTCAATAAGGTGACATCACAACGGACCATAGATGGTCTAAGTATGACTGATCGTGTATTCTTTCACGATGGCCGACACTCTAATCTACCTAACCTATCGTCCTAAAGCCCAAGCTACACCAATTATTGAACACGCACAGGGAACATTTCTATCTTTGTATGCATTTACTTTTACTTAATTTCGCAATACAATTTTCCCCTTTATTTTCTTTATGTTATCATTCAATTTTAAAATCATTATCACACCATTATGAAAAAGTAAAATAGAAAAAAAAACAGTAAAAAATTTATTTTCTCTATAATCAACAGGATTTAGGACCAGGATGTCCAACATTTATTTTAGCCCAAACTCCATTACAAAACACAGTCAATGATTTCTGGTCAATGGCATGGGCTCAAAAAGCACGAACAGTAGTTTGTCTGCACACTCCAAATGAGGTAAAGGAAATAATTTTATTTATTTTCACACACACACACTCACCACCCAATCAATTAATTTCAGATATTGGACACATTTTGGCCACAAGAAATCAATCAAGAAATGCATTTCGATGATTTCTCCGTTACTTTAGTAAAACAATTCGATCTATCTCATTGCATTGAGTTAAATTTGAAGTTAACAATGAACGGTGCCGATGCTATTTTGGATTTATCACTTATACAAATTAAGGCCTGGACTAAGAGGTTTTTTTTGTTTTACTTCTGCTATTCATACTTGTAAATTTTCTATCAATTTACTCTTTTCAGTTCACCATCACAAATTTTAGGGATTGCTCAAAATGTTTTGATTGCCTATAAACAGCGATCTCAAGAATTTAAATCAAATTCTCCACTAATTATGAACTGTTTGACCGGATCAGAAAGGTCTGGAATTATAGCTTTAGCTATTTGTTCGATTTTAGCGACAAAAGCAAAACGACCGATTTTGATAAGTAAGTAGACGGCGGGCGGTCCCATTTGTAATACGAAAATAATAATAAACAAAAAAAAAATCAATTTTTTTTGCAGATGTAGTCGATGTATGGTATCGAATTTGTTCGCAACGAAAAGGTGCCCTAAGAGATACCAATAATCTTCATCTATCCATGCAAATAGTATTAAGCCATGCACATGACGTCATTAACAAACGTAATCCCTTTCATATATTTTTACAATTTACAAAAATTCTATGATTTATTCTCATATCTATATTTCAGGTGGCATAATGACATCATATCAAATGAAAAATGCCCAAACAGTAACTGCAATTGAAAAGGAAGAAATAAAGGATCCTCTAAATGATTTGGATCCTCTATGGAAATTAAAATAAAATAAATCAAATCAATTTTACATTCAACTTTAAGGTGTGCGCTATAAAGAAAAGATTATTCTCATCCATAAGCCGATATTTGATACTGTGGCCTGGAATCATAAGAGGATTATCTACATAGAGAGAAGAGAAATTGCTAAATAAATTCCGACTGAAGCAAAATTTCTAATGTGAAGTACTAAAAAAAAATGTCTTTTGCTTAAACTGAACTGTTGTTTTTACCGGCTAACTGTATGCTATTGAAATATATTTCGTAATGAGACATAAGAATATTATAAAAATAAAATTTTATTCATGTTGTAAGTGTAATAATTAATTAATAAATTATATAAATGCATAAATATCTAAATTCTTTTGGCTTTCTATCAGAGACAATGGGGTTGATGTGGACGCATCGATTGGTTGGAGGCCAGAATAAATATATTCAAAGTATCTACTGATAAAATAGCCTCATGTAAGTTCACAAAAACAATGCCCAAGACAGATTTGAGTATCTCTTTGATGTGACCATAAAAGACTGTAAAAGCTGGAAGAACAGTGAACCGCAATTTCTACGCTTCACAGATGGGGTTGGAAGATAAAAAGCATTGTAGGTGTAGGAATCTATCAATGGGTACCTAGATGTAATTTATACAAGGTCCTGGGTTCCTACACAATTGTTTTTCAAACAGAAATCTACGCCATAGAAACGTGCATCAGAATCAACCTACAAACCAGCTAAAACAATCATGCAAACATATTTTTGTATATAAACTCCTACAGTCGAGACGCGATAAATGCATTTAATTCAAATGCTTTCACTTCAAAGCTGGCTTAGGACTGCAGGGATGTCCTAAATCTACTATCAAAAGCAAAAAAAACTAGCCCTTCGGTGGGTAATTCGACATGAGGGACATGAAGGTAATGAGACTGCTTACTTCCTGGCTAGAAAAAGAGCAGGATTTCTCTTGGTGGCATAATAGACTATAACAATTGAGAAATACAAGAGGAAACTGCCTCTGTTTCGTTAGCTCAGTTGTAAGAGCAGTCTCCCGTAAAGCGGAAGGTCCCGCCCGGCTTCGAAAACCAGACGAGGTGATTGCCTCTTCTCGTATTTAATAATTTAATTTAGAATCGTAAAATTAAAACTATTACGAATTCTAAAAAATTGTTGGTTCGATTCCCATATGAGTCAAGATATAAATAAAAATTGCGAACAGAGTCTCTGTTTACTCTACTCTACTATCCAAACCATTCTACGCTCTTACAAAAAGGCCACCTAGCAGGATATGATGTGCCCAAAGCAGAAAACGCTCACCAGCTACAGTGGAAAAGCCTTTCTGGACTAAAACACACAAAGAACTGTGGGATAAAAATGAGATCAGACTATTCACTGTCCTAATGTCTGGCCATTCCGCACTTAAGTACATGCTTAAGAAAGTGAACAAAAGCGCTGCCGATTCTGCAACGAAGAAGCACAATTTTTGGGGTTAAAGGATTCATAATTCCATCAGACGTCCGGAAAACTTACATGAATGAAGTAATAACCTTCCTAAAAAGGGTGAACGTGGACTAGACAACACGGTAGGAGCATAGCACAAAGGATCGTTTAAATCGCAGTGCTTAAAGGTTGGATATCCGGCTCCCACCCTACACCTATAATAATATTAATGTGTCTACGATAGAATGACTGCCTCTCGTGTGGCTTCTGAGGAATTAGAATAGAGTCGTATTGGGGTGTATAAGTGTTAGCCTCACATTAACTGCGACCAGAAAAATCTATTTTGAGTCCCTGTTTAAGAGTATTACCATTAAGAAGTTTCGTGAAGATTCTAGCAGAAGCGGTAGGTGATACCGAGAGGGCAACAGAGATGCCGATAAACATTTTGGCCTGTGCGAAATCCTTGTAGCCTTTCCCGATAAAGGAATTTTTGTTTTTCTCGCAATTATTTACGGTAGCTTCCAGGTAGTGTTTGGAAGTGTCACAACACGGAAGTTTCATCAAGCCAACTTTATGTCGTCTTGATGGTTGCTGCAGGCGAAATAACAACGCTGGTGTTGTCTGCAGAGCTTTCTTCTGGTAGTCTGGACCAACTCGACTCTATGTCGATGTGGTGATCTTAGAAACAGCAGCAGTGATGCTGGAACTGAAGATCGCTAGCCCGTTTGTGAGATGCCTGAGAAAACGTGGACTATCAAATACTTCTTTGGATAGTCATTAAATTAAACATCGGCTCGTCAGTTATTAGGTCTTTTCGATGATTTTTCTTTACTTAATGTTTTTATTATTCTTGAACCTTACTTTTTTTCTTTTCAAAATTTTTCTGCAGTGTAGTGCAGTGCCGATCGACATCAAAATGATTAATTTTGTTGATTTGTTCTCTTCACACTAAAGTCAAAGCCTTCCTACGTTCAGCAAAGTATTACTGGACACGAATTTCTAAATCAATTTTGCTAGGTTTACAAAGTGGTTGGTCTTTGTCTTCGGAAATGTACGACCCGACACAGATGCGTCGCCACAAACGGTGTTAGGTAGATTCATTGATATAAATTGGGAAAAAGAGCCTGTGAAGCAGCACTGATGATCTTGAAGGAGTTACAGAATACAGACAGATAGACGTATGTAGAAGAGTTCGCTTACCATAAATGTTAAATAAAGGAAGGGCTTTTAAATTTGAATAACTAAAGTGAAAAGATCATTTTAAAGCAAACTCGTGAGTTTTTTTTATTCTCTACTCTAATGAGTTTTTCTTAGAGGTCTAATAAAAAAGAATCGCACATGTACGCAAAACAACACAACAATAACAACAAAAAATATACAAGCTAAATTTATATAATTCTAAATTCCAATGTTACTGAACAACGTAAAAAGTTGTTTTATTTCCAATAGGATTGTTCGGATCCTGATAAGTAACATAAACAACTTGTTTTGCAGCTGCTGCTGCTGCTGCTGCTGTTCCAACACCACTTTCAGGCTTCATAAGCGGTGTATTCAAATCTAATTCCGAAGGATTCGCAACACTATCTTCAGTTATATTCCACATTGTACTATCCTCGCATAGAGGTGTAGCATTTCTTGTGTCAACAATATTTAGAAGTTCATCATCTAACACTGATACAGAAATGGCAGGCGTTGGTAATCCACCCTCATCAGAATGTACTACTTCTTCCTCCTCCTCCTCCTCCTCCTCCTCACCTTCCTCCTGACTAAGTAATTGTTCCTCCAATTGTCTTTTATTATTGTGTAATTTTTGATGTTTATTTAAATTAGATCGATCAGCAAAATGACGTCCACATTCTAAACATCCAAAAGGTTTTTCTCCTGTATGTAAACGGATATGCTTCTTTAAAGATGGCACATCAATAAAGCATTTATCACATGTCGAACAGTTGAATGGCTTGACATTATCATGTCGACGTTCATGAACTCGTAATTCTTCCATATTCACAAATGATTTTTCACATCTAGAGCATTTCAGAGGTCGATTGATTTCATGTCGTTTAACATGCATTCGACATTGTGAGCTAGTTTTGAATTTTTTTGAACAAATCGGACAAGAATAAGGACGTTCACCGGTATGAATTCGCATATGTTCCTGCATATTGCCGAATTGGGTGAAACCTTTGTTGCATTCCTGCAAGAAAAACGGAAGATCATAGATAAAATAATTCAGGAAAATTACGATTCTAATGAAATATTTTTTACCGTGCAGGTAAAAGGCTTACTTCCAGTGTGTAGACGTAAATGCAATTTAAGGCTATGCTTGTGTACGAATCTTTGACTACAAACTTTGCATATGAATTTTTTTTCTTCATGATGACCAATTTCGTGATTTGCTAAACTTGATTTGGTCTGGAAAACAATAGTTGGAATTTTCTATTTTCATATAAATGTACGTTTGGAATTTTACAATTTAACCAACCTTAAACGCAGCTCCACATATTTCGCAATTAAATGGTCGAAGTTCGGAATGAACTAGTTGATGCCTCTGAAGTAGTTGCTTACTCTTAAAACATTTAACGCACTTACTGCAAACAAAACGACGACCTGTCGGGTGTCCTTTACGCTTATGCTCCATGTACGCTGCTAACTGTGTGAATTCTTTATCACATTGCCTACAAATGTATTTGGTTTTATGTTCTTCTTGTACGTCAGAAATTTGTTTATTTTCAGATTCGCTCTCTTTACCATTCTCTTCTGGACCTTTATTTAATTCAGGTAAAGAGGTATGGACAAAGTTTATATCTTTTTTAATATCTTCGTCATCTGCTATTGCGACTACTGCTGCTGCATTTATTTTAAAGCTTTCATTTTTTTGCAGTTCATGCAAAACTTTAGCAGCTTTTTCCATTTCATCGATTTCCTCAAAAACCTGACCGAATTGATTTATGTTGTGGGCTGCTTCGTTTTCGAAGTTTTCACATGAAGACATTTTTTGTGTGGAAGGATTATCGACTTGTGTCATCTCTAAGTTGTCAGCCGCCTCCAGTTTGACTTTTGTCTCAAATGTATCATCAAAGTTTTCTGCTAATAGATTCTGTGAAAGATGGTTCATGGTTACTAACACTGTAAATGCCTCGAAATTATAAAAGTTTTATACACGAGTTCTACCGATGACGCAATACCAGACCAAGACTATCTATCGTTATCGGTAAGTCCCCAAGGAGGAGTACTATCTCCACTGCTGTGATCCATATGGTAGTTGAAGACCTTTTAGTTGAACTAAACAACCAAGGTATTGAATCACAAACGGTTAAGCTGATGACCTTGTAATCATTATCAAAGATAAATATAACCCCTTGCTTTCGAGAACACTTCAAGAAGCTCTCAGTTTTGTTCCAGACTAGTGTACTGCTTAAACAAGTTATCTCAGTCAACCCCAGCAAAGCATCAATTATACCTGTCATCAAGGGAAGGAAAATTAGGAACATAAACTCCTACCCTACCCACTTTGGTTAGGAGGTCGGTCCCAATATCCAAAGAAGCTAAATATAACTCTCGATGGTAACCTCAATTGGAATAAGCATCTCTCGATAAGACAATCCAGGAAAGTACATTAATGTTATAGAACTGTAGGAAACTTGCAGGCACAACAAATCAGTCTGTCTACTGCAGCAACGTGGTGGAACAAATGTACACAAAAGACAACCATCAGGAAGTTAAATACACTCCAAATGATTTCTTAATGTAGGAGGCGCAACGCGGACAATATCTACCAGCGCTCTAGAAACACAAATCTAATATTGGATATGATATCAGTCAGAATGACAGTTAAATATCTACAGCCTCCACCGGCCATTCAAGATAAAGATACCAAATAGGGAGGAAATAGATACAAATCTAGAAAAGAAAGCCTCAATCTGGAACACCAACGGTTCTAAGACGGGAAAAGGAGTAGGGGCTTTATAAGAGCAGCTAATATTCATAAAAGCCTAGGAAAATACGCCCAATATTCCAAGCAGAGGTATATGCCATCATCAGATTTACATACGAAAGCCTCAGCCGCTCCCACACTAACAAAAATATATATCTTATCACCTGAGGTCAAAACGAAATTAATGTGGGAGTGGATCGAAGCATTAACAAACCTTGGCACAAAGAACCAGTTAACACTGCAATGGGTACCAGGACACTCTGGAATTGATGGCAATGACAAAAATGCCCAAACGGTTTCTTTCGGCACATAGGCAGAGCTTTGATTCAGAATATGACAAAATGGGCATTCTTGATCATTACAGCACCGACACCCATGAGCATTATACATAATAAAATAAAAGTAAAAACATTTCTCCATGGACGACATTGAAATAAAGTCCTTATGTATTTAAAAAAAAAAAAAAAAACGGTATAAACTTGAATGCACTTACCTCAAATCCTTCTATAATTCCCTCACCCATATGGGATTCACATCTCTGATGTTCCACAAGAGAATTCCTATCCTTAAAACTTTGCAGGCACTGGGTACATTCGAACAGAACATTTTTATGAGAAAAACGATGTTGAAGAAATTTTTGCTCCTGCCAAAAGCAAACTTTACAAATATCACACATAAAACGAATCTTTCTCTTGACGAGATGTTTTTTTTCTCTTTTATATCTTCGAGTACGATTCGATACGATTAAATCACCCAAATTAACTCCTTCATCATCTTGTAAATGACCAATTACATCTTCCTGGATAATTGATTGCTCATATTTATTGGTTGTGCACACATCAATTGTAGAATTAAAGTAAATCTTATCAATAAGTCCCATATCTTCGTAAACTTTTTCCAATTCTTGTCCTTGTACAACTTCTTGATAGCGTAAAGGGACTTTAATTCTACGTTTACGTCTTCCAGTGTTGTTATCATTATCACGGCTTTCGTCTTCTTCTTCTTCTACTATCTTTGCTTCGATTGTAGCTTTAACATCATCTATTTCTTCACTTATTTTCTTTATAGATTTACGTGGACGACCACGTCGTCGTTTTTCGGGGAAATAATTTTGTATGAGTTCATTATCGGATGGTGGAAAAAATTCATCGATTTCATTTCTTTCTAAAAACTCATATTCGGTAGCTTCAGATTGTGTTTGATTATCAAAACCAAATTGTCTTTGTTTTTCGTTTTTAAACAATAGACGCAATGTTTCCTGTCCAGACAAGATAAGAGTGAAAAATTGAACGGTGGATTCTACTTGCAAATGACATCCAGGGCAGACCCATCGCGGAAACTTGCCATCGTCTGAAATCTAAAAAGTTGGAATTATTCAGTTTTTTTTTTTTTTTAATATAGTTACGAATATTTAGATGACAAACTTTTTAAATAGAAGTTTCTTTAACAATTTACGTAGTTAACTTAGGAAATTATTATGAGGAAGAGTAGTGAAGTCCTGCTCCAATTATTCACCATTCTACCTGCAATATCTAAAGTAACTGAATTTATCATTGCTGACCAAATCTCCGACATTATCAGTACAGAGGGACTACTTAACAACAGGCAGTTAGGTTTTAGGCGCCTTCATTCAACCAACACGGCTCTTTTGGAAGTCATAGCAGATATTCGAGGCATGTGCGACGAGGGCCTCTCTGTCATTCATGTGCTCCTTCCCTTTAGTGAGCGTTTGACTCAGTCCCACATGCCAAGATGGTATCTAAGCTCGGATCACAATTTGGTTTCTCTCATTCTGCATGCATGATGATCGACAGTTATCTGTCTGATAGACTATTTATGGTCAGGTCAGGTGAGAAACACTCAACATTAAGGAGGGTTAGTTCAGGGGTTCCGCAAGGGGCCATCCTTGCTCCCCTACTCTTCTCTCTTTTCATCAACGACGTCAGCGAAAATCTGAGCGGAATGGGCTTTCATAACTACGCGGACGACATACAAATCTATGCTGGAGCACGGATGGAGGAATCGCAGGCTTTGGTATCAAACATCAACGGTGCCTTAGACAAGATCGTTAACTGGGCAACCAAAATGAGCTGGCGCTGAATCCTTCCAAAACGCAAGCAATTTGTTATGCAATAAGGCCTGAGAGAAGCACACATCTGGCATCTCAGATCACTTCGATAACCCGAATAGGTCATAATATTCCTCTCGCAACAAACGCACAGTTCAACCTAATGTGCACGAGAGTATATCATGGGCTGCGATCTCTCTACGCAGCTTCACCCCATTTTGACGAAACAACTAGACTTGGCTGTTCACTGCCCTGATTTTGACACACTTCCATTACGCCGATGTCGTCCTATATCCAATCTCACAGACCGGGCTGAACAAGCTATTGAGGGCACTTACGAGCATGTGCCAGATACGTGTTCAATCGTAGAGGAAGTGCTCATGTAGGCCCACTGTTGGATATCCTGATACCCGGATCATTAGAATGCATATATGAACTCAAAGCACTGGCATTTATACATAAGGCCAGACTTGGCCTTCTACCAGGCAGGCTATATAAAGAATCGTTTCTCTTGGAGTAGAAGGGACAACAAAAGGCTTATTTACCCAAGCATAAATACACAGTTTGGTGGCAAAAGCATATTCGCACACGGGGTCACAAGCTGGAATTGATTGTCGGAGGAAATAAGGGAGCTCAGCTGGCCTGGCGAATTTTCAACGAAAGCCTTATGTGCTCGTAGATCTTAGAGAGGTGAACCTCATATGCATCCTCAGGAACCTAATATATCTCAGAAAATTAGTATTCTAATATCAGACTTTCGCACTACTTACCACATCGTAACTCATTTATCTATCTTATATCTTATTCCGACAGGTACATGACTCCAACTGACTAACTCGCTTTTGTTTGCCTAAGTTGCCTAAGCGATTGTTATTAGGACGCATCTGGTCCTTTGGTTTAGGTTTTTTGATTCACTTAGGGTTTTTAGTTTTTTTGGGCGGTACACGGATATCTTGATGGTATCTTGCTCGACAGTATCTCTGCTATCAGATGAAAACGTGAAGTCATACTGCCAAACTAACTATCTACGGCACTACACAGCTCACATAGTCTGCCAAACGTACGGCACAAAATTTATTGTTCTTAAGCATTAGTAATGTCCGAGCAATACAGATGTAGTACGCTATCCCATTTTATTTTTACTAATCTTTCTTATTTTATTTTCTATTTTCTATTTTTTATTACTGTTCTAGTTCTTACTTTGTTCCAATTCAAATTATTTCATTTTAGTTATTTAATTTAAATTAATTCTATTAGTACCCCGTCTATGCACATTTTGCATTTTCCATACGACCTTTGATCCATATGATCATCGGATCAGATCAAGTTTCCAGATTCTATACTCAGTAATTCTTAATCCCGGCGGAATATAATTCCTCACCATATTTGCTCAACCTATTAACTTCACTGGATCCTCTGGTATTTTAATCCTTTAATACTCTCTTAAAAAATCTGTTTTCCAATCCTAGATCAGACGATATGAATCTTGGTGCCATACCACTGTGCTAGGTTTTATTATTTAGTGGTTTAATGATTGAATAATTATTTAATGTTTTAATTGTTTGATGATTGAATGATTTGTGTTTGAGTTGTTTGTAGCTAATAATGGAGCTGTAATCTTTTTATTGTTTGTGCTAGTATCTATGCTGATATTGGCCCCACCAATACTCTTAATAAATCCAAAACTATTAACTAAGGATTAATGACTCAATGTAATATAATGGAATTGGTAATCTATATACTTCCGTAACCATATAAGCTATTAATTTTATCTGTATAAGCTGTTAATTTAGGCTAACTGAATCTTGTTTAATTAATATATTGTTTATTTTGCTATATTTTATGTAAGCTATTGGACATACTCTGTAATCTCGTAGAACCCAGAGTTATACGCTGCTTTAAGCAGGGGTTTATAAAATAAATACACTTTAACTTTTACTTTGCTATCTCTTATCTACCTATCCTGTAACTAAACTATATCGCTATACCTATGTACGTGGTGCTTATGCCGGGGGTTTGTAATAAACTTTGAATTTAAAATACAATACAATACAAAAATATTTTATTGAAAGACCCTGGCCAAGGCCACGTCCTTGAAACGCTAAGTACATAGATCTTTAGGAAAGGATTCAATGAATATGATATAAGAAACTTATCATACAAGAAAAAAGTGTTAACCACATCTTTAGAAAGTTTTTAATCAGGGCCTAAACAATATCCAAGGTTCACTATAGCGAACACAGTTTTATAAATACATAGTCTAAAATTGATGGAAGTCTGCCACACGAGTTCTTTCATCTGTGACATATCTAAAAAGTTTAGTTTGCATAACAAAATAATTAATCACTTAAAATTATAGGGTTATTTTTTAAAAAACCTAAAAAATAACGAACATCATGATCAGTTAAAACTGATTCTTGTTGTATATTGCGGAAAAGGAAAACGATTAATTTCCGCACTGAAAAGTCAAATTTTTGGACAAGCAATTGTCAAAAGGGTCAAGGAAATGTCCACTTACCCGCAATGGTAAATATGCATTAATTTTAACGCTTAAATCTTCTTCATAGTCATTTGAATTATATAATGGATATCCATTTTCATTTTCCTGTCCACATAATCGACAAATTTTCGAATTGTATAGTAAAATAATTTCTTCAGAACTTTCTGTTGTCATTTTCGTAGAATAAAATGAAATATTTAGGCCATGATTTGACATTATATGTTTGACAGTATAATGTACGATAATAATCGATGAATCGATTAGTTCGATTAATTTTGCGGAAAGAACGCACGTTGACAAATTTCGTCGCGGAAAAGGTTGAAAATTTGATTCAGAATTCAGAGTAAATATAAATGCTGATGGAAAATGAAAAAAGTAATTAAATCTTTCTGTTACTAGTTATAGAATTGGTCCCGAATGAGGGCGCCAACGTACTGTAATATCAAAACTCCGCCGAACTTAGATGGCGCCAGCGTACTGTAGTATCAATTGGCGGCGCTAGTTTCGGGGTTTCATTTTCATTATCCCGTTCGATTCCAGATTCCAGTTTTCGTTCTTTTCTCTCCCATTCCCACCAATGATATGCCAAATTAATAAAAAAAAACCGTTTTCCCTATGTAGTAGTTTATTGGATGTGTCAAAAAATTTTGACGACGGATGAAGAGTTGGAGTTTGGAGAGAATTTCGTGAAATTTTGCAGACGGCAAGAATTTTTCGTGTTTATTTCGGAATAATTGAAAAGACTTTATTAAAATGGTACAATAAATCGAATCACAATGGAATTATGTTTAAAATTTTAAATATCTTATAAATAATTTTCCAGTCATTTGCTGAAAAGATAGCTGGGCTTATGGCTCGTCCAGGACAAGATGCCCTTCCCAGAGATGATGTCCCTTGGTACATGAAATATGCTGGGCGAATAGTTGGAATTGTTGGAGCATTTTGTAAGTTAAATATTGTGTGAAAAAAAAGAAACTAATTTAAATTTGTAAATAATTTACAATGGGATTAGAAACTTATGCCAGAACACCCAAAAATTACAGTGATCGATTTTTCATTGTTTTGGGTGGTTTTATTCACCCACCGTTCCCTTTTTAAGGGTGAAAAAATTGATTTGTTTATGTCTTAATATTTTGTTTTATAATCAATGCAAATTAGTATAGTATCATCCAGCATGTTATGAATAACTAAAGAGAGTCTTAACGAGTCAATTTGGTTTTTAAAGATAATTCCGAAATGTTTTTATAAGGGTTACTGCAGTTCCAATTCTGTAAAAGAAGTGATAAGATAAAAAAGAAAGTTGTTTTGTTTTATTTGTTAATTATATTTGAATTATTTCACTATTTATGTACTTGCTATCTACAGCTTTCCTTTGAGCACTCTTATCAGCGTTTTGCGCACTCTCAAAGCTTTTCTTGCTTTTATATTTCATTTCGCTACTTTTTAACCATGCATATATATTTCTTTTTGTCTACAATTGTACACGCATCAATGAACATAAGCTACCGCATTTCGTTGAATTTTCATGTTAATTCTTCATTATTTTACCGCTATTATGGTAACAAAATTGCGAAAGTTTGAAAGAACGTAAATAATTCCATGACTGCGGTGCGCATAGCAGCTCTTATTATGAGCTCAGTACATATATCAAATTACCAAAGGAATGAGTGATTTCTATGATCGCTCAACCGACAGGTATTTTTGCACTTTTGATTTATTTCACAACTTCTGGCATTCGAGCAGACATGAATGGTTGGTTCTTGGTGCATAGAGAGTTCCGTGTACAGAGCTAACCGCTAGTGATGCTTGAATATCATAAATATACAAAATAGATGATAATTGAAAAACTCTAAATAGGTTTTTACATAGAATAGAATAGAATAGAAAAATATTATTTGTTATACTAAAAAAAGAAGATGCTTAGAAACTAGTGCGAGAAATTACAGATCAGAGTAAAGCTATGAAAAACAACTATTGGTATGAAGTACCATTAAGAACTAAATACAGAACAGCAACCGATATAGACAGGAAAAAGCCCATGCCATGCCAAAAAACTAATTTGCGCTTGGACAGATTGAAAACAACTACAAATGAGCAAGAGGGTTGCATTCCCAGTAATTAATAGTCTAAGCCGAACGAAGTTGGGACAGTCCTTGACTGTAGCGGAGAAACGGGAGCACTAAAGACGTGAGACCTCGGGAGAAAGGGACTTGTACATATGGAGGCGGCAGCGTTTTAGGTTAAACATAATGATGTGCAAATGTAAAAATAGGAGGAAATTTTTAACAAAGACTAACAGTTGACACTACGTACTATGGGGGTGCATACAGGTAAAATAACGGCAGAAGGCCTTAAAAAGTAGTAGTTGGGTTGAGCCTTAACACGAAGAACTAGGTATTAATGTGTAGATGGGGTATGAGCTAAATAAAGGAGAACATTAAGTGTCCAGGAAGTGCTTGAATTGCTTATGTGGACCAGTTTTCCTGATGGATTCCAGAAGGGAGTTCCAAAGGCAGGTTTCCTGACCAAATATGCCGTTGGATATAAATCGGGTGCGGGTTCTCCCCAGGACTAGTCTGGAGTTGTGAAGATTGTTTCATGTGAGCATTTGGCTAATACATATATGCAGGCAGGGAGCACTATCTGGATTTGTGAATGAAGCATAGGACTCTAAGTTCCAAGAGCATGATGAGGGACTTAGGCATGAAAAGTCGCACCACCGAGGAGATGTGAGAGTGCCTTGAGTACTCTATCAAGCTTAGACATTAGGCGTGCAGGGGATACATCGCCACTCAGCGTGGAAGAAGTGCGGCATGATGAGGAATGCTATCAGGGATTGCCTGATGGACTGGTCCTGATGATGCGAGACCGCGTATAAAGAACGAAGGCCATAGTAGATGCTAATCTGAGGCTGCCATGTAAGATGGGGGTCCATGAGTAGGCCGAGATTCCTGACATGGTTGGTTGTGAAGGGGATGATCAGGTTGTGAAGAAGCAAGTTAGGGGTGTCATCATTAGCGAAAGGAACATTTGCATGAATTTAATATCTTACGGCATGGGACTTCTTACAAGTAAAATTTAATGAATAAATAGAAGTTAGAGAGTAACGTCAAGTTAAGTTTCGTTTGCGCCTTCGATTTTCTAGTTGATGATTCTTGGTTATTCTACATCCTATTTTATTGGTATAAGGCTTTAGATCTTATCCTTGACCCTCATTTCGATTCGATGTCTTCACGGATAATATTGTTTTTGTAGGGCTCTGTCAACATCTCTCTCTGTTGTTGTTTTTTTCTATTAGAAAGGGGAGTAAGGAGCAGTTCCAAGTTATCCTCCATTGCACTATAGTAGTGTTTTTCTTTGAGAGTCTTTTTCCCTAGTGATACTCTCTATGCATTATTAGACTTGAAATCTTTCGAATATGTTTTAGTGTTTAGTGTTCGTTTATCCGTAATTCTTCAGTTTACTTCATCAACTAAACAGTGAATTGAGCGTGGCGTCGGTTAGTGGTAGTTGCTTTTCCGTCGACTGTATACAAATTATGTTACAAAACAACTATTATAATATAAGACAACCTTATTAGTCCTCCAACAATTATATTTAATAAACTTTTTGGCGTTATACCTCATAAAATCGACTGAGGAGAGAAGAAACTCCAGCTCCCACAGTTTCTACTCTGAAACCAAGAGAAGTAAAAGAGGGAGTAAGGACTGGATATGTTTAAGGATTTCGAGGAAACGTTGGACTAGTTAGCTCATAAGTAGGTAGATATGATCAGAAACAATTGTGAATATTTGTAGGGCATATTTTTAGGATCACTCATAACAGTAATTCTGACATTGTCCTCTTGCTAATTGAAAATTAGTAATTGGAAATCTCATCTGCATTTGTAACCCTATTTTCTATTTGATGTTTTGGAAGTATTAGGTATGATAGGGTTTCATAGTTATTTAATGATAGGCGTGAGATAAGTCTATCGGACTGAAAATGTTCTTTTTATGTAGATAATATATCCCAAATCATAGATAGATATGAAAAATTGGTAAGAGATCCACAAGAAGAGAAATTCTCCGATTGATAATATTCTTATTCGAGCTATTATTACGTATCTTCAACAGGACAAGAATATTCCACACGTTCAGCAAGAAATTATCTAAGGCACATAACGGGCTTACTTACTGTGCATTGCCTACTCAGATATAATCTCAAGGTCGTTGCCGAGATCTGTCGCTTCTGCATGGAAGACAATGAAACTGCTGAGCACGTCCTCTGCCCTTGTGAAACTCTTGGCCGCATCAATCATAAAGGCATCCTCATTGCCAGAGGATGTTGCAAAGATAGCCTTCAAGAGCATTGTAGGGATTATAAAAGGACTCAAATTTGAATGGGTGCCCTATGGAACTTAGGGATTATGCTCAAAATATTTTACAGCTCGCATTTACTAGGAGAGAGGTGAAATCTCTGTCTGCATCCCCCATTTTAATAATAAGAATTGGAACTCTTCTAATTTTCAAGTGTTTTGGAGAAAGTCATCTAAGTTTTCCATTAAATTCTTTTATATTACCACTCTTAAAATAAAATCTTTTCAGTGTTTTAAAACGGCAATTATTTCATGTTCTCCTAGAACTTACCGAAGCACAGTAAACAGCTTATCATTTAATGCGTCGAATCTCGACGTGGTCCTGAGCTTCTCTTACATCTACATACGTAGTTTCCTCTCGACTCTCCTAGCTTTATAGCTCCTTCTAATTAGTTAGTTAGCACAACAGCACATTGGACCGTGCTTAGGATCTGCCGCTGAAAACAAAAAGAAAAAAAGATAGGTCGTGAATCGTGATAACGAAGAAAGAGTCACTGAAAGCAGACTAAATCCAAAGTTTGTAATCTTTTTGACAATGAAACCGTCCAACAGCAATATTCTCATGTTTAATTTTCTGGCCTAGTCCAGGATTAAATGCGGGCAGCAGTGAGGTCTATTATCTACAAAGTTAAAAAATTAAAATTTGATTTACGTAATTAATTTTCATGCTGAAATAAACTCTTTTGTAACAATATCTTTTGTTTTTTTACAGTTGCAATACTTTTTGGACTTTATAATTGTTTCGGTGTAATCTTCATTAATATAAGTTGCCTTGTATCAGGAATATTACAAATGATAGCTGGTTTTCTTGTAATGGCAATAGAAGCTCCATGTTGTTGTATGTTTATTGATTATGTTCAACAACTTGCCGAAAAGGCTGACCAGAGACCCTATTGGAATAGAGCTGCTCTATATTGCATGTAAGTTTTCTTCATAGTTTTTACAATGAAACTTATTTTGTTTGAAAATCTTATGTTCGATTCTTTTTACAGAATTGCATTGCCACCTGTGATTCTTTGTCCAGGTTTGGGCAGCATCTTCGGATGTGGTTTATTATTTGGTACTGGAGTAATTTATGGAATGATGGCGCTAGGAAAAAAGTAAGTTGTTTTAAGAAAAAGATTTTTTTTTGCTTTTAAATTATTTATTTGTTGCTTTAATTTGTGTTATTGTGGGGCTTAAAAATAATAAATTTTATTAATAATATAAATTTAAAAGGCTTCTGGTTGAATTTTGTCAGGGTAAAATATGAACGTAATCGATTGCTATTAATTTTTTAAAGAATAATAGAAGGTCTCTCTTAAGGCTCTAGTGTAGCAACATTCTGAATTTTGTTCAACGCATAATTTAAGTTTTGTGTATGATATCATTCGAAATAGGTTAGTCCATAGTTTTTATAATTACGGTTGTGTACATACATGGCTCAACATTTATCAAGTTATTCCGTGATCAAGAATCTGTAATAGGTGAATTGAGCTGGGACGATGTGTTCTGCGGTACTGCGTCCATTTAACCTCACAAGTAAAAAAGAATAGGTACATATTACGTATATAATGTACCAGATGAGAAAGGAAAAACTTAGCCAAGTTAACACTGATAATATTGCTTAAAAATAAAAACAGATTAAAGTTGTTGTGAAGAGTTTGCTTTGTTGAAGAAACCTCAACTGATGTGCACATATATCCGACATCGTAAAATTGAAATGATTGTATCGGGGAAAGGTGTGAACATCACCTGATATAAATAAAAAGTAAAATTAATTTGTTAAGAAAGTCAAATCTATTATCTGATAAATAAAAATTCATGTTCTCCCCCTACAGAATGTTGTTTCGACTAGCCTAAGAATTATATAAAATGTAATTACTACAACTAGAAGTCTTTTTTTTTTATATATTGAAAACAAATTAAATTTAACTTAATCTGTCATGTTTGTCCCCTCTATTTCGTTCATGCTTACATTAATGTCTACTACTTAAAACGTATACTAAAAACAAAACAAACAAATTAACAAATTCCTACCTCAATAATATGAGTAGAGGAACTCGTGAGGATATGGCAGCGGTTGCATCACCAACAGCAATGTCACCAGGCCAAGGACCAGTTCCATCAGATCAACATACAACATTAATGGAAGATCCAGATGTATGGCGTCCAACATAAGTCTCATCCCATTTTTCCCATTAAACATTCTCCATTCATTTCTCTTCCAAAATTACAAATAACATATTTTGCTCACATTAGGTTTTAAAAGAAAATAAAAAGAAAGAAAGAGAAAAAGCTAAAAATTATCCAGAATTCAACAACCTCTCAATTTGTATAAAACCAAGAAAATTGTTCATATACATATTATGCATCCCATCGCCAGTTTTCCAATTTTCCTGATCCTTATTGATCCTTCTTTTGTGTTTTTTTTTAGAAAGAGATTTCCTATTTCTCTCTCTCTCTCATCATTCGAATATATCACACATTATTGATCGCGCGCTTAGACTTTAAATCTTTGCTGACAACATATTCCATCTGCAACTAAAACTCGTCTCGTCTATGATTTACTTCAAAAGGCAAATAATTTTCATCTTTAATGTTTGGTGTTTGGTTTGTTTGTTGTGTGTTTTCTTTTCACCCATCACTTTTAATTAATAACATTATTTGCATGTTCTTGCATGAGTTTTTAGAGTGCATGTTTGAAACTATTTTGTTATATACATATACATATATATGGTTCTTTTTGATTATGTGTGCATTTAAATATTTTATGTACTGTAAACTTTAAACATTTAATTAAGGTCAAACATTTTGTGAATTTTTTAATAGAATTATTTTAGATGTAACTTTTCTAATCCAAACTCTATTTTCCATTTTAATTTAATATGGAAAATCTTTTATAAATACGGTGCTAGATATAATTAGTAAAAGAAACGACTATATAAAGAAAGAAGAATAGCAAAATAAGAAATATAAATATAAGAAGGAGAGCCTCCATCATACGTGCGTAGATGCTATCAAGTCTGGGAAAAGTCACACCGACAAAAGAAAAGGATAAGAAAATTAACAAATTTGAAAAGCTTCATTCGAATCTCAGTTGAGAGAGATGTGCTAACATTTACAAAGCACCTCATATTTTGACGTAATACCGAGCGGTAATACTACTGGACACAAGTAGTGGAAGATTATTTAACAATACTAGTGAAACATTATCCTGCTTAAAATTTCTCCTTAATGGATCTAGTAACAGCCCAATTAACACAGACCATTCGTGAAGTCTATTTAGATCACAATTTATTCTTCAACGAGTACATAATTGAGTAATTACGCAAAAGTCTTTCCATTGCATACAGTGATTAGGGCGACACGACGTTAGGATCGGAACAAGGATCTGGAATCTACAATTTTTCCATCCCTCTGCCGTAGATAATAACAAAATGCTGCCGAGAACCACCACATCAGAAAGGTCTTTAAATAATTAACCTGAACAATATTGGGCCCAATATTAACCCATGATGAATTCCACGCGATGGAGAAAATTCAAAGAAAATTTGCCTGCCATCCCAACCCGTTGATGCTGACAACACAGAAAGCTTCTATGTAGCTAGAGCAGTAACAGATGGAGCAAAATTTAGCAATCGACAGCTTCTATAGAGGAATAGTATAATATATTGGCACTTTTGAGAAATCAAAATGAAACAAGACTATGAAGATAGTTTTTATCCATAGGAGGAACTAATATATGAGGTTATATTTAATAGTGGAGTTTTACAGATATGAAGGCGTGGGGCAGAAATCTGATGGCCAGCGTGTGAGTAATTTATTTGTTCGAAGATATGATTACGCGCGAGTATTTCTTATATTCTAGACAAAATGAATAAAATGCTGATTGGTCGGAAATCAAGCAGGCGATTCTGGAGTATTTTGTTTTGTATTGGTAAAACAGTTGTAGGAACAGGAAACACATTTTAGGAAAGCATGGGAGCATTAAGCAATTAAGCATGTGTTAATTATATGATGGAAAATCTAATATTTATCTTTCTTTTAATCTCTGTTATGATGATTTCAGTTAATACCATTCAAAGAAACTGTGTGGATTATCTTCAAAATATTTTTAAATCAATTTTCTATTTATTAAATTTTGACTTATTCTCTGCTGTTTCTATGATCAAGTCATGCTTTATTTATTTGATATTAACGAACAAAATACAGTTGTCGTTTTGTATCAATAGAGATGCACAATACATCATCAACAGATCTAAATCAATACACAAATATAACACGTTTCGCGCAAGATAGGTGTGATTCTGGTCAAGCCATTTTTTTAATTTGACCTCTATTATTTTTGCAAAAGGTCGTTAACATAACTTTTTTTTTTATAAAACTGTAAACTGTAGACTCTCCTCTTTAATTTGACCTATTACACCCTATGTGTTAACTGTAGTCGTTAAACTCATAACCTGTTCAGGTCACACCGAAATTAGATGATATTTTTTTATATGACGTGCTAAGGGAACAAATTATCGTTGAGAATAGGTTTGAAAATTTGGTTTGAGATTATGTTAAGAGCTAATAACTCTTAAAGGGCTACACTTAGCACATAGAGTGTAATAATTAAAGAGGAAAGTCCACAGTTTATAGTTTTTTATGAAAAAAAGTTATGTTAACGACCTTTTTGCAAAAATAATAGAGGTCAAATTAAAAAAAGGTAAGAAAATCCGAAATTTTTAGTTTAGATGGGAAAGGGATATGGGGCTGAGTTTAGCAGTCGTTGCGTACGCCCTGTAGTTTTTAAGATACTGGGTGTTATGTAAAAATCTAGCTTGTTTTCTTAATCACCCTGTAACTCCCAAACGGTTGATGTGGACCCCCCCGCAATACAATTTTTTGTTTTCCTAGGTGTCTAGTGTCCGCACATTTCGTTTGATCAAGTTTCGAAAATACACATTGTATTTGGGCACTGCCTAAGAATGCGTCGATGTAGAGAGCTTAAATTCGGTACATGGTGTTTTCGTAGCAATAGTAAATAAAGATTCGAAAATGGACTAAATCGGGTAACGCCTTCTTGGGGTTGCCATATAAATATGTTGGTTTCTTACATATACTGTGAAAACGATCAGTCCTAGATGTTTTCATTGTACCGAAAAGCTGTTCAGAATATGCAATTTGGTATAATAATTTTTTCTGTCCGACGAGCTGTTCTAAAGATATATGCGAAAAACCACTTCAAAAATCTAGCTTGCGCCGATGTGTGACCATACGAAATAACAAACGAAGATTCATCTAGGGTATCATAAGAATTGGTCTTAGATCAATTCTAGCTTTCTTACTTGTTTCTCCTTAATTTGTACTGTTTCCCCGATGATCTCTTCATTTTCTCTTCTTTCATTGGGGCCTATCATTGGCCCTGATTTCGATTCGATGTCGTGCTCTCTTGTCTTCTTGTTGAGGATTGTCCTTTGGTTTTGATGTCATCGTTTCTTCTGTGTCAGTCGTTTTCCTTTTGGAGTTAGTTTATTTAGTGAGAGGGTGTAGGAGGAGAAAGAAGCAGTTGATAGGATTGTGTCTTTTTGGCAGTAGGTGTGATTCAATAGATCTGTTTCATTATTTTAATGCATTATAATTTCTGTCATTTTTCTTGTTATTCATATGCTAGGGATACAATTATCAAAATTATTCGAACCACTGTTTGAATTTATTAAAAAAGAAACACAATGAGAAATATTCAGAGTGACATGTTGTCAATCAATGAAATAAACTGTTAGCAGTAAGAAATAAAAGTTAGCTCAGAGTTACGGTAAAATTCTTCATTTTCATTAAAAAAGTAGGAGGAGGTTTTGCAAAGAAATTTCCTCGCCCTTAAATTAAACAGTTTTGGACGCTTATAAAAATCTTTGATATTTATTTCAAGTTAGGAGAGAGGAGTGCAGCTAAAAGTGCCTAGCGTGCTTCACTTAGACAGTGGGTCCATTGTGAAAATTATTATTTTAAGTTACATTACACTTTTATTTTTGTGCTAGTAACGAATTCTAATGGGCTCCTTTTTTAGTTAGGTATACTTCCTGGTAGATTTAGATTTAGATGATATTATTTAACTGGTCCTTTTAATTTAAACTTAAGAATAAAATCTCAACGCCCTTAAAAATCTAAAAAAAACACTATACACTCCAATGCAGCGAGCTCTACATAAAATTTTCATCTAAATACAACGTTTAGGGCATTTCGCATTTCGCAAATCTCCTCGAATTATGACGACTTGTTTAGTTTATTTATAAACTTTTTATTGAAGTGATAGAAATGCAAGAAAAGTCAATACATAATTATAAAACCGATCGTTCACATTTCTATTGTTTCTTTTACTTTGTTTTTTTCTAAAATCTTTATCTTTTCGTATTGCAGCAAATCTACTATCTTTCTCCATCAATTAATTAAGGTGACACAATTGTTGTCTTTAATGATTTATGCTTGTTTGTATCAGAGCCTTTTAGAAATGCTTCTGAAAAAACAAAATTTGAATTACATTTTTATAGTTAGTAAAAAAATTGAAGATTTTTTGTATTATTTCTTTATGAAATTCTTTAAAAACTATCAGATTTCATACAGTACAAACTTAAAATTAAGCTTGTGAAAATTAGAATGCATGAAATGTATTTTTGCCTAAATTAAGTAATAATTATCACAAAATTACCACTTATAGCACTAAATAATTCATTAAATTAGCAGATGTAAGCAAAAGTTCTGTCGATTATTTCATGAAAATATTTTGACTATACATTATTTTTTATTGGAAGGTAAAATCATATGGCAATTGCCATTTCTATTAAAAAGATCTCTAGAAACAATTTGTAATTTATTGGCGAAACATTTGGGGATATTCTTCTGGATTTCTTCCTTTAAATGATCCGAGTTGATATAAATAATAATAAGTATCGACAGTCTTATTATATTTGTGGCGCCTAGTACAGATCTCATGTTCTGCTATCCCAAGATGAAATAATCTGCCACACTTAAAGGGTTACAGCATTGCGAGAAATGGTGGTTGCTGAATACCTACTCTTCATATATCTGCATTTAGTCGTTATTGTGATGGAGAATACATTGGAAAAAGAAAAAGATCTTTAGAAACTACGTTTAAAAAGATTTAAACAGTATCGGACACTGCCGTAGTTATTTTCGTGAAAATGAAAACCACATGCATACTTGATCCAGGCTCGTCAGATTCCGCCTGAGTTTTCCAAGCCCGCTTACGTTGCCTATATATACGCGGCAATACTGCGCGTTTGTTTTAGGTACAGACCCAGAGTTTTAGGTGTTATTTTCTTTGATATGTTGTGCTACGCATTCATGCACGATTTTTGTAATTCTGGTTGTATTTTGCCCTCATAAATCGCAAAATTGAAAGAAAATTGGGAAAATATCAATTTTTTTTTCAAATTCAAAGGCTCGTAATTTTTTGAAAGTTTTTGGTATATTCACTTAGAACACAGAACAACATTTGGTTCACTCGGATCAGATAATTAGTATCTGAGGTATGATCCCGTTTATGGAAACGTGTCGAATTCGGTTAAAAGAGATTGGGACTAATTAATAAAAATTTTACTTGGAGAAAATTACTTAGTATAATTTAAAATTTTTGAAATCAGAAAAGAGAGGGGAGTTAGTTTGTGAATGATCAACTTGATTTTTAGAGAATACCACCAATCGTAAGTATTTCTAAAACTGTACTATAGCCTCTCATGAAGATAATATGAGGAGGCTTACGTACATTAAAGACGCCTGACGGTACGTACATATACAGAAATTAGAGAAAAAAAAATCTTTGGATCCCATTTAATTGGGCACTTCCCCGGTACAATGACAGCGAAAGAAATATATCTGTGACATCACTACTCTGATTGATAGTCTGTCAAGGCAGACTGACAAAATTGCGTATCAGTTTCCACTTATAGAGCCATCAAAAATGTTGAAAAATTTGTACGAAATAAATTCTATTTAATTATGACCACATTTGGGTATTTCACAGGCTTTCGATAGAGTCTGGCATCCTGCTATTTTAGCTAAACTTCACACATTAGATCTAGACCCTCTCTTCTTAAATTGAATTTTTTCTCTCTAACCGTTCAATCCAAGTCATATTAGACGGAGTTTCGTCTGACCATTTTATAAACAATGCCGGTGTAGCGTAAGGCTCTATTAGCTCGATTAGTTCTGTTGGTCTGATTACATTTTTGGTACATATTTCCAAAAAATGCGATCAAATGCCTGGGGGCTTCTCGCAAAGATGCAAGAAATATTTTAATCCATCAGAAAAATCTACAAGTTTCATATTTGACCCCGATTAGAATATAATTCTTAGGGTAGGGGTCTGTACACACTATATTGTCCGCGTTATACCGATTTCCTTTGATCATGTTTTCTAGCAGAAGTGATGCACTTTTCTTGCAGTGGTACAGTGAAATCGTTCCATTGACGTGTACACGGATATAAGCTACTAGCGTATTCTCATCGCTTTAAAAGTTTATCCATTAATTGACTTTCTTGAAATATCAATGGATATCGGTTTACACAAAATTCAAAAGAAAGTCCTTCGGCTTATTAGCGATGACACCTGGACCGGTGTAACGTCTTACTATTTTATCTCTACTTCTATGTTTATTGCTCTGACGAAGAAATCTTTAGCCAAATTCCTTGTAGAATTCTTCCTATGTGTACCACACGAATGTGGAACAGTTTACTATCCTCTGCCTGTCATCTCAATAACTCAACCAAATAATCCTGAATTCCCTACCCAGGCATCCTTTCCTGACAAGACTATGGTACACCATAGTTAGAGTATCCTCTGAGCTTTGCGAACATCATAAAAAAAAATTGTTTTATCATATTCAAAAATACAAATAAAAATAATCGACAGAGCTTTCGCTAACATCTAATATACATAAAATATAATAATAAATGCAATAATATAAAATAAAACAAAAAAAAATTTCTTTACAAAACTTTTATTTCATAGGGCTTCAGCAGAAGAAATGCGTAATGCAGCAGCAGTCCAATCAGGTTTATCGGGATCAATAATAACACCAACAACAACTAGCGATCGTGCTAGTATTGTTAACAACGCCCAACCATTTTCATTTACAGGCGCCGTATCAACAGATAGTAATGTGTGATATTTAAGATGAAAATTAATATGGAAAAGAAAGAAAAAGAAAAAACAAACAATTAGTTAAATAAAGACTTCTAATGCCGTTCTTTTGTTGACATTTTAAAAAAAGACAAGAGAATTATTTATTCTTAAACGTAACTTTAAAGAAAAGAGAAGAAGAAGAAGACGAATATTTAGAGTATATTTAGAGAAATATTGAAAAAAGAGAAAAATAATAAGAATATATAGTAAAGGTTATATATATAAATGAAAAAATAAGAAACTGTTAATGCTATAACTATTATTAAGTGGATGCCATTATTTGTATGTTTAAACAAAACATGATACAATTGAATAGCGTTGGTTTATGAGGATTGTATAAAGTGGAAAAGGGTGTTTAAGTAATATTGATTTCTTCTATATATATATATTTAAAATTTAATGTATTTATTGGTGAGTTTTACTAGTAAAATTGTTGAAAAAGCAAAAAAAGAAAACGAAAATTATTAGGCATATATATATATATATAGATAAATATATGTATATGAGAACAAAATATCATTAGATGTAGGCATGAAATTTATTTTGTAATTGTCGTCGATGTATTTTCTTTTTATGAATATTATGTTTGTACTTTATGCTGTTGCTAATTATTATTTTGTAAAATGTAAAATAATAATAAAAACAAAAGACATTTTTTTATTTATTTATTTTCTTGTGTAAAAAGTTTTTCAAAATTTTGTTTATATACATACATATTTGGTCATCTTACACATATTAAAATGGATCTTTTTTTGGTGTAATTCTTAATTCAGAATATTGTAAAATTTGATTAGTATGTGCTAAGCCTGGGTGAAAAATTGATGGTAGTTTCCTTGAGACTCAAGTACTTAATGGTATTAAAAAGAGAGGTGGCGTTTAATTAAGGTAGGCGCTTGCGAGTGTCATTGTATACACTATCTTAGAACATATAACTAACGGAAGCAAAATATCATGTAAAAACCCTATCGGTGTCAGGGAAATTCGAACTTTAGGCGAAGGGGTGGCAAGGCAAGAAGAATTTAACAAAGTTTAACTAAGTTAACTTGACAATAGTCAATTGTGTTAATTCAAATTAAACGTCAGATTATTAGTTATTTAATTAAAAAACGTTAAGTGGTTCCGTTAATTGTGTTAATTTTAAATAAAATCATTCTATGTGATAATTTAGTGATAAAAACCTTGAACTTAAGTTAATAAACGGAAGAATATTTCAAATAATGAATTATGCTGTGCGGTGCTGTTGCAATAATTGCCGAAATAATCCCGGGAAGGCGTTTTTAAGGCAACTTGAAGTCCTGAAATTAAACTAGGAAGCTTTTCCGCAAATACGTGCGAAAGAAGTAAAAAAAAGGGGGAGGGGGGAGAGGAGAACAAAAATATCAAGATAAGTGTCCATAATATTTGTTTGTTTACGTTTTCCTGTTTCTCTTCTTTTCTTTTTTTTCAATGTGTCAGTGGTAGCTCACAATTTTATTTTATTTTAAATAATTACGTCAAACCTCCCTTCAAAAATATTTCAAATTTACTACTTCTATGAATACATAAACAGAATTCCACCACATAGTGGGAATTCTAGCAATTTTTCGGGCTTATTGCGCTGCCTTTAATTATATGTTCTAAGGGCACTATACCTACTATACTTTAACAGCACTTAAAAGACAATTTTTTTTTTTAAATTATTCATATTATTATGAAAGCAATAATTGATTTTATATGAACAGGCAATAAATTAATTGTAATTAAAATTATTAACATTCCATAAATATATGTATTTATTAAAAAACAACATAAATATTGAATTGAACTTGTTATTGGCTGTGTATTTTTCATAGATTCTATATATGTGTATGAGTTAATATAGGCCAATCTATAAAGACTTATTAATTCACAATTAAATCCAAACGTTTTTAAACTTTAATGGAATGTTGGATGTAGTAAAATAATAAATTTAATGTTACAATCCTTACTGGAACTTAAAAATAATTGCAAAAAATCAAAAGTTTTTATAACTTTTATAAAAAAAATTCAAAAGTTTTGAAAATTTAAAGTAAACCTGTATGAGCTTTGATAAAAACGTACACGGAATTTTCATTTTTCTAAAAAAAAATCTTTATTTATTCATTAAAATTAGTTTTGTCCCCTTTAAAGTAAATCTCTTCAGCTATAATACACTTACGTCAGCACTTTTTTCAATATTCGAAACACTTCTGGAACGTAATTTTCAGTAAAGCGTTTACCTTCGCTACTCCCTCAGTGACTCTGTCTTCATCTCATAAATGTTTGTCAAAACGACGTGTATTGGTGGGATAATTTAGCTTTAGTTTCGACATCATATCCAGACACTCATATTTCATTATATCAGTTATTATGATCCTGTTGAACAAGCTCTAGCAATGTCCATTCGGCGGTACTACTTTTCATAGACATTTACAACAATTTCGGAAAAATATTTCCTGCCACATGTCTCATGCCCAAAACGTCTTGCTTGGCATGTATAAAATGATCTACCTATCACATAAGTTGTGTTCTTTTGTGTCCGCAGAACAGGGCACAACAAAAGATACACAAAAGAACGCCTCATCCATTTTCATAGAAGATTTATAAATGAAGCGAATAGTACAAATAGTTCGCTTCAATCGACAGAACAATTTGTTCTCTCCAGTATATGGAAGCTCTAGAACAAGGTACACAAAAGAACACAACTATAAGTGATAGTGACAGTCTTTGACCAATTCCAGCTTTTTTATTTGTTTTTTTTTTTTTGCATATTGACAGCGAAGTAAAAAATTGTTCTAGATACCGTTTTGCTGCACTTGCATTTATGTTGCGGTGGAAAATATCAGAGTGAACATTGCTTTAAGTTTGTGAAACTTTTGAATAAAAAAAAAACGTTTTTTTTTGCAATTTTGCACTTGTTCTGGTCCTCGGTGATGCTTGTAAAATTAAATTGATTGTAATTTCACCACGTCCAACATTCCCTCAAAGTTTAAGTTTTGGAAAAGTAATATGAAATTTTAGAATTTAATTGTCTTTCTTGACTGATCCTAATATACTTAATGATCTAATAATAAACATATTGTTCCTAAATCATGTTCCAAGTTAAATCTTTAATTTTTCTACTTGCTTTTATTTTTTACTTAATGTCTCCTTAATTCATGCATATACATGTAAGTAATTTTAACACAAAGTTTGTATTTACTTGAGAAAAGCTTTTTACACATTCTTTTTATTTATTTTCTATTTTGAATCTATTAACTGATAACTTTCCGTAAAGATGTAAAAATCGTGTGATTAAAATTATTCCAACGAACCTTAGGTATACTATGTGTGTGTCGTGTACATGTGAAAAAGCACAGGTAGAAAGTAAATGTTTTTAAAAGTAAAAATATTTTGAATGTTGTAATTTTTGTTAATATTTAAAAATTATACAAAAAACAAACAAAAATATTTAATAATTTCCTTTCCATTCCATATGTGGTGTGTAAGAATGGAATTACAATTAACACCTTTTTGGCTTCTAAAGTAAATTTATCTTTAAGTTAAAAAATGTTCACGGCTCATTATTAATACCAAGGTAAGTCGGGGGAGTCGATGGTGTAATAGAAATAGAAATTCTTGGATCCTTTCATAATAATGTACTTAGTGTCGGTTGTGTAATATTATACACATTTGTTCATGATTCAATAGGCCTAATTACAAGCTCCAACGGCGCCTGATAATTGTCAAGATAATTTGTTGGCAATTGATTACTTACATCAAAATCATTAGGATTCTGTAATAGTTGGAACTTATCCCCTAAGATTGTAAGTCAAATTACAGCAGTTGTTAAGAAACCGACTTATTTTCCCAAGATGGCGGAGTGATTATTAGAGAATTGAGTTGAAAATAAGTACATATCCCTTGTGCGGACAGTTTAACAACTTCTACTATGCTCAATAGGTTTGTACAGTCCTCTTCATAAAAGGTGTGTAAGAAAGATATTGGTGATCCATTTATCATACAATATGCTGTAAACACAATCTCATAAACCGCTCGAAAGAACAAAAAAAAAAACATTTTTTTTTAATTCGAAGTTATCTATTTTCGTTCAAATTGTCTGGTCTAAACAGACCTTTCCTTCTGTTATACGAGTAATACAACTTCTGGAGTTTTGGCCGCTTCCAGCTGGGAACTTCTAAACGATTCGACTTATTTTCAATTTTATACATATAAAAGTTGAAGATATTACAAAGGTTCCATCGGCGCGTTAATTTTTTCTTAGTTTTTCTTTCATTTTCGAATAAATGCGCTACATTAGATATGTTGTCTCTGAAAATCTTTTCTACCATATACTACATTTCATGGAAAGTTTACTGCTGCTACAACTGAGAGTGCGATACATGCTACTTGCGACAATGCCTTCGACTCTAATTGGATTTTTGTTTTTTCTTAAAAAGAGATTTCTCATAATCCTAGTAATAATAAAACCCTACATCAAATTTGATGTGTAAGAGGGAAATTTATTTAAGACACAAACGAAATATCGATTTGTAGTATGTGTTCTATATCCTATATGAAGAGTATTATATAAACGCGATCTAAATCTTAGTACAGAATTGTCAGATAGTTATCTGATCGAATAGTCTCGCTACTGTCAACGCTTTAATAAAACGTTTTGTAACTACAAAATTACTAATGGAGTGTAAAATCATAAAATCACGCTGAATACAATGAGCTATTCAGTAATAGAAAACAGTAATATGGCGGGGGGGGGGGAGGGGCTTACCTTTCCGCTGTTTGGTTTTACCACAGAATATTTCTCCGGCGGTGTGGCTTGAGTTGGCTGCCAGATCAGTTGACTATAAATCGATAACTCCATTCATGACAGAGCAATAAAAGAACTTATTGTGGGAAATTCAATCCAAATTCAACAAAACAAACTTTTGCGAATAAACAAATATTCCTTAAAACCTCTAATATTTATGTATAATCTCACCAGATACTCATCCCTTAGGGCTCATCTACATCCGGATGGAACTGATTGATAAGATAATCCCAGAGTGCAGAACAGGTTGGCAGAACATTTTTACATTCATAAGAATGCCATATAGCTTGATTCATAAACTACTAATAAATATAAATTAAGAGGGTGAGAAATGGTCCTAGTCCAACTTGGAAGCTCAACACTTTTAATCCATCCATCCATCCAAATTAAGAGTCTTAAATTTATGATTTGAGCTCACCTCATAGCCAACACTGAAATAAATAGATGAGATTTGATTGATTTCTGCTGAATAATAAATTTTAACAATGAGATTTTTGCATTAAGAGATATTTACGGCCTGGTATTTTGGTAAATAAAATGCACTCAAACATTTCTGTGAACACCACTACTTAGTCTAATAAGTCTCAGCAATAATTCGATTTATATTGATCATTTTTATAATGTACATCAGTTTTTATATCTTTACTAAAAGTATTTATTTAATAACTTATTACAAAGAAAACATACATACATAATATAATTAGTGAAAAATGTATGAATGAATATGTTCATTTTAAATAGAGAGGTAGAAAACGAAAATAATAGAGAAAAAGACGCGTTAACGTTTTTATTTTTTATTATTATTTATGATGTGTAGATAATTATTATATTATTAATCGCGGTAGCTTTATTCTTTAGTGAAACATTTTAATGTATTCCATTATCAAAATCGATGTGAAACTCATTTTTTGTGATTATACATATTATATATTATATTATTTCATAATTTTTTGTATTTTGATAGAATTTTTGCTTATGTTTTCTTCTTTTCTTTTTGTATCCCAAATATTTAGATTTTGGAATCGGTGGACAATGTTGATTAGAAAAAATTACCAAAGAAACTTCAACAGATCTTATTGGAAGAAGATAGGAGTTTTGATTTTATGCGCATAGCACACGAATAGAATTTTTGTGTAATATTAATTATCAGCGAAATTATCAGTATGAGGTAAGCATTTTTCATAGAATCAAACGTTACACAGTATGGATTCCATTCGGAATTGAATTACCCTCTAAGTTTAATTCCATGGAATTGTTATTTATACTTGATGTGGTCACAATTCTCCGGTAATGGACTTGAAACATTTTTCACTTCTATAACAAGGAATTGTATTTGTAATTTTGTCCTTTTTCATTCTTTAATTTAAAAATTACTTGGAAAAAGTATGGAATTTCTTTAAATTACATTTTTTAAACAAATTAAATCATTTTTGCTGTTTTTTTAAGAATTTTTTGCACAGCATGCGTGGACGTAGTTTTTCTTTCATTTATTATAATTGTGGGAAGGAAGCAAGAGATGAGAGAGAATCAATTATTTCTTGGGTAATATTTTCTACAAAAAAATACATGTCAAAGTCGTTTAAAGGAATTTCTTATTTCTTCAAGTACTTTTTAAATTCCTTTCAAGAATGGACAAGGGCGAAATTACAAGTATACAATTCCTTGTGAAGAAAATGGCCAATATTTCAAATACACTACTGGGGCATTGTACATTTTCAATTACTAAATACAATTCCTTGTGATAAGAATCCATTACTGAAGAATTGTGAATAAATTACAATTCCAGAGAATTGTATTTGGATTTGGAATTGTATTTTAATTAGTTTTACCTAGATCTAATCAGGAGCGGCGATATTTAAGATTCGTTGAAGTTGGTCTTAAGAGTTTTAAGATTAGGGACAGGAAGTTTTTGTGAACCTGATATGAGGAGCGATAGAAAAATTCATGGTCTATTTAGTATAGAAAATTTACTAAGTTCAAAAGAATCTTCTCCAAGCACAATATATATTTATTCGAGCGATCTTCTAATTTCAATAAACCTTTTTTGTATTCCAGATTCCATAAGGAATGTGTAAAATAACTGTTGCTATGACTTAAATTTAATGAAAATTGTTGTGCTTCAGAGAGGGCTAAATCAGAAGAATTTTGTATTTTTTTCAATTTTTAAACGAGAGTCCTTCAATGTTAGTATTCCACAGTTATAGTTTTTTCCTTTGGAATTATTATTATTATGATATCGCCTATAATCATCAAAAGACTAGCACTATGACCTTTCGAACTGAAGCTACTACATTTACAATTCTCGATACTTCCATTGTTTGTATTTTTCTGTAGTGTGTAATATTATAAACCCATATCTGTCCTCTATTCATTTTTGTATGAGGAGATGGGCTTGGAATTATCCAAAATTGCTGCACACAATACTGGAAATTTTATTTTCGAACTCGATTTTGCTCCGTTGCGACCAATTGCGATGGCACCTACCTTATGTAATCCGAATTCTTGAGCTAAAGTGCTTGAAAAATTAATTAAAACAGTTGAGTTAGATGCCTATATCCCGGCTATCTCAACCATTACTCGATGGTTTTTCAAGCCTATATAGCTGTCATGGATTGGGACAAGGAATGCTTTTTGTCTATGAAGAACGTAAAAAGATATGGATCTGCACAAGAAATGCCGATAAAGCTCAAGCCGGTATTACACGTTGTGGGATCGGTTTGTTAAATTTTTCTCTGAAACCATATCTGATTTTTTTTTTCAGTTTTTTGATCCTTCAAATTCTTCTGATTCGGTGATTCGGTGGAGGTCTCGATCATAAAAAATAAACTTTTTTAAATTTCTTAAAGTTTTTTGATCTTTGGATTCGTGCGCTTCTGAGAAACCCTCGCGTCTGTTAAAATTAGTAGAAAAAAAAATTTCCCCTCAAATTTTTGGAATTTTTATGGACCCTCCTGAATTTTCTTTTGCCGCGGAATGATACCGGTCATGATTTTATCAACGAACGAAGTAAAAAAAAAGAAAGGGTTTTGTGCAAAAAGTGTCAGCCAAAAAAGTCAAACCCTTGAAAAACCAGACAAAAAATGTCACTATAAATTTTTGAAATTTTTATAGATTACTTTTGAAGTTCTAAATTCAAGCTGCCTCATTCATACTGCGTTGTTGATCCTTATTCATATAACAGTCATAACTGTATACGCGCAGTATAAGACAAGACAGCCTGAATTTCAAAATATTTAGCAAGATATAGATAGCACTGCAAAAGTAGTTAAAAATTGCAATTTGCGGTTATATTAGGGATTATTTCACCTAATGGGGGGGGGGGGGGCATCTCCGTCCTCATAGTTTGAAATCAGTTTTGTCAATTTATCAAATACGGTTACATTCCATTTCTGTGAAGCTTAAGCTTCATAAAAATCTGCATCTCTGGTGGGTTCCTTCCTTGTTAGATCCATAATGGCTCTAATACTTTTCTCAAAACTTTTGGTAACTTATTTACAAAATCGAAGATATAGCTTTTTCAACACATTGTTTTCAAGTGCTCTTACATTGTTCATGTTTAGTTCGTATATAATTCTTATAATTTTCCTACCTATTATTTCTCAAACCATAGATTATAAAAATGTTGATACTACAAGTCCGTAATAAATACTAATTGCATTGAATTGAATTATTTTCTTATATATTGCGAATACAAATCCAAATTCACTACTGAAACGATTATGTTGAATATTTTTTCCCACAGAGCTTCGTTTTTATAGTTATATGTCCTTAAAACACATAAAATCTCTTTTGCCTTACATTAAAATTATAAAATTGGATTTAATTGACTGTTTACGAAGAGAATCCTTTTCTTACTAAAAGCTTAGAAATGCCTGCCAAAGTAATAAAGTAATTTGACTTAACTTGAACTTCCTAATGTCACGATGGGAAATTAACCTCGAGAACTCTAGCTGGAATTCCATTATCTTAATGGGCGATCCAAGGAACATTAACCGTCTTCTCTCTCATCACTTTATTGCGAAGGATGTGCGCTGTTGCGGCTTTTTCAAAAGGCCCTTGGAAACTTTATGCATAACACACCGCCCTTCTAATTTCTGGTGAGTGGTGGTGGCTCTGATGGGACTGGTAGGTAGGTAGTACATCTTTTCCTAAATTAACATTTATATCCTAGCACCAAATAATGGCTGTGATGATGGTGATTTATGCATGCTCACATTTTTATGTATCAATAAAATATATGAAACGAAAATCGTGAGTAAATGGATTGTCCTTAGATGAAATCCTTTGCTCTGTGTGAAGAATTTAATGTGAAATCAAAATGTTTACAGCTTTCAATCTTTTCTGGAGACACAGTGCATGGGGTTGGTTTTATCGGTAAATTTTTGTAAGTAAATAGAGTCGGAACATGTTGTTATTAAGAATTTTAGTAGTTTAGGAGAAATAAAAGTGAGCGTTTTCATATGGTGGTAAATGGTATTTAAATCATAATTATGATGCTAAATTTATTTCTTTTTATATGACACGTTTTTGGGCTCTGTTTATTATCATTTTTATTGATTATATCACTCCAAATTAATAGTTGAATGTTTCTAGGTGCTTTTGTTGTTCCAAAATAATTAACAGCAGCTGAGATTCGTACTGAGAGCCCCGGAAACCGTAATGTGATCTTGATTAATTTATGCAAGGAAAATTGGAAAAGAGTGAAAATTACTTATGCGAATTCAAATGAGCTAAAAATACTAAAAGAGTAAATTTTTAATTAGTGATACCAAGCTTTGGCATTTTCTTAAGAAAAATTATGACTTTCAGAACGAAGTAAATATGCTAAAGAATTTTTTTACAATAATGACAAGCTTATAGTATAGTGTCGTTTATGCTATGTATATGAGTGTGTGCATGTAGAGTGTGTGTATTATACTATAATTACAATTTCAACCAATATTGTAATTATTTGTAATGAATAATTGTACGTATGAGCGCCAGAGGACATCCAAACACTTCCCCACAGTATACCATGGATGGTCATGGTCTTAATGGAGATCACCACTACCTGGTGTTTCAAACAACTAAAGGGTAAGTTTTTTTTCTCACTGTCTCTCTCTTAATTTATTTTTCCACTTCCCTGTCCTCATGGCAGTTAGCAATGTGTTTCCAGCTTAGCTATTCTAATTTGTAACTTAACTAGAAACGTATTAAATTTTTAATTAATTTTGACAATTAACAAAGTGTTCGAGTATTTTAAATCTAGTTTTGACTACAACTTTTGCTGAACTTCACTTGATCCTCGATAATTGCCCTGAAGATGATGGTGACAGCCACTGAAACGTTGGTGTGAAATAAAAATTTCTATAAAGTTTTACACCCATGTATTTACCCATATAATGTAGCATGTAAGATTCAACTGTATCTGAAACTAGATCAGAATTTTTTTCGTTTATTTTTAAATTTGTTTGGAAACAAGTGAATGTATGAGAAACATTCTCTTATACATCGCTATTTGTTCATATTTATTGACAAATTTGTATTTCTTTTTCAAGATGAATGAAAAAGAAAATATGTTTTATGACAAAATCCATCCTTATTGCTTATGCAATGCAGAGACATTTCAATAAATTCCCAATTGCCTTAGGAAGTTGACTGACTTTCTCTTGGGGGTTTGGAAGAATTCAATGCAGAACTGTGGTCTCATTACTTGACATAACTCGCTTCACGCTGATCTAACAAAGATGGAAGTTGTTGACAGCCCTGAGTGTCATATTACCGTTTTTCTGTGCCTTTCTCCAGGATTTGTACGGTGCAGGCTGAATACTCTTGGGTCTGTCTTTCTATCTGTAGATGAGCTGAAAAGATTACTTCATCTGGACCTGATGCGCTTCATTAAGAGGACGGGAAAGTTTTGGTGATAGGTCTTTTGTTTTTGTTAGCTGGTTAGCGCACACACAATAATTTGCCTAGGCCTTTATGCTTCCGATCTTTCGTCCACCTGCCTGGAGAAAAACAGTTTTCTTACAATAACTAAAAATTTATTCTCTAAGGTTCTTCAATAACTGAATATGAATTGTCTATGCTTTAGCCCATGATTTTAGATAATTTTCGTCCAACCTCAATTTCTATGTTGTTGTTGTTTCCTTTCTCCTGGCAGACAATGCGTAAATACACGGTGAGAGACCTTTGGTCTCTAGTCTCCGTTTTACAAAGACTAAAATCTCCGAAATGTTTACGCGACAAGATACTTTTGTCTCTATGGACCAACAAATTACGTGTCCGAAGACCATAATAAAAAATGTTCTAGAGACAGGTCCCCGAAGTGTATACACGAAATTTGAAGTTTGGTCTCTAGAGATCTCCAGAGATCTTGTTAAATGTCAACCAAGAGATTGTTAGAAAGAATTATCTCAGAAGTTATTAACAGTTCTATGTTATGGGAAAAGTGAAAAAGCTTAGCTTAAAAAATATATCCGTGGTGTACAAATATTACGGGATAACCAGAACTCTATTGGCGAAATAAATTGTCTGCCCTAAATACATTATATTAATTATTAATTTCTATATAACAATTTTTCCAATTTACTCCACTTTATTTCTTACCTTTCCGATCTTCACTTAACTGACCAGACCCCACAAATAGTCTCCGGAGTTCTGGAGATGACAAATGAACAAACTTTGGAGAGCGGAGTATGAACTTGGAGACCGGAGACCGAACTTGGAGACCTGTTTGTTTTAAAATACACGACGGGAGACCGGAGACCAAAAAAGTCTCTAGAGACTAGGTCTCTATAGAAATTTTTTGCGTTTCCGAACCGAAGTGTACATATACACGTGTGTCTGGGTCTCTGGAGGCCAAGGTCACTTGTCGTGTAGCTTCACCTAATTCTGTTTCCAATTTCTTTTAATTTCCCTTCTTTTTTTTAGCAATTACAAAATCTCTAATTTTCTCTACTTAGACTCAATAGATTTTTTGAATTATACTTCTGATGTAGCCGTAGATATGGGATTTCACATCTGGAATATAAATATACCTATAGTCCTGGTAATATTTTCATAGATAAACACACTCTGTACATATATGTATATAAAGCACAAGACGAGAAAATATGTTCTATTCAAAATATTTATCTAGACTTATTTCTATCACGGATCAATCAACTTGCTGTATACCATAAACCCCAATTTTAAAATCAATGAAATCCTTACAAATCCTCGCCCTCAATCACTCACTCACCAGGGTATGTACTCAATTTTTCCTTCAACACCTAACTACTATACGACAAACAGTTTCTACTCAACGTGACATATGACAAAGAATGTCCTTTTCACGTCGCTCACCAATTAACTTAATGCTTCGGGTTGATATCGTGTCACACTGCCTTACTACTGACCCTTGAAATTCTTCAACAATAAATGTCCATCAAATCACAGTCAGTTCCACTACTAAAGAATTCAAAAAGGGCTAAGCTCAGTGCGATTTCAGGGCAGCTTTTGTTATCCTTTTAGGCAACAATATGTCCGCTAAAGAAATAACATTTGTTTTAGTTGTAGCTAAAATCTGGATTGAAAATTTACCCTACTATATCGCTTGAAATTAGAGGGTAACATAACAGTGCGGCGGCGCAGTGGGCGTCTATGAAAATCGTTTGAAATAGATTTTTTTTTTATATACAAGAAAAAGGAAATTTGATGAGTGTCCTGTTAAGGAAAATCTGACCTATCTCTCCTTTTTCCAGTCAAAGGAAAATGAAATCTGATCTAAACCAAGTGGTGAATTTTGTCAGCTGGGAAGAGATAATTACGAGATGACAAAAGGATACATACCAGTTTTCAGCAGGATGACCATCACTGGGTAATTATTAGAGATTTCTTAAGGATAATGAATGAATCTATAGATAAGTGGCTTTAGTTTCATGAAATTTGATCTAGAAATTATGGACCGTATTTACACGTGGTCAAGGATATATGATTTCTTTACTTGTTATAGAAGATTTTTATGGGAGTTGTGCTGTTATGCTTTCGGGGGAGATTTAGATTTATACTTCATGTTATATATTTGGTGTCAAATTATGTTTCTTAATATTTCTAAAGATGTTATTTGCGTGAGTATCTTTTGGGTGTAATTTTTATTATATAGAACAACGGTTGTATGTACAACGCTTTGCTTGTGGGCAGCTATTTAATTGTGCACAGCTTTGGGTCGCCTGACAAATACATCATAGTTATAGTACTTAACGTTGAATCCAGATTGCACGATCCTGGAAAAAATATATTATCCTATGTGGGAAAGTTTTCTATAGTCAAAATCAACTAAACAATTTATATATTTGTAATCCTTATCAAAAATGCTGGGAGATCCATCCTCAATTAAATGTCCACCAGTTTTCGGGAGGAATTTTGTAGCAGTCCTGATGCGTACCAAATGGAGAAAATTGGCAATTGTGTGCAATTTGAAGTTTCGACTGAATAAATATTGAGAAGACGACATGAATTACAAATTTTTTACGGGTATTGTACGCGGTGTTTGATCTCATTCCTTAAAGGGATATCGTTATCTTGACGGGTGATATGAATACTCAAATCGGACCCAAAAACACCGGCAGTCTAGGAAAATATTATCAGAAAATATATAAATTTTGAGCACAAGCCAATAATATGGCATCAGAAATCTTTTTGTAGAATTTTGCAGCGTTCATCAATTGCTTTGTGGATGGGATACGTACTTACGTGCTTTAATTATAAAATTTGTCTGAGGTAGAAAAACACCTTATTTAATTACAGAAATTTAAGTTATTCCCCGATAGAAATTTCGATACCTCATCTTCAAGGACATGGAGTCTAATTATAAATCTACATAAATAAAAATCAATTGCCGCATGTGAGAACGGCACGACCAATTTGGCTAATTTTTTGTTGTTGAGTTCATAATTGTCAGGTCAAGGTTTTTAAGGAAAGAAAAATTGGAATCGGCTACCCTTTCTTGGTGTTGCCATACAAAAATTACGATTTTAAGTTTATATTTGGGCACGGCCTGAGAACGCGTCGATGTGTAGAGGTCAAATTTTGTACACTGCATTTTCATATAAATTGTCAATAAAAGTTCAAAATTGTACCAAATCGAGCGACCCCCTTTTGGTGTTGCTATATAAAACTTCAGTTTTTCACTATATATTTGTGCACTGCCTCACGCGTCTACGTATAGAGCTGAAATTTTGTACATAGGCATTCAAAACAAAAACAAAATGTAAATTTAAGTTCAAAAATGGGACCAATATAGCAACTGCTTCGTGGGGTTGCCATACAACAATTTCATTTTTATCTATAGATTTGTGTACTGCCTTTTAACGCGTCGACGTAGCGAACTCACATTTTGTACAGGGCGTTTTCATATAATTTGCAAATAAGAGTCCAAAATTGGAGCAAATCGGACAACCTTTTCTTGGTGTTGCCATACAAAACTTTAGTTTTTCACTATTATTTTGGACAATGCCTAACGCGTCGACGTAAAGAGCTGAAAATTTGTACACGGGACTTTTTTAAAAACAATGTAAATTTAAATTAAAAAATTTGACCAATCGCGCAACTCCTTCGTAGGGTTGCCATGAGAAAATTTCGCTTTTTACTATATCTTTGGGCACTGCCTGAGAACGCATCGACGCAGAGAGTTACACTCTACTATACACATGAACGTATGCACGCACACACACATGCAGACACAGACTGAAACCCTAGAGACGGAATGGTGCAATCGAGTCAGATGATAGCTTAGATACGTGTGATAAATAAATAAATAAATAATAATAAAAAAGAAAATATTAAGTAATATGTAAAATCTTGTGAAAAGTTGTTCAACAGTTTGTCAATTTTCGAGTTTCGAAATAATTTTATAAATTCACCCCCCACCAAACGAACCGGAAAAATAAAACATGAGAAAATTCCCTGGTAGACATATCATGATGAGTTCATCAATGAGCTCCTCGTGAGCAATCAGATGCACGTACTGATGAAATTTATTCGCGTATGAATCAAAGCCGGGAAAAAACTCATTTATTTACTTATTCACAGATGCATGAAATATTGCATCTTTTTCACTTTTGTAGAAATGTATACTTTGCTTCCCTTTTGTACATTTTACAATATTAGGTGAGCACTTCGATGAGTACATAATGAGCGTCAGGATGAGCTAATTAATGAGGATGTCACGAGGGTCACGATGAGCTTATTAATGAGCATGTCAATGAGTGTCACGATGAGCTTATTAATGAGCATGTCAATGAGTGTCATGATGAATTCATAAATGATAATCTGCATTTACGATTGATTTTATATATTTTTCAGAATTCAAATTGCAAATCATACTCTAAGACACTGAGGCGTAAGGATTTGGGGATTACGTCTTGTTCAGCATATGGGCGACAGTCTTTCCGCGGAAAACAAAAAAAAAAAAATTTAAAAACTTAAATAAATAAATCACAAAAATCAATTCGAATTTTTCTAGTAAATGTCATCTGACAAGTTGATGACAATAATAAATATTTAGTATATAGGGAGCAGTTTCATGCTGACCAATGAGCCCTTCGATGAGATTTAATAAATGCTCATCAGACGGCTCATCGGAATCAATTTTCTATATGTTTCATCATGGTTATGTTCTAATTATATGATGTGCCGAAACTGAAAAATTTTGCGCTTGAAAATTTAACAGTTTTTTTTTCAAAATGCGGGGTGCAGGACGTTGCCGAGGTGGATCCCACCCTAGAAGCAGGACGTTGCCGAGCTAGATCCCGCCCTAGAATTAACTCTGCCAACAAAGTTTTGATCCGTACAAGATTTTTGTGCTAATTCTTCGACAAATCTAAAAATGTTTGACTCAAAAATTTCATGGGATTTTTCAAAAATTAAAATGGGACCTGTAGAATGACGTCATCCTCCACCCCACCATAGTGAAAATTCTGTCAAAATAACTTTGATTTCCTCAGGATTTATGTGCAAATTCTCTGCCTAATTTGAAAAATTTTATACTCAAAAAATCAATGGGGTGTTTGGAGAACCAAAATGGGGATGTAAGACGACTTCGTTCGCCACGCGCTGCCCTATTAAAAATATTACCAAGAAAATTTTGATTCAATTAGGATTTATGTGGTAATTCTTTTTGCAAAATCTAAAAATTTTGTCCTCGAAAGTTTAATGGGTAAAAATTGTTTTTTAGAAATCCCATTACATTTTTGAGTCGACATTTTTTAGATTTGGTGAAGAAGCACATAATTAGAATATAATTTTCACATGTTTTGTTTTTCTGGGTTGTGTTTGGGTAGTGTGGCTAGACGGAGTCCTTTTCTGAACTGAATATTCATATGCAAAGCTTATAGACAATATAGTAAAACATTTTAAGCCGAAAACTATAAAATATACAATATAACTTATCATCCTGTTGGATTACAATGCAAAATCTCAATAATTTATTCCATTATAATCAGGGAACTGTCATGGGTTTTGTTATCATTTTCATTAAAATAACTTGCTTAAGTAACGACAAAACATAATATACATACATATGTATGTATGTCAAAATCTCAATATACTAGTCACCTCACTGTTGGCCCACATGCACTACTAACCATTATAGTCCATGTGACTTTCAATGATATACTTAATAACTTCGAAGTCATTCTCCCCATATTTAGTCAGTTCAGTACTGTACTGTAATGAACCTGATGGAAGCTTAAAAGGTTTTTTTTAGTGGACATAGGATTTCGCATGCCATGACTCGTGACAGCCAAAAATTAGAGGTGGCATAAGCTTAAGTTGAAACATAACCTAAATCACACAATTAAACCACCCAGACCTAGTTGCGGTTTCTACAAAGGTTGCCCTGTTGAAGTCATTTCTCGGTGTTAAATTCATTTAATGTAGCGATTGCATGTTGAGTAATATACTAGGTGAAAAATAGGGTTGGAATCCGAAAGACCGGATGGTTGTTGGTGGGGGAGGGGGGGGCGACAAAAACAACAACATAGGAGTGGAAAATTGCTGAATACTTTCCATTGTTTTGTTGTATGAAATTCACACAGGACTCGCTATGGAATCAGGAACGGAAACGGGCTATGTACAGGGAAAAGTTAAAACTCAAATTTACTTTTATCTAAAACTTTTCTATGAGGAGGGATGGTAGGGTAACTCCAGACTCTACTATGGGAAGGAGGCTGACATGAGTTTGCAAAACTTTTATTTATGTCACTTAAAACGGAAAAATGTTTCGAGTTGACGTTAAAATTTTACGTTTCACTTAATTGCTAGTGAGCGTGTGTATGAAGGATTTTAACGTAATTAACTTGTTTATGAAGTACCAAGTGACATTTAGGGTTAAAATTTTTATGTACATACATATATCTAAATATGACGACTATGACGACGCGACGCTTCAGGCTTCGACCATAATTTGTGTACCTACTATATGTATGTACTAATTTTAACCTGACGAGATTTTAACTTTACAGGTGTGAAATATTGCGAAACAAATGCCTTTCCAAGTTTTCGTATGGAATTTAAATGAATTATGGAACATTTACCTCGTTTACATTTTTGCTTTACACCTATACCCCTAACACATAATATTCAACGAGACCCCTAACACATAATATTCAACGAGCGAAACCTCAAGGTGTGATAAATGCTTTGAAGTTTTTGAAATTCACATGAATTGAGAGTGAGAGAGGGAGATAGAGGAACATCGAGAGAGAGAGAGAGTGAAGTGAAAATAACTAGTAAAATGTGAAAATTTTGTACAAAATTGCTTTTAAGGGTGGATTTTATTTTAATGGATTACTTTAGAAATGACGGGGTAAAATCTCATAAAATTTAAATGGGCTATAAAAAAAAGCTTAAGTATTATATATACAAATGATGGCGTTACAATTTTGAAGTTAGGTGAAATGTTAACTTTATGAGAATTAGGTAGATACTAAGTAAAGAAGATAAAATTCTTGAATGGTGATTTCAATTATTACAACCCATTTAGGTAATAAATATTTTCAAGAGTAATAATTAACTAGGGAGTATCTAATAAAATCAACTTTGTCGAAATCTGAATTCGGTATAACTTTGTATGATGAACAAATGTACCTAAGTAAGGAAAAATGTTTTTTTCAATCATAAAATTGTAGGTATGTATAGATACAAAGAGGAATGACCATTTTAAGCCCGACACCTACAGACATGAGAGATGTCTTAAACGATGCATTATGATACTCTGAAATTTTTTTATTAACAATGTTTATTTCTGTTTAGCGGGGGGGGCGGGCCTGGGAGAGGTGTGTTAACGTTTGATCTAGTACATTTTGGAAAATCTAGCACAGAACCAAAATCCTTACGTCCTGAGAAAAAGTTTGAGTACCCACACTCCTATACTCGGAGGCTTACTTACTTACTCACTTTTTTAATATGTATTTCCCTCTTTCATTCGAACTGAACTATGTACTAGATTTTTTGCACCTTAGATCGGCTCTAACTCGGTACGGTTATGTCCGATCGGAAAACGGGGCTCACTATTCACCTCAGCTCATTATCAGCTATAATTCGTAGAAGAAAATTTTTCTCTGCATTCTCTTAGGGTATAGGGTAGGAACCCCTGGAGTGGTGTGTTTCCAATTCTACATGTTCCATATCTAATTATAGGTTTCGCCGAGTACTAACGGTTGGTGTATATTTTTTCCGATTCAGGAAACTTGCTCAGGACGTTGTTTCCGCCGGAAAACCCATTTTCATGCACTTAGCTCACATAGACCCCAGCTACTACATTCCGCATATATTTTTGCAGTTCTTTCTTTCATGGCCCTTAGTGCTCTGTTGTGAACATTTCTCATAGGAAGACATTTTCCACGACTCACAAATTCCGCACAATCACGAAAAGTATAAAAGCACACTTTTTCACCCGAGAAAGTCGCTCAAACTACATCCGATCGCTGCTGGTTGAAAATCGAGGTTGTATATGAAGAAGACTTAATTATCTGATTAAACCGTTTCTTAGTACTGTAGCAAGTATAAAAGTTAATATCAACGACTCTAGAAACGCCCATGCAAGTTGGCCAATTTGGAATGCACATGCCAAGTCGGACAAAAAGCCTTTGTAGTTTCAACTTCCCATACCTACCCACACTCCAGCAAGTCTGCCAACTTGGCATGCGCAAATCAAGTCATATGAACTGCATGAATGTGTGTTCTGCAAGTCGTAATTTTAGTTGGGCCAAAACCCTCAAGAAATACTACATACTACTCCCCAAGCCTTATGAAGAAACAAAAACACATATGTATGTATGCGTGGTAGTCCGATTTTCTAAAATGTTTTATTGATTTTTATGGAAAATTGACTAAACATTGATTTTATATATGCTGTAGAGCCTAAATTACTATTTACATACAATAGTCTTCCAGTAATTTTAACCTTACCGTCCCACCAAACAGTATACTAACTAAGTATTTTACTTACTTAACTAAATAATAAAATAGTTTTGATTAAAAACTAACCTTACCATTTTATGCTCAATAACTTTCATTTGATTAATAATTGTGTATGTGTGTATGTGCAGCCGTAGTCCGAGTCTGCAGGCAGTCGAACCATACCACATTTACCTATGTAATTATTACTTTGCTGAGAGCTTTTATTTAGGGAATCGTAGTCATTTGCTTAAGATATATTTTTTTTCATAATTTTATTAGGAAAGGTTTAAAAATTTGATTATGGTTGGGAAGATAGGAAAGCAAGCTTGAGATTATCGGAACACCATTTTTCTGTATCAATAGTAGTTTAGGGCGCAGAAGCTATTCAAGTAAAACTTGAATTAATTAATTTATTTATTTTTACTTTTCATCGTCTTTATTTTTATTATTTTTATCTAATTTATTTTTTTATTTTTTCAAAATGTTTTTAATTAAAACAAAAAGCATGCTAGGATTTCGACTTGCGCTACATGCAAATCGAGCGAGCTATTTTGCGCATAACAAATTGACCGACTTTGATGCGCGTTTGTGGCGTCTTTAAGGATTTCATGTTAGAATATATTAAAAAAAATCCCAGCTGTCTGTAAGGCCTGAAACACAATTGGAGCTTTTCAGTCAGCTTTATGCTAAAGCTGACTAAAAAAGCCGAATTGAACACAACTGGCATTTTTGATATTTGCAACTTTAACTTGTTTGTGTTGAGAATATTTATTAAGGAACGACAGTTAATCCTTCCGATTTTCCAAAATTACGATAAATGCATACTTTTTTGGATAGTTTTGAGATGTACATATAATTGTAAAAATAATACCGGGTTTTTTCTCATGTCCCACAGAAACTGCTTATCTCTTACTAATTTTACAAGTTTTCTTCAATTTTAACATTTTTGGTGGCTGTTTACTTCTTAAATGTGTCAACAGAAGCCATTCTCATCTAATATTCGACATTCGCACAGTTGGCAACATTAAAAATTCCCTCAAGTTGGCAGTCATTGGGCTTGAAATTTGCAATTTGATCAAATCTCAAGCCAGCATGAAGCTGACAAAAAAGTTAAAGCTCCAATTGTGTTCTTCTACATTGATTTACATTGTCAACAAATCTCAAGCTGGCTGAAAAGCTCCAATTGTGTTCCAGGCCTAACGCGTTTGAATTTCAGCATGCTTTTTATTCAATGAAAAAAAATATTTAAAAAATAATTAAAAGAATTAATAAAAAAAAAATTTAAAAAAATTAAAAAACAATTAACAAAATAAAAAAAATGTATAAAAAAAAAAATAAATAAAAATTTAAAAATTTACAAATTTGAGAGAAAGTTGCCCGTTCTTAGAACGGGATTAGCTAGTCTTCTGATAATGTAATATAATGGAATATATTATACAATCAGCACTTTGAATTTGAAAGTCCTTTTCTCGGAGTATGATTGGTGCAGAGAGAGAGAAAGAGAAGGTTTATTGAAAATTATAATATTAATTGTTGCCAAATGAGCCTGTAGTGTTGTTCATTTTAGTTTGAAGAGAGGTTTGGACCCCAAGGAGCTCCCCGAACATAGGCCAAAACAGGGCCCATTGCTCACCCTCTGGACCCATGAGCAATCGCTCATATATCCCAACCGGATGCTCTTACAAAGCTAATTATTGGCCCCCATCTGTCTTTGTGCAGCTCGTCCAGGAGGTGTGAGCCAAGGATTGTGTGTCGCTTACCTTAGAGTGCCGGATAGTGACAAAGAAAGTGAGTCACCGTTTCAGATTTTCTCTCCACAACCCCTGCATATAGGATCATCAAAATGTCTCATCCTATAAAGGTGGGCCTGGGTTGGCTTGTTATAAGTCCCAAGAGCTTATTCGTTTGATTTGGGCTAGATTTACTCCACAGTTCCTTTGTAGCTATACCCAAGGGGTCATCTAACCACAAAGGCGACTGTGCTGGTCAATAAATTGACCGCCGAAAATTTGGTGAAAATATTTTGTGAATAATACAAAAACTAAAAAGTCGGCTGATTTTCTTTGCAATTTCGAATCTCGTTTCTATTTAAACTTTAGCTCTACAAATATTTTATGCGAGTAAGAAACCCAGTTTCCACTTGTTTCTTGTTTTAGGTAAGAGCCCCTTCTCTGGATATTAATGTGTAATTCAAGAGAAAGACTGCATTTCATGATGCTCTTCTATCGCAGGCTTAGAAGTATATTCTCAGTGTTTTTTTTATCAAAATTTAACGTCCCTTATACAAACACACATATGTAGCTGTTAGACTTGGGGAAATTGGAAATTTACTAATATCAATATAAAAATAGCGGTACTTCAATATTACCTACTATCTGCTGCTCCTAATTTTTTTAAAGTCGACTCTATGAATCGAATCAATTCAAGGTTTAATCGTTGAGAAAATACTTTTAAGTCAATTTGCTAAGCACGTGAAATGAATTTTGCTGATAATATTGATGATGCCATTTGAATCGAAACGATTTTCTCCAGTATTGCAAAATAATTGTGTTCATAGTGAAGTGACGACCAGAGTGACTGTATTAATTCTAACTGGATACTATAAACCTAAGTAGGAAGACACTGCATAAAAAACTTTTTTTTAGTTCTGATCTCGTCGCGTCAGTCGTAGCTAAGCTTGTGAGAAGAACTGTAAGTGCAGTAAAATATTAAAAAATTAATTAGTGAGTTTTTGTGAAGTGAAGCTCTTTGAAATTAACTCAAGATCGATTTGCCCTACAATCGGGATGAAAAGTTATAATATTTTTTTTACTGCATTTTGTTTATATGAAGTAAGTAACTGTTTTTTAATAAAAAAAAAATAGCTTGATACGAAAAATAGATAAGATGAAATCAGAATTTTGTTTCGCCATTGTTTCGCCATGGTTACCACATTTAAAAATTTGTTTGACACACAGAGCTACATAGCTGGCTTGTTTTGATTTCTACATACATTTTAATTTTATTTTCTAACATTTTAAACAATTTCAACCATAGCCTAGCATTTTTACCGTATTTGTATATAAACATTATCATGTCAATGGCGGTGATCTTTGGAGCTTGGATTAGATTGCTTACTTACTTTTTTAGTACTTCCCTATTTTTTTTACTTCGAGTAGGTTAGGTTGGGTAAGTTCGAGTAAAATCGTATATTTTTGATAATAAGTCTCGTAAGTAGTCTGCTTATTGGTGGTAGGAAATTTTAAGTTTTTTAGAATTCACATTAAGACTAATATTCAATATTTGGATGGGTTCGCCATTATTTCGTACTACTTCGCTCAGCCTTTTGAATATTGATTAGCTGGTTTTACAATTTAGCACAGATGTTAAAAGCTCCCAGTATAATCTAATGGCGTTTTTTCAACTCGTTAATGGTGTGGATTTGTCGATTAACGGTGTATAGATATCTTGCGAACAATTAATTTACAGATGTTCTTTATTGGCCTGAGATAAGAGCAACAAGCGGGCTAAGTCCATAACATTTTAATATTTGACTCGAAAACCGCACTCATGCGTAAATCAAGAATTGTGAATTCTTGCATTATGGTACTGGAAAACTAGAGTTATGCTCAAGATTAAAAGCTATTTAAGCTTTGCGTTTAAGATTTTTTTCAAATAAATTATTTTCTGGAAAGGCACAGATGTTTTTGAATAGTTTTCGAGGGCATATTTTAAGCTATGGTCGGGCACTGTAGTTGAAACGTTATAGGTAGATATTATTGGAAAGTTTGTGCATTTGTGAATTGTTAGACAAATTTTCAATTTTTTTAATTTTTTTATTTGTGAAGTGATGGAAAATTAGAATGCAGCCATTGATTTGTATTGAAATTTATTAGGTACTTAAAATAAGCTCCAGCTTTACACTTTTTTTCACTATTTTAAAGTATTACAGAAGCTAATTAAATTTTGCCATTCAAGATTTCGTGCAGATATTAGCTTATTTTGCAATTTGTCATCTGTACTCCAATTTGCACCAGATAAGCTATACCTATAGCTTAAAATGTTTAACGTAAGCCAGGGTTTCTTTAGGATAACGCAAGAAATTGTACTAAAGAGATCTTCACGACCTCTTAATATTCCAGAATCCAGACTGTTCATTCTGGTAGATGAAAACGTTAAGGCTCTGAGCTACCAAGTTTTTGAACGCCGCTCATACCATCAACAATTCTCCACCACAAATTGCGTTTTGAAAAATAATACGAGGTCAGAAATTTGATTTGTTGCCTTCGACACAGTTGACGCTGACATCTTTATTTTTTTTTTCAAGTAATTTCGAACAACGTTTTCCGATCTGTTCAATTTTTCCGCTATTTGCTTCTTTGGAAGTCCTTGGTCAAATAAAACGTACATAATCCCTCTTTCTCTCTCAGTCAGAGACTTGCTTCGTGGCATAATTACGATAATAGTAATTTTGTGTTTTCTAAGGAGCCCAGAACATTTAAAAATGGGAAAAACTGGGCTGTGTTCAAATTTTGGCTAGGGCCGGCTGGCTATAGTCAGAATGGCTGTAGCAAGGGCTCTTATTTGTTTGAGTAAATGTTAAACTTGCGTCATTCCATAAATTGTTTCAATTTCATATTGTAAGAATTATGTCGAGTAACAAAAGTAAATTAATTGCAATAGCAACTATAATAAAAGAATGGTTTGATTCCCTAGAAAATAAGTGAAACCTATATTAATAAAAAAATTTAATCCAGCACAAATGTTCAACATTATCTTCCTTGTCTGTTAATAATGGCACATTACTTTCGTAAATAATTTCACCTTTGCTATCCATACAGTAATAAAATTGAGACATTTTTTTGGTTACTTGACATCAAAAACTAAACAAACAAACGTCAAGCCACTTTGGCTTCACCTCCAGAGCACTAACCAATTTGGCTATAGCCGGCTACAGCCAATAGTTGAACAATAAATTGTGACAATTGAGCTAACATATACAGATATAATTTTTCGTCATTTATAGATCTTATTTTTGGCTCAAAATTGGCGATAGCCAACTACCTCATTCTGGCCATAGCCAGCTATAGCCGGCTCTAGCCATAAGTTGAACACAGCCCTGATATTCAAATTTTCCATCAAAATCCGTTTTTCATTTCAACAAAATTTCTAACTAAATTTTTAACTTTTTATTTTTTTTTTACTAATTTTCTCTAACAATAATTTTCACCCTTAAAAAACATCTTTCAAAGTTTATGCGATTATAAAATACTTCCAACCCCTAACAAAGATTGTGCGTACATATATGGGTTAAATCAATAAATAATCCATAAACGTAGAAAAAAGGGGACGCGAGTCTAATTGAAATCAATGATAAATTATTACTTTGGATAAAAAACCTTAAATGAGTTATCTTACGTGAGTGATTATACAAAAGAAGAGGGTAATGTGTTCCGTTCCCGTATGCAAGTAATTTGTTCCCAGTGATGTCAATCCATTCATCTATCCCTCATACTCGTTACATAATGTTTTGACTGGTGTCTCCAAGTAATTTTAATGTTTATGGGATAGGAGAATATCGATTAATCAAATTTGACTTTATTTTGACTGACATCTAAAGAGTGACAAGGCACTTTGATAAATATTATGATTTACCTTCATCGCTTAAGGAGGTAAAATGAAATGGAAAGGATTTATTTGATAATAAAAACAGCTCCAGCCCAATTCTAGCAATGTCTTTGATTTTAGATGTGAACATGTAAATTTTTTGGAGTCTTCTTTTCAATACCGAAAGATTCCGAAGCAATTACATGGTGCGATTTTAGAGAAACATAACTATCGTGTTAACATATTTCTTGGTTCATTTTTTGAAATTAAGAATAATTTGAGCTCTGTGACTGAGTTAACTTAATCATATTAGCTAGAGCTACTGCCTTTATGATCGTTATACTTGGATATATTCTCTGGCCTTAATAGCATACCTTTCCAATTTTATCTAAATTTTCCTGTATCGCTATGCTTAAATCAATATCAAGGCAAGGAACTTACAATTTCATCGGACATTCGAATCTGTAATTTAAGTAAATATGAAATGTATCATAAACAGTTAAATTTTAAACCTCCCGCTTCCCTCCACCGTCCCTTATAACATAATTGTAATCACGACACTGAAAATATGTATGTATATGAGATCAAGTGTTTTATATTATTTCAATCGGAGCCGTACCTGACATTGTCCCATCTAGGGCAGAATGAAGATCACACTCTCTGTTTCAGCCATTGAAAAACCCTATTATCTACACAGATGGCTCTAAATCGGAAGAAAACACCGTTTTCTGTGATCCTTACTTGGAAATGGTCATACACCTTGAAAGCCATGTCACAGTTTTCCAGGCGGAAATCAAGGCCATCCTTGAAACGGGAAGATATCTCCTCACCTCAGATTCTGGTAGCAAGGACATTGTCAGTTAGCCTTACTTGGAAATGGCCATACACCTTGAAAGCCATGTCACGATTTTCCAGGCGGAAATCAAGGCCATCCTTGCAACGGGAAGATATCTCCTCACCTCAGACTCTGGTAGCAAGGAGATTGTCAGTTAGCCTTACTTGGAAATGGCCATACACCTTGAAAGCCATGTGACGGTTTTCTAGGCCGAAATCAAGGCTATCCTTGAAACTGGAAAATGTCGGCTCACCTCACACCCTGATGGCAAGGAGATTATCAGTTAGCCAAACGGCTGTCAAGACCTTACAAACTCCAAACTGGTATTGGAGTGTAAAACCACTCTGAATTCTATTTCTCGGGTATTCATCCTATGGGTACCAGGTCACAACGATATTAGCGTAAAAGCTAGCTCGTCTTGATATAGCCTCGGAGTCTTCCCTTTCCATAATCGGGATTGGACCAACACCTTATCTCTAACATTTTGGCTTGAGCCGATTGCCAACACAGTCGTCTTTGGTTAGGCGACCTCTCGAGTAGAACTACAAAGGATCTGTGTGGTATACGTACACAAACTTAACGAAAAATCTATTGGGACTTAACAAGTCAATCCTGAGAACTCTAGTGTTAATTCTTACTGGATAATCATTTCTTAGGGGTCACGGTCACCTACATATGTAGGTTGGCACTTGTTAACAATCCTGCGTATGCAGAGGATGCGGAGAGGAATACGAAAGGATGACTCACTTTCTCTGTCACTGTTCGGCTCTCTCCGAAAAGCGTTACAGATGACTTGACTTACACCTGCATGAAGCAGATAGGGAGCGTTGGAACCAATATTAAACTTTGTATAATAAGTGCGTCCGGCTGGGACTTATGAGCAATTGCTCATAAGTCTGGACCTTGTTGTGTCCTACGTTCTAGAGACTCCCTGGGTCTCAACCCCTTTCCAAACCATCCATCCATCCAAGTCATGTATATTTACCAAGTCCGTTCCCATCCCACACAGAAGTGATTTCTCTCGGACTTTCCTCACTAAAATAGTTATGGTACGGGAACCCATGGAGCTCCCAACTTAAAACTTTTACAAATTGTACCTTAGGTTTAAGCCTTTCCTGCTATAAAAAAAAATCTCGAAAATCGCCACATGTCGCAACAACGAGAAAGAGCTATCCTTGTACTCGAATATCTGTCTGCTGTAGACGAGAAATAATCCACCTGAAGTTTTTCTTGGTTTATCCAAGTGCCGTATGATGACAATGGGGAATAATCATTCAATTTGAAAATTGCAACGAAATATTGTTGCTACCATATAATTCACACTTGCTTTTGATAAAAAGTATTTATATGGGCAATTGGGTGACCCTATCATCGAACTTCTATGGTAGGTGATCAGAGATAACCATACTGATGAGACCTCTCTGATCGCTGGGTCGAAAAGTTCGATTTTACCTGCATTCTCAATGCATTTTTAGAAATTCATTGAAATTATTTTCTATGAATTTCAGTCTGTTGTAGACGAGAAATAATCGACTAATCCACCTGTAAAATAGTTATGGCATGTGAACCCATGGAGCTCCCAACTTAAAACTTTTACAAATTGTACCTTAGGTATAAGCCTTTCCTGCTATAAAAAAAATCTCGAAAATCGCCACATGTCGCAACAAGGAGATAGAACTATCCTTGTACTCGAATATCTGGTTTTTTTTTTACAAAAATTACACATAATAGTTATTTCTTCAAAACTTGAAATTTATTTTTAAAAAATTAGATCGAAAGCGCAGAAATTGATTTTCAAAGATCTGTAACTTTGGAATAAGCGTAAATTTGAAAAAAAAATATTTAAATTAAATTAAATCAGTGCAGGTATTTTATCGGTATGGCAGGTAGAAATTGCTGATAGTCTTACCTTGTCTCCTGCCCCGCAATGGGAAGTTAATAATAACATAATATAATAATTTACATAAGTAAGCCAATACTAATTTGACTGAAAAACATCAAGAGGTGTTTGCAATTCATGAAGAAACCAAGAATATTGAGTCTCGATGAGCATTCAGTAAATCTCATCGAAGGGCTTATTAGATATCATGAAACTCATAAACTAGCAATAACTAAATATTTATTCTTGTCATCACCGTGTCAGATGACATTTTTACTAGGAAAATTTGAATTGATTTTTGTGGTGACTTATCGGATTTAAATTTAAATTTTTGATTTATTGTTGAGCGGAAAGACTGTCGCCCATATGCTGAACCAGACATTATGCCCAAAATTCTTATGCCTCAGTGTTCTGAGAGTTAAAAAAAATATATGAAATCAATCGTAAAATAAGATTCTCATTTATGAACTCATCATAACACTCATTGATCGTGATACTCACAGACATGCTCATTAATAAGCTCATCGTGAAACTCATTGGCATGTTTATTAATAAGCTCATCGTGACACTCATTATGTATTCATCCAAGTGCTCATCTAATATTGTAAAATGCACAAAAGAGAAGCAAATTCTACATTTCTAAGTAAGTGAAAGAGATGCAATATCCCATGCACACTATCTGTGAATAAGTAAATAAATTTTTTTTCATCTGATTGCTCATTGATGAACTCATTGATGAGCTCATAATGATTTGTCTACCAGGGATGTCTACTTCACAACCTACATGCACATTGCATTCCCTATAGGTAAGATAACTTCATAATATCCAAACCAACCTACCTACTTATCTAAAAAACTGTACTGTCATTATATTATTAATTCTCAAAAAAAAAAATCCCACAATGAATGAACTTCCTGCTAAAACAAAATTTTGCCGAACTCTGCAAATTCCCTTGAGCCATTCAAACTGACCATTTATCGGTTTCACCCTGAATTTAATTTTTGTTTTTCCTATATTATTTCGACAACCGCATCTTATATATTCCATCATGCATATGTCACGTACTACAACTGTCCTACCATCCAATGTAGAGGTACCTTTTTAAACTGATTGCTTAAGATTTTTGCTCCAAATCTTGTTTCAATGACTGAAAAAAAAAAACATGCCGACAAATTAAAAGGGAGTGAATGCTACCAAGAGTTTACCTTTTACCTGCACAGCAGCACAATTCGAAACCAAAATGAGATTTACTGATTTCATACAAAAGAGATCGCCTTAAGTAAATATCAAAAGGAGATTTAAAAGAAGAAGAAAAAAAAGCGCAATCTTTATCGCTTGTTAAATAAATCTCTAGTGTCGTCGTCTTGTGGCCATTCAGTTTCAAAGAATTATTATGGAACAAGGAGAATATCTAAGGGGACATCTGCTCTTCTCTTCTGGGTTCTGGACATTACATTTTGTGTGGATGGTATAGGTATATTCTTGGTTGGCTTAAATCTTTTGTTAAAAATAAACAATTCTGGTTAGGTAGATATACTTTCTCATTTTAAGTAGCAATACCTAATAATGGTTATATGATCTACCATAAAATTTGCCAAGGAGTAGCTCGAACAGTCCAGTTCCAAGTAAGATGTTAAAATACAACACACAATATAGTTGCACCCAAGGTGGTCCTATTGTGATTTTTTTTTTGCTTGTGAATTCTACACTTTTGTTGCTCACTTCTATATAGTTTGATTTCTTATTTAAGACTAGAGAGATAGTGATTTTATCATCTGTTATATTGTCCTAAAATGACAGCTGACATTATTATTAAATTAAACCAACTATGCTATGAGAATATAAAAAAAAAATTTTTTTTTTACGAGACCACCATTGATTGTCGTCACTTTAAAACAAACGAGCCATGAATTTCTAACATTAATTTATGTAAAATCCAAAGTACCATAAAATTTCTAGCCATTTTACAATACTTTCTAATTACAATTTTAACCCCATGAGGCCAATTTTCTAGACCATCTAATATAGCATGGCAATATATAGCCAACCTGACTTCGTCTAATTAGACAGTCGAACAAGTCTCTCTATATAGTAAAAATAGATATGGTGGATGGGCGCGCGATTGTATACATATCTATAAAGATAAAACAGACGACAACGGAGGAGCGCAGCGAAAGGACCTCGAATCGTGCAGATGGTTATAACTCATTTTAAGTGAGAGGTAATTAATGACAAGAATAATTTAATGTCGGACATTTTATATTGTTGAGAGACAGCACAAACAGAAACAAATAAACATTTCTGGATGGCGCGGCTGATGGAAACAAATCAAGTCCCTTAACAATTAACAATTTTCTGTTCTTTTTCGCTGTTTTTTTTTTTTTTTTTAAAGGGAAAAAGTTTTTTTTTCTCATCAATTTGAATCAATTAAGACTCTAGAAGTTAACTCAATTTGTGATGTTATTTGTGATTTGAAATCATTTCATTAATGAGGGAGTATTTTTGAAAGTCTGTCAAGCAGATGAAATTCAATTTGCTGCGGATGAATTATTCAAGTTATAATTTTCAAGAGTAATTATTAATTATAGAATATTTATAAGGAAGGTAAATATACATACGGCTTTGTCTTGAAAATGTGGTTCATTGATTGAATTTTTTTTTCTTTAATTGAGATATGAGCACTACGCGGTAGATTATAGACAAATCATATAGAGTCATTAAATGCTACTATAAGTCTTCTGCGGCAGACTGAGTCTAACTTTGGAAATAATATGGTACCGTACATGAAGTGAGGTACAATAAGAGTTCTTACTAATTTCATGCGTATCTCAGTTGAGAGAAGATATGCATGGACCCATAACTGGCGCAAGGACCCATAAACTCTGCAAATAATATTGGTGTTATGACTACAGCAGAAAAGCTTAGAATTCAGTTCAACTCCTAGATTTCTGACTGAGTTTTGATACGGTAAGATAACATTATTAAGTAAAACAGGAGGCATATCAGATGTTTCAAGAGCATTTCTATAGATGGGCATACAACACGACTTATTGGCATTTGAAATCAAGCCATTTTCAAGTAACCACTCAGATATGCGATGCAAATCCTCATTTATACGAGCAGTGCAGTTCTCTTGTAACCCAATTGGTCTGCTGAAGTAAATCTGCACATCATCAGCATAGAGATGAATAGATACGTCCTGGACAACATTGGGAAGATCATTTAAAAATAAACTAAATAAGAAAGGACCAAGAATCGAGCCTTGGGGAACACCACATTCAGTAGAGCGAAACTGCGATATTATATTACGCACTTTGACGGCTTGTTGTCTATGTGAAAGGAAGTTCACAATGAGGTTAACAGCAGATGAAGAAAAATTAAAATTGCTTGCAAGTTTATAAAGAAGGCGAGTATGGTGACAGAGTCAAATGCTTTCCTAAAGTCGATCAGAACATACAAGGGTTCCGGCTAATACATAGCTTTAATCTGCCTTCTTCCTGTTCAAACTTAAGAAGTGAACTCATAGCGGCCCAGAATGCAATCGCCACCTTGGAGACTGATCTTAGTAACCAAAAATCCCTTACGACAACGACCTCAGCATAGGTGGTCAGATAAAGTTTTCTGCAGGTAATGATGCCGTCCTGGTTTCGTACGCATCCCTTTCGTTTGCCACACCTTTCGACACTTTATACAAAAACGATAAGTGTTCGCAGTCTAAAATATCTGCTCCGTTTTCTGACGTTGTTGCATCTGCTTCTTCCGTACCAGTTGACTTGGGTTTGAATAGAAATGTTCCTATTCCTGTGGAGTGTTTTAAGCTAATCTGTAAACAACGCAGCCGTAATAACCGATCCCCAGATCCTCTTTAGGAAATTGTATTGGTGCCTCTTTGAGAACGGTACCAAAACCTTCGAATGTTTTTGTCATATGCCTCTGTCCAGAAACGATGTGTGAGGAATTATTGAAGTCTAAAAGTATCGCAATTGATGGTATTTCTTGTCGAAAATCAGTAAAAGCTCTAAACCGGTTGCATCTTTTCTCCTAACTTTGCAAGACAAGTTATTGGACCCCTTATTTTGGCCTTCTGGCGCTTTTACTTAATTTTTTTTGTACCTTCTGAGCGCCTACCTAGAAATAAAGCTAAAATAAGCAGCGTTATTCCAAAAAAATGAAGTCGCTTTCCTTTGACTATCAAAATGTAAAGGGGATTCGGACAAAAACTGCACATATCTTCATATCCTCTGTTGCGATATTTTTCGATGTAGTTACTTTTAGTGACACTAGGCTGCATCATGGTTTTCGCGATGCTGAAATCCTTGACAATTCTTATAAAATTTTTGGAAGAGATAGACATACTGTTGTAGTAGCTCGTGGTGGTGCGTGGCGTACTCCTCGCCTGTAAAAATAAGTTTAATTTCAGCCAAATTGATCTTCCCAGTTTCTCCAAAACTCTCGACATTGAACTTATAGTTCTTAAGCTGTCTCTCTGACTTTGACGATGACTATCTTCCTCTCAATAAATTGACAACAAGGGAATCACTCTTCCTGGACGCTATATTTCATTTCTTGGTCTCAACCAAATCAGTAATGTTAAGAATGACATGGGTAGGCAGTTACACCTGGCATTTTTTACTGACGTGGGTAACTTATTAGTTGAACCTAGCACAGTTATTATGTCTACTATTGATAAATACCAGCCCCCTCTACTAATTATGCATATTGTCATGAAACCGAGAACCTCGCAAATTGTGACGAAACGCAATACTTTACCAATTTTAGAAAAGCTGACTTTTTGGAACTTTCCAGTAGACTTACCTCTATTGATTTCAACACATTACTGTCTTGCAATAGTGTTGATGAAGATCTCCACCATGGTTCAATAAAGAACTAAAGCAATGCATTTGCCTCATCAAATTTTCAACCTCGAAATAGCAACTTCAGTCATATAAACGACTCTCATAACGTTTCATTAACTATCCCTTCAGAAGATCATATTAATGGGCTTCCAAATGACTTCACAACTGGTCCTGATGGGATCACTCCAGCCCATTTTTAAGTCTTGCTGCCTTGCCCTGGCAGCTCCGTTGAGAATTATTTTTCAAAAATCGCTCGATAGAGGTTGTTTTCCGCAGCTATGGAAAAATTCCTTTAACATTCCTATCCATAAAAACGGTAGTGAAAGTGAAATTTCTAACTATAGGCATATTGCAAAATTATTTTGTATGCCTAAATTATTCCAATCTATCATTTACTCTTAGCTTTTAATTTCCTGCAAGAATTTGCTCTCTTCAAACCAACATGGGTTTATTTCGGACAGATTTACAACCACTAACTTGTTGGAATGTGTCTCGGATACCATTGGCGGGTTTGGAACAGGCTACCAGACAGATTGTATTTAAAGACTTCGATAAGTTATCTCACTTCGTGATACTGTTTAAAATGGAAAAGTATATCGATTTCCCCTTCATTTCTAAAATGGACGAAGTCTTATTTAGACAACAGAACATACCAAATCTATTTCCTCCATTCCATCTCTAGAGTCTTGAAGGCTTTATCTGGCGTACTTCAAGGTAGTGACTTTGGCCCGTTGTTGTTTATTCTATCTATTGATGTGAGGCACTTCAAAGTCTTCATAATGCTGACGACATTAGGCTTTTCGTTCAGATCAAATTTGTTGACGATTGTGAACAGGTACAGGGTGTCCTACAGGAATTTTACCCATTGGTGCAAAATCAATAACTTAGTACTCAATATAGACAAATGTGAGGTTATAACTTCCTACCGGAATCAGAAACCAATCACTTATTATTCTGACTTCTCGGATTCCTCTATTCGTCATGTGGGTTCTGTTTGTGACTTGAGTGTCAAATGTGACCATAGGTTGAGTTTTGTCTGCCATATAAACTACGTAGTATCAAATAGTAGTTCTATGCTGAGTTTTATAAAACGTTAGTCTCGAGAATTTTCGTATCCCACCATAACATTGCATTTGTACACTAGCCAGGTCTGGTCCCCATTTTACACGGTACACACAGCAGCGACCGTATCGAGTCTGTTCAGCGGAACATCCTACGATTTGTTCTCAAGCATCTACCCTGGAATAATTCATTAATTCTTCCACCCTATGAGGATTTCTTGAAACTTTTAAATATGCACTCGCTTGAAAAACGTCGAATGGTTGCCGATGTTACTTTTGTGCACCAACTCTTAAACGCTAATGTTGATTCACCGCTGTTACTGGACAAAATCTCTTTCCGTGTTAGTAGGCACAATTTAAGAAGGCTACCTCTATTAACTTCTCAAGGTCTAACTTCAGCATGCATGACCCTATTAATCGCATGTGCATTGCTGTTTATAATACGGGTGAGCGTTCTGTTGTTGACGTTTCTAAGCATGTTTTAAAAAAACCTCTAAATAATATTTAATTTTTTTCGTTCTATTTAATTTTTTTTTAATATTTTGTTTTTTGTTCTTTGTTGTATTGCATTTCATCCGGTGTTTGGTTTATGTTTAGTTTAACATGCTAATACTTACACCGACTAACTAATGAAACGCATGTATTATTGACCGTTTATTTATTAAACGTGTCCCTAGTAGAAATTGCTCACAGTTTTATCTTGTCACCTGCCCCGCAAGGGGCTGTTATTATGTAACCCAATACAAATTTAACTGAAAAGTATCAAGGTGTTTGAAATTCATGAAGAAACAAATAGAAAATTAATTCCCTATGAGCCGTCTGATGAGCATTTATTAAATCTCATCGAAGGGCTCATTGGTCAGCATGAAACTGCTCCCTATATACTAAATATTTATTATTGTCATCAACTTGTCAGATGACATTTACTAGAAAAATTCGAATTGATTTTTGTGATTTATTTATTTAAGTTTTTAAATTTTTTTTTTGTTTTCCGCGGAAAGACTGTCGCCCATATGCTGAACAAGACGTAATCCCCAAATCCTTACGCCTCAGTGTCTTAGATTATGATTTGCAATTTGAATTCTGAAAAATATATAAAATCAATCGTAAATGCAGATTATCATTTATGAATTCATCATGACACTCATTAACATGCTCATTAATAAACTCATCGTGACACTCATTGCTATGCTCATTAATAAGCTCATCGTGACACTCATTGACATGCTCATTAATAAGCTCATCGTGACCCTCTTGACATCCTCATTAATTAGCTCATCCTGACGCTCATTATGTACTCATCGAAGTGCTCATCTAATTTTGTAAAATGCACAAAAGGGAAGCAAAGTATACATTTATACAAAATTGAAAGAGATGCAATATTTCATGCACACTATCTGTGAATAAGTAAATAAATGAGTTTTTCCCCGGCTTTGATTCAAACGCGAATAAATTTCATCAGTACGTTCATCTAATTGCTCATGAGGAGCTCATTGATGAGCTCATCATGATTGTCTACCAGGGGTCACTACAGCGAACTTGTGTTAAATTGTTGCTGATAGTCAGTAATGTTAAGAGAGTACTTAAAATCGCTGCATTAATTTCAAGTCGGATTAATTCAAATGAAATGGCAGCAATTAGATCATATTCAGGTGGCATGTTCTACAAAAGTTCTTAGTTTTTTTTTTAACTAGTTGGTATAACTAGAATAACAACAGCGCTATTGTGTTCAGTAATTACAAAAACAAGCCCCATGTCAATTATCTTTTCTCTAATTTAAAATTAATAATATTTCACCCCTGTCGTTAAAAATAAACCTTTACAAAACAAATTCCTATTTCTAATCATTAAAATTTTACTTCAATTTATCAAACAAATTAAAAACTCATTTGATATCCCTCAATAAATCTCATCGACCATAGCCATTGATTTTGATCAGCTCAAAATTGAAAATTCGTCACGCTTAGTTACTTTAATCAGGCCCAAAAATTTAAATTGCCACTTCCATCCCGGTTTCTTAGATAAACTCCCAATCATCACTGTCGTTTCATAAATCCCATTAGAGGCATACGGGTGCATTGTTAAACTTTTGCTAATCGAACTGACAACACAGCCAAACCGACAGACAGACAGACAAACAGACAATCCTTAAAGGGAACACTATCATCATAGATTTTATAAGCCAAGACTTAAAAAAAAAAAAAAGAAATTCGAAATTTCATTGGTTTCATAAAAATCAAATCAAATTCAATTTCACACCATCATTCCTGGAAGATAAATGGATTCAATTTCACTCCTACTCTACTGGCGCAAATCAAAGATGCTTTTAACTCGTGAGAAATATAGCAATCGGTTTAGGATGGCGTGTGGCAAATCAAATTCGAATCAAAGGAGCGCCACCCTTGAGTTAATGAGTTTTCCCCATCTTATCAAATATTTTTATTCTTTCTCCCCTTTTTTCTTGGCATTCTTCTTACTGGTCGGGGGCCAAGTAGGTAAGATTCGAATGCAATTTGCCCTTAAAAAAGGTCACGAAATCTAAGATTGGATCTTGCAAAGAGATAGATGGCACTGGCACTGGCAACTTAAAAAGAAATCATGAAACTCTTTTGGAGTGTTCTATGTTTGCTTGTTTGTTTGAATTCAGTAGTAAACAAGGAAATTGAGGATGCGCTTTTGAGGGAGTATATAGATATTTGCTCATGAAATGTTGGGGGAGTTGAAAAGTTTGTCTATCTATAGTCACTGGAAGAAAATAACTTTTCTGTTATAGAATTTTTCTTGTATATTGTGTGTAGCATGTATGTACCTTGTTTGCATAGCACAAAATTTTAATGTTTCCAAAGTGTTTTTATATTTGCTAATAAATATTTGTGAACGGAAAGAAGAACATCTTACTTAAATATGAGAAATGTATAAAACAGGAGGATTTTCATTATAAATGCAAGCATTTTGTTATCGAATACGAGTCAATAGCTTCAAGATATTACGATTATAAGTTTGTAGGATATTGTTATGTCTGTATGGAAGGATGGATCATGGAATTTGTGGGGTTGAACTGATGTTTGTAACCCAGCATGTTTATATTGTTGCTTACTTAAAACCAATAATCATCATATGCCTTCTCTTACTATGGTCCTCCATGTCCTCAAAAATTCGAAACTCGGATTTATGACTGTGTTTTATCAAATATTATGAAAGATGACTTCTTCAGTAAAAATTCGAATAAAATTAAAGCGATTATAGCAGTCAGGACATTCCTATTTGCAAAAAATTAAAGGGACAGCAACAGACATGAGAGCTCATATTTTATTAACAATGTCTATTTCAATTAAGCGAGTGAAGGCTGGGTGGGGGGGGGGGGGGGGGGTCAAAGTTTGATCGAGTACATTTTGCAAAATCTAGTACAGAATCGAATTCCTTAGGTCCTGAGAAGAAGTTTGAGTACCCACACTCCTATACTTGGAGACTTAAATAGCTGTTTATAGCCATCCGCATACTGATTTTTCGCACCTTAGATCAGCTTTAACTCGATAGGGTTCTCTCCGATCGGAAAAGGGCTTTCACTGCTCGACTCAGCTCATTACCAGCTATAATTCGTAGAAAGGTATGGCCGAGTACTATCGGGTTGTGTGCTTTTTCCGATACAATTTTCGGGAAACACATTATTCATGCACTTGCGTCACATACACCCCAGTTACTACATTTCGTATATATTTTTGCACTTCTTTCTTCCATGAACATTACTGCTTTGTTGTGAACATTTTTCTTATAGGAAGTCAACTTCCACGGCGCACCAATTCCGCGCAATCACGAGAAGTAGAACAGACCCACGAAAGTCGCTCAAGCTACCATACATCCGATCGCCTAAGAGTTCCCTTAAATAAACATTCTTAATCAAATATGTTCAGAGTATCTCAATGCATCTCTCATGTCTGTTGATGTCGGGCCTAAAGTTGTATTGAAAGTGGGAATTCCCCTTTTATGAAAAGAAAAAAAATTCTTAAAAATCATTGGATCCTTTAAAAAAAAACAATTTTGTTTGGATCGATATTTGAACTTGAGCTCAACTTTCGAAAATATCTATTCGAAAATTATAATTTTTAGATTTTCGAGCTCTGTACGTCTTAAGTTAAAAGTAATTCTGTCAGAAAAAAGTTTTCTTTCTTCAATTTCAAAAATAGGGGTATAGGGGAAATATACTCCTTCCACGTAATTTACTTAGCTGATAAAGCATTTGGATTCTAAATTGGTTCCTTTTCGAAAATTTTCGAAATTCGAAATTTAAATTATTATCACATTCCTCTAAACACAAAAATAATTTATTCTTGAGGTGACGACACAAATTAGAGGGGTGATTTTTATTATTATTAATTTAATTGTAAATTTATTTTATGTACTAATGTACGTGTAAATTTACAATTCTTGCTCGAAATTATTGCCTACTTCTTTGCGTAGCTACTCTATGCAGGCTCTTTTTGGTCGGCCTGTAATTTTTCTTGATTCCTTTAAATTAAAATTAAAACTGAAAATGTTGCCTTCAATTTCAGTAGGTTATTTCTACTTAATCCCTTTAGTTAGGCTCATAAATACATGTTTGGGTATTTGAATTGGTACCCCATAATCCGTGGGTTCTATTTCAGTTAGTAATTCTAATTATGATCACTTTATGATCTTTAAATCGGTTACAAAGCTTCCTAAACACGTCAGTCATGTTCTATTATTTCTGCGTATGGAATCTTCCACTTAAATAAAGGCTATTCACCTCTACTCTCTTCTAGATTAATAGTGAACCTTAATTGGACACCTTTGAAAATTCATCATTCAACAATCTTTGTATAGTTCAGACAATCATAAATCATAAACTCATAAGAATATGCTTCTCCACCTCCTAAGTATCTATGTAATTCCATTGGCTACCAAAAAGAGCACCATGTCAAATAATAAACAGAAGAGCCCGGAAGCTGGATAATAGGAGATTCAAATTTTCTTTATTAATTTTATTTTTGTCGACTCACAAATTTATTGTTCTGATTCAGCCCAATTTCTATCATTGGAAAACGCCTACAAAGCATGTGCTTGCCTATAATATGTGTGGCGGTGGTGGTGGTGCCTCTTTCGGAATTATTAATTTTGTTTTCCTTAATATGCTGACAGCTAGCTCATCGTAAGCATAAAAGTTCTAATGTTTCTCGATTCTATGAGATTTTTCGATGATTGTCAGTAAACAGAAGCTTTCTATAGCATTTCGTCCGTAGATGATTTCTTAGCGCTCCCGGTCTTACAGGGGACAATAATAAGAAAAGAGTGCACGATAAAGGGCGAGAGGATTAATGAAAGTAAACAAAAGTCAGTTTATACGACGTGGTCGTCGCGTATATAAAAGAAGTGATGAGATTGAACGAGATTATGAGATAGGAGGAGGGGGGCAGAGGAGAATGAAAATATGGGCCATCGCAGGGATTAAATGAACATGTGGTCTAGAACTGGATTATAGAGCCTGTTCAAATCGGTGATTTATCGAGATGTATATAACTATGAGGAGAGGGTGCTAAACATTAATTAGAGATTTTGATCTTGATTTTGATAGATTGTGCTGTAATTGCATTAAGTTTAGATATAGTAATGGAAAATTTAGTTTAACATCTTTATTCGTTTAATCCTTTAAAAAAAACATCTGAGATTTAGCTACTTAAGATGAATGATTTAAATAGAAGATGACTACAATTTCAATAGATAGAATTGTCACAGAAAGAAGAATTGTTGCGACTGTTAACTCACAATGTGAACATGCGAGATACTGTTTGTCTTCAAACTTTTGGAAATGATTGTTTGTATCGTATCGTAAGAGTTCGCTGCAAATTTTGTACCTGTGACTACCTATTGGAACAATAAATCAGTGCTTCTGAAAGAAGTACTTTCAGTTTGCACTCGAACCTTTTTTTTTGTATCGGAGATCAGCTACTCGACAGTAGTTTAAGTAGTTTTAATAAGGAAGCTAGAGGGAAGCAAAGTTTAAAAAAAAAAACTCGTAAGTTTTTCATACATTGCAAATATCGAGCGACCCTCTACCTCACAAACCAGCCATCCAATTGGATTCATCATCATAGGCTACTTTCTATTTCGATCGGCGTAGGGGGGGGGGGGTCAGGCGTTTTTCACTTAGAACTCAGTAATTTGACCTCGGAGCATAGGGATGTGGGTACTCAAACTTCTTCTCAGGATCTGGGCAATTCGGTTCTGGACTAGATTTTTAAATAAATTTGCTATATACATATTTATATATTACAAAAAAAAAAAAAACGTTCTTTATTTTCGGAGATCTTTCGATCCCCATACTTACTTATTTAGTGCTTCCCTATATTTTTCATTTCGAACTGAGATACTAATTTTTCGCAGGTTAGATCGTTCCTATAACTCGGTAAGGTTATGTCCGATGGGAAAACCACTTACGCTATTCCCTTCAACTAATTACCAGCTTCAATTCGCGCAAGAATATGTTACTTTTTGAGTTGGGTTTAGGAGTCCCCGTCGGCGGGTTGTGGGCTTAATACGGTATGTTGCATATCAAATTAAAGTGCTCGCTGAGTACTATCCACTGATACACTTTTTTTCCCCGATTCAGAAAACTTGCTCCAGACGTTTTTGCCGCCACAAAACCCAATTTACATGTACATACCTACTTGGGTATGCATACACCCCAGTTACTACATTTCGCATATATTTCAACCGTTCTTTTTTCAAAGTTATTAGTGCTTTGTTTTGAACATTTTTCTCGTGGTATTTATATTTTAATTGTATGAAATGTCTGCTCGCAATATTAGGTATATAGGACCATAACTACCCACTGGGAAAAAGAGCGGTCTAAGAGTTCTCCTGAAGCGCTTCCCTGGAAGCTCATAGCGCTTCTTTTCGGTTCATTGCTTTTTAACATAGGCACGTCCGCAAAGGCAAACGCTTCAATGCTGCTCTTAATAAGCGTTCTAGGAGCGCTCCCCGAAATAATGACCGAAGGAGTTTTTTGAGTGTGTCTTTTCGAAAGCTTTAATGATATTTTTGGATAATCATCGCAGTGCTTCTTCCTTAATCTCATAAGAGGCCTTCAAGACAGAGAACAGTAATAAGGCGCTTATGTTTGCTCATGATTATTTGTGGTATTAAATCTTATGAAGTTGATTGAGTGAGCCAAAATTCTCCTCTTTATTCTCATTTTAATTAACCAAAACTTCAGACACCATAGTTCTAACCACTCACATTGAAAATGAGAGATGTGTTATTTCGTCAATAATGGAAAATTAGATGAGATCACTCCTTGTTGCACTTCAATCTGCTGGAGCTTATCAAATAACCTTCTATAGAGTTTCCAAGCGATGGCTCTAGAAGCACTTGAGTTACTTACTTGCGCTTTTGCTTATTTTTCATGATAAATCAGTGAATATGCTTCTAAAGACCTGCCGAATGATGGCTAAAGAAGCGCTTAAATTGTGCTCCTTTCAGAAGCCCTGGTTTTTCGTTCCAGGGTTAAGCGCTTCCCCATCAGGTATCATTTGAAAGCTCGTTCGAAGAATATTCACTGATCTATCCAAAAAAATAAGCAAAGGCGCAAGTAAGTAACTCAAGATCTTCCTATAGCCATCACTTGGAAGCTCTATAGAGATTATTTGGAGAGCTCCATCACAAGTGCAACAAAGTCTGACTTTATTTTATTTTCCAAGAATTTTTCAACTGTGAATTTTTCCACCATTATTGTGCAAAGTAACGCATTTCTCATTTTTAATGTCAAGTTCAGAGTGATTAGAAAGTGTAATCTGAAGTTTTGGTTAGATTAAAAGTGAAATATTTTTCAAAAATAGAGCTACAAGTTCCGAATAAGAATCAAATTTATCCGTTTTCTACTCATAAAACATAAAAAATAAATAGCGCTCTGAGTAGTCGTCTGATGCATCCCTTTAAAAGCATACACCGCTGCTTTTCTCCATTCCAGTCCCTTGCCCATGCAATTTGCAGTTGCAAACGCCTTACTACTGTCCTTGGGAAGCACTCTTGAAGGCCTCTTATGAGATTAAAGAATCATTGAAGCGCTTCTTTAGAACAGCAATGAACCGCTTGCCTCAGCGGACATGTCTATGTAAAAAAGCAATTAACTGGGAAAAGAAGCGCATCGAGCATGCAGAGAAGCGCTTCAGGAAAATTCTTAGAGCTCTCTTTTTCCCAATGGGACTCACTAATTCAGATTTTAATTGACTTTATTGTAACTATAGCTCTTATATGGGTACAATTTGCTTCAAGTAAGTAAGCTTTCTCCCCTTGAGAGTGCTTTCACATAATTTCTACACCTAACTCTGTTGTAGGCCTTCATTTTTACTTTTGACCATATTTTTCCACTTTCATTTCTTTCTTTATTAATTTTTTTATTATTTCTCTTATATTTGCTATTTTCAACAGTTTTAAGCTAATTGCAACACATTAAATGTCAAAAGAATTTTAATTATTGCAATGTTGGTAAGACTGATACTGCCAATACCATTTCTGTGTGTAATCAGGCAGCCTTAATGGCTCTGAGTGGTCCTCATATAACTTGAAAGTTACTGTGGAACTGGAGGAGCTCTGTAGTTGGCATTATCAATATTATCTGACAAAGCTGGTAGCTCTTGACAGTCCTATGAATGGGTGCTTATCCTGTTTGGAAGGAGAGCCTGAGACAACCAAATACTTTCTGTGCGTTTGTCCGACTTTTGTCCGGAGCAGGCTGGATATGCTTGGCTCTACCCTTCTATCTGTGGATGCGCTGAAAAGCTTATTTCACCTAGAGCTTCATTAAGAGAGGATAGGTAGGTTTTTGGCGAGGGCTCTTTTTTTTATTTTTGGCAGGTTGGCCACAGTGACCCTCCGTACTTGGGATCTTTCGTCTTTCTGTCTTTAATAAAAAAAAAATATATAAACTTTTTTCTCTACAAACGGTAAAGAATATTTTGCTAGCATCAAGAACTATTTTTTTACCTTTAATAAATATAATAGACTCATAAAATATTTTTGTTTCCAACATTATGAAAATGCGTAAAAAAGTCTTAACTCCTAATTAAGGACAAGATTCTCAACTTATTCATGGGAAAAGAAAAACACAAAAAAAAGAACCAGAAAAACAAATTAGCAGCCGGCTCTTATCTTCTGAGACCAGAAAGAGAGAAATTATATCCATCTTGGATTAGGTCGAAAAGTATCTGTCAGACTGTCTACAAACAACAAGTAAAAATATCTTCACGGGTAGGATAAAACAGCCCATCCGGAAGTTGTTAAAAGTTCCCTAGAGTCCAGAAACCTGCCATTTTGGGCCTTCATTAACTTCCTAATAATATCTTAAGCAGAAAAGCACATTTCTCCAGAGTGTTTTCGCCTTTTCCGTCTTAATTTCTGGGCATCTATAAATGTGTATATATCATGTAAAATTCATTTCACAATTAACAGTTATAAAGTTCCTTCAGGATATTATAAAAACAATTGTCATGCAATGTCCTTATTAATGTTGACTTCGTGTTTTTATTTCCTTTTTTTTCTCTAGGATTCAGGAAAATTTCATGATATTCTACCACAGCCCCAGGAGTGTCTGCTCTGTCTATTCATTTTCCTACGGCTAGGACGAGGATGGTTGTGCACTCGAATGTCACCGGTTGGTCGGCATTGTACTTTTGTGATTTTCGTGTTGCAACACTTTTACCATTAGCCCCTTGACTAATGTCCAAGTTTTATTATAACAAAGAATCTTTTGTTGTCTTCAAAATGGAATTTATGGCACCATGAAATTTGGCAGAAAATATGTGACCATTTCATGTTTTTGTCGTGTTGCTTTAATGCTGGTAAAATAAAAGGTGAGCACACTAGAATATAGCACACGTGACTTGGCCAATTTAAATGTAATATTCAGGATTCAGGATATAATTTAGATGAAATTATGTAGAGTGTGGAAAATTTGACTTAAAATATAAATGTGTGACTTTTGTGTGATTAATGGAGAAATATAGTCGGGTGCGTGTAGGATTAGTTTTGATACAAAAAAAAAAAAATAATAAAAACAGAAAATTTATGATTTCGTGATTTACTTTGCTTAGTTAGTTAATTGTGTCATTTTGAAGGACAGACGAGAAATTGATAGTTGTAGTCCCAGGGTATCGACTGTAGGATAATTAATAATTTTCATAATATGTACCTAGTTGGGCAGAGTCTACATATGTACACGGTGCGGCGCCAAAGTTCGGACAAATGAAAGAATTTTTTGCAAACATAATTGTTATTGTAAAAATGGAGTAGTTTACAACATTTTTTTATTAAATTGTTTGTAAGGTCAAAAGAATACATTTGCTCAATATATCCTTCCCCTGCTTAAACGACTTCCTCCATTCTCGATCTGAAGTGGTCGCAGGCTCATTTCAATGCGTCACGGCTCGGAGAATGCCGCTTCAATAGCGGCTCTCAATGATGCGATGTTTGGATGTCTGAACTTGTTGGATACCCTTTCAATCACGCTCCATATACATATAAGTTCAAAGGACTTAAATTTGAGTTGTTGGGAGGCTAGAATTCTTTGCATCAAAACATGTCGTCGTTGTTGGATAACCAATTTTGAACCAAATGATTTGTGTTGTTGGGCATACCATCCTGCTGGAAATCGTATGGTCTTCCAGATGACACAGTTTTCGTTGAGTTAAAAGTTATGTCATATCTATCATTTAGCAAGGCACATCTGCATATACATACACTGATAGCCAAGCAGCCATTAAGGCGCTAGATGCTGTGCTGGTAAAATCCAAATTGGTGCAGTTATGCAAGACCAGCCTAAAAGAATTGGATACACCGCATAAGGTGACCTTATGTGAATAGCTCCATAGTAATCCCAACCGCTGCTTTAAAAAGGAAATCATCAGAAGCGCCTATCAAAAGCAAACCTCCGGTGGACCAGCAGGGATACCTGCCGTAATGCGAGGCAATTGTGGCCTGTATATGACAGGAAGAGGAAAAGAGAACTCCTTACTGGCAGTAGAGGAATTTAGTAGGGCCTTCGGTACTTGTACTTAAGTACTTTTTCTTTGGTACTTGCCCAGCTCTGAAGCATACATATTATTTTTGATCTGTAAAAATTATAGGTTATATTTCAATTTGGGTTTAGTTATATTTTTGATTACAGTTTTCTTATTTGGATGCGTTATAATAAAAAAATATTTATCACTACCAATTTGTACTTAAGAAAATTGCATTACTTAGATGTAAAGTATTATTTAATTTTTAAGTATATTTATAATTAAGAGAAATGCACAGCTCCAATAATTATAGTAGGAGCTTTCGTGCGAAAGTGTTTTTAAAAAATAAATAAATATTTTTCGACGTTAAAAAATCACTAGACCTATAAATTTGTCCATAATTATCGCTTTCAAAATAGTTCAATTATTTCTTAATTAAAAATTAATTATCTTAAAATTAAAAGATAAAAGAAAATGAATATATGCTCGAAAAAAAAACTATAAAAAACTCTCCAATAATTGCTAGGAAAAACTTTTTTTTTAATTAAATATCTCATTTCCGTTATATTAATTATTATCCTGATGAAATTTCACACCTCAGAAATAAGTATAATTACATAGATAATGATTATCAGATTCAATAAATCTCATCATCCTTGCTCCAACTTGCTCTGCACTCATAAATGGGTGATAATTAAAATCTCAAGTACCTACATCAAGGGAAAATTTCTTATACACCACCACCACCACCCTAAAAACTAAAACGGAAAGGAAATTCAACATCCTAGTATTGAACTTCTTAAAGCCAATGTCCTTTAGATGGTACAAAATCAATATCACTTGTTTTCGAACTCAGTCAGTTCAATTCATTAGTCTTGACTTTAAGGATCAAATTTATTGCATCTTAGGCGACTTTCGTCCGCACTGCAAGAGAAATTGACCAATGTCAAGTGTATATGTGCATGATGTACAAACATACATATGTATGTACAGGAAAAATACAAAGGTTTAGGCCAAGAAAAAGTGTCCTGTACTAAGTATATAAGTATGTATGTAGTTCTGACCTATTCTTCTATAGGGAGTATACACATATAGTCTTAAGTCATGATGATAAATTACTTACAATTTAACAACCATTTCCAGGTCTGTTGAATTGTTTTATTCACTTAAATGGTTGGAAACACCCCAAACGGTTTAGATCAAAGCGGATACTTTTTTGGCTTGAAGGGAAGACTTGTCTTCTTCTGTGGTAATATATATATATATATATGTGTATATGTGTATATATCAAAATCATTCAGATCCGAGCATAGAATTTGGGGAAAGAAAAAATCAATAGGACAAAGTAGAGACAAGACCCCCCCCCCCCTTTACCGAATGCAATCAATTTGACCCTTAAAGTATTTGTCTTTTGTCTTTGCTAAAAGTTGGGTGAAGTCTTTCTTTTGCAATTTCCGTTAGAAGAAAATTTCAATGAATTTGTAATTCAAACTGAAAGAAGAAACTTTAGTTGTGGCAAACTGTTCGGAACGTCGGTTTTGGTTTGTTCTTAAATCAGTCTGAATTTGAACGTTGTGGCTATAAGGGTTTGAGGCGAGACTAGACATACATATACATACATACATACATAAAGCACAAGTATTTTGAGCTAGTAACAGAAGGCTTTCTTTATAATTTTCAATTGAAATGAATTAACTTTTTGAACTGCTGCATTTTATTTCAAAATAATTGTAGAGAAACGATTTTATGTGAGAGCAGCGCTCTGATTGTTAAATGCAGAAAATCTCACAAAATTCATTTCGCACAAGCCACAAATTTTCTTCTGAATGTTCTACAATTTGAGAGCAATAAAATTTAATACCAACTTCAATGTTGTAACATGAGAAAACTGAAACTATAAAACTGAGAATATGTATACATAACTGTATAGAATCCTCCTTTTCAGATTCCGTATTATAAATGGAATGGGGATGCAATATAAAAATCCTGCAGGAGTTCCATCCACAAGAGCAGCGTATAAATTTGACCCAATAAATTGCACAGTTAACAAATTTCTCACATCTTTCAAATAAAAGTTCCTCTAACTTCCATATTCCTTATACGAGAATAAATCTAACCGCCGCAGTGATTCCTTAAATCTCAAGAAATTCACAAGGAAGTGTATAGCAATAGGAAGACTCTCCAGGGAGTATAGGGAGTACATAGGATAGTCACGCTAGTTCAATGAAATTTTCTCACATTTGTCAGATGCTTGCGTCTGCTTTGATTGTACAATATATAGTAAAGTTGAAGTGCTCCAGGAATATTATAGCGGTTTCATATATGTATATGTATTATAAGGGTGAATAAATACAAACTTAAAGATTTCACGTAGCTTAAGAATACTCGTCAACATTTTAGTCATCTACAGAATTGACATTAAATTAATCCCTAAGGAGATGAGAAATATAAAAACGGAAAATATTTACCCTCTAAATGCGTTTTGAGTGCACAAGTTTATATGGATTCGTTTTCTTTTTTCGGTGGGATGTTAAAATTTACAGGCACAAACGTTCACATACGAAGTGTATATATATGTATAGTTTCATTTGTTGGATGATCGAATTAAGGGCTCAAGTCCCGTCTGGACATATGTGGTCAACCTCACTTTGAAATTTCAGTTGCCTCTGATTGAAACGTTGATTAGCAATAAATTAGAGCTCTCTGAAGAATGTACTTCTGCAATCAATTTTTGATTAGGAGTGGTCAAGAGTATATATTGCTATTCAATAGGGGTTTAGAGATACCGCAATTGTATTTTATTTGTTGGATTATATGGAAACTAATTAGGAGAGATGACTGTCTATATATAGGTATATATTGAGGGAGAAATGTGGTCCATTCAGTAAATGACAGTATTCAAGATATGCATTAATGAAATTACAAGAATTTTTTTTAGATTATACCCAATATGAGTCTAAAATAACAGAGATTGGTTAATTTGCAACAAATGTATATACTAAGTTTATGGAAGTTGACATAAATATAAAATACTAGAGTCTAGGACAGAGCCTGAAAACTAAAATAATTATTTTTTGTTTTTGTTTTTCATTTTATGTACATAGAGGGCTCTTTAATAAAACGTTATAAAAATTACTCTTAAATTAAAAACAAGGAAAAGTGGCTCTGAATATGGAAAAAAAGGCTCTAACTAAACCAAATCTAAAGGACGCAAAAGGCTCAGAACTTTGATCTCGGAAATAAATTTTATGTGTTTGTATAAAAATTTATTAGTTATAAGTACTTAAACAAAATTAGAAGCTTAAATTTTGATTAAAATTTTTAGTTCTCTATTGTTCCTGATCTTGGAGTGTAAAGTACATTTTTATAGCACTGTTAAAATATGTTTGAAGTGCTACTGCAATGTTATTTTTGCGTATTTGATCTTTGCATGTCCGTCTGTCTGTCCGTCTGTCCGCCGCGCCGTTCTCACGACAACTCGATCACTTAAGGTAAAGATACAAAGATACTCGGTGAGAGACTTTTGGTCTCCAGTCTCCGGTTTATAATGACTAAACTCTTTGAAATGTTTACACAGCGAAAGACTTTTGCCTCTGGAAACCAAAATATTAGGTCTCCGAGGACCATAATAAAAAATCTCTAGAGACACGTCTCCGAAGTGTGTATAATACACGAAATTTCAAGTTTGGTCTCTAGATATCTCCAGAGATCTTTGTTAATTCAATTATTTTTTATATTATGGGAAAAGTGAAATTAAAAAGTAAAATTAAAACATAAGTTTGTGTGATTTTTTTTTTAAATAACCAGAACTCTATTGAGAAGACAGACCAGAACACAAATAATAATCTCTGGAGATCTGGAAACGACAAATAAACAAACTTTTGAGACCGGAGACCAAACCTGGAGACCTTTTTGTTTTAAAATACACGAAGGGAGACCGGAGACCAAAAAAGTCTCTAGATACTAGGTCTCTGGGTCAAAGAATTAGTCTCTCGCCTTGTAGCTTTACTTTCAGAGTGCTGAAATTTTGCGCACGGGCATTTAACAAAAATAAATAAATTGAAGTTCGAAAATGTGACCAATCAGGCAACTCCTTCGTATGATTGCCATACAAAAATTGTATTTGGGCACTGCTTTAGAAAGCAATGACAGAGAGCTCAAATTTTGCACACGATGTTTTCATAAAAATCAAAAATTAACTAAATTGGGCAACCCCTTCTTGGTGTTGCCATACAAAACTTTTGGTTTTCATTTAGGTTATCACTTTATTTAGCTTTTATGTTCATCTAGATTCTAGGGTATAATATTATTGATGTTAGACTTTCTGTCTTGTTTTTTGTATATTTTGATTCTCAAATCAGTGAGATAATAGAAAAGGAAGCCTACAGGAAACTATTATGAAAACAATCCACAATAGTAGGATACGAGAATATGCATTCAGTTCCCCGTTGAAACAATGATTTATATTAATAGGAGGTGAAAGCTAGGGGTAATAAAAAATTGCAAAATCTATGCCACATCCCTTATAATAAATATATGTATGTGTACCAACTTTCAATTTCTAGAATAAATTCAATATTCAAAGTTTATTTATTACTGACTGACCTCGGCATAAGTGCCATGTATACACGGTGGGTACTTGCGATTGTTTTTACATAGTTAAATACATTTAGTGGTATTAAGATAAACATATAGATACTTGTCATTTTTATTTAGTAAGTGGTAGGAGTGAAAAATTGGATGGAAGTATTAAGTATATGGAGGATCAGGGCAATTGGCAGGAATCGTACCCACGACGACTGAGCTACGGAGATTCCCATTCCTTCATATTTGCAGATTTAAAAATTTGTATACCTCAAATATGGAAAAGGGGGTTCTCCTTATCGATTTTATGCATATTCAGAGTTCTCAAAATAATCCAAAAATTCAATGCTTCACATTGCTTCGTTCTCTCGTAATAGTGATGATGCCGTCTCTACAGTCATAAAAAGTATGAAAACCCAATTTTAGTAATAATTAGTGACGCAAATTGGACCTGCAAAAGGAGTAAAGCTCAGATTATGATGATTTATTTTATTAGTGATTTAAGAATTAAAACTCAAAAATCGTTATTACATATAGATGTTTTTTTTATTGAGGCCATTCCCTTTAACTCGTACACGAATTTGTCTATTTATATATTTCTTTACTATTTTCGACACTCTCGTAGACCCACTTTTCGTCATTACAGCGAGCTGAAATTTGGCACACAGGTTCATGTCGCGTGACAATTGAATCTATCAAAATTTGAACAGGAAATTTCCATGGAAAACCCCGAAAATCGGGAAAAATCATTTGAAAATTTGGTACAAATTTGATTAGTGATAAATCCGTTTCAGGAAAAATGCAGAGTTTGCCGATTTTCCGAAAAAATTTTCCGAAATTTTCCGGTAAAAAAGTTTTCTAAATTATGCAGGATCAAGTTCCCTATCAACTGGCATCATTACTTTTTCTCCGACAATGGTGAAAACTTGCAGAAAAAATCGAGGAAAATTCATGTAAAACGCTTTTCCGGAGTTTTTCCGACCAAGGAAGCGTTTGAGCGTTTTGCAATCTAAGACAAAGTTGTAGAGCGAAATGAGCTGCATAAAAAAGTTTTATAAGCTATGCGGAATCATTTTTCCCGTCCTACTGGCATCAATACTTTCTCTTCAACAATCATGAAAACTTGCATGAAAAATCGAGGAAAATTCATGTAATTTTTTAAAAAAAAATCAGTAATAGGAAAAGTCTGTGGAAAACATGGAAAGCAGCACGTAATAACAATTTAGTTAATGTGAAAAAGGCAGAAAATAAAATAAGTAAAAAACGTGTTTTCAAACAAAACTGAGGCTAAGCCGCATGAAAAAGTAGAAAATAAACTTTTCTTCACACACAGAGGTGGACTCAGATTTTATTCGCTGACAATCACCGATATATTTCAGTATGATCAATCAGAGGTAATCAGTGATTTGATTCATGAAGAGGAAAAATATTCCAGAGAAATGTCCCAATCAAAAAATCTGAGTCCACCTCTGTGTGTGAAGAAAAGTTTATTTTCTACTTTTTCATGCGGCTTGGCCTCAGTTTTGTTTGAAAACCCGTTTTTTACTTATTTTATATTAATTAAATCGAATTTCGTAATGAAAGTAAATGTAAGATTATGTGCACAAAATTAATTCCCGACTGATTTTTCATATCCCTTGTTAAATATTTTTTTAATACAAGAAATGGTCCCTGAAATAAAAAAATTAACATTAAATTTTAAAGTAAAAATATTACCTATATGCGGTTTCATACAAAAAAATCAATCCAAAAATATTCCAATAAATGTTCCGACAAAACGAAAAGTATATAAACATCAAAAGTTCAATCCAAAAAGGGAGAATCCTATTTTATTGGCATAGAAGCATAAATAATCACGTGGCAAACCTCAATTGATCCAAAATAAATCCTTTTTATATTATATCTACCTATTTCTGTTTATTCAAAAAACAACGGAAGTGCGTATACATATCGTCCTTTTATATCCTGAATTTAGCTTGAACTATTTGCAGTCCATTTCCTTGAGCTATCTTTAAGTAAATTGATGTTTTGTTATTCTTATACGACAAGCCCCAGTCGATTGCTAGAAATATCAGACACATAAAAAGGGCTAAAAGTTTCGTACAAAGGCTCTTCGAATCACAATCATAGCAATTATTTGCTGTGTTCACAACAAGAAATCGATTTAACCCTTTACCATAAAATTTTATTAAGGAAAGAAATCATAACAGAATAGGCGAAATTTTGTTTATATATTTTTGGTTTTGTGATATTTGGGTTGAGTTTTTCGTTAGGCTTTGATCATGTATGTGATATAATATGTATATATATTATATGCGTATGTATGTCACATAAATGGGATGATTCAGAGACCTACAGTTTATCCATTTCCCTGAATCAGTTCAATATTTATGCACCCGGGTAATCTAGATTAATCTAGCACGCTGCATGGAAAAAATAGGTATAATGCTGTCTTTTAAATAGCGTAATGCAGAAATGCAAGATAGTATAATTATAATTAGTATAATTATAAAATTCATCCAGATCCTTACATACCCCATGTGTAAAAATTCTCACCTGGGAGGTGAGTCGGATTTTTCGTCGTATGTAAATATCAAAATATACGACAAAAACGAAATGAAATTTTCTTTTGGTCTATGTCATGCCAATGACAATTACACTTTGTATTCTATAAGCATTTTGAGTTTTATTATAATTGCAAATTCAGTTTTGGTCATTTTGAATTAAAAATGAAAACGATAAATCATAATTGAAAACCTAAATACGACAAAATTGTGGTGAAATATTAAAAAATCAATTCTACTTGTGTATGGGATTGCAATTCATCGAAGAAAAGACCCATTACCTGAGCATTAGCAATTAGTCATAGAGATATAAGAGAGGCACCAACATTTATCACTAAGTGATTAAATTAGGAATAAGAAACGAAAAAAAATATTTAGAGAATTTTTGTAGTATTTGGTTTCTTAGTACAAAACAGACGCCGCCATCATCTATGATGGACTTGGTAATAAATACAAGCGGCTGAATCAATTCAAGTGCAACCATTCTTTTAAAATTGGTTAAATCAGTCAAATGGAAAATTGATATTGAATTTTTTTTTCCTAATGAATCTAATCAGTCGAACACAATGGATAGGTTTGGGGTAAAAAAAAAAAGAAATCCGTCGCATCGAATCAATTCTTTTGTGATATCACGATAAAAATTCGTAGTGTCGCTATTAAACAACGACTTCCACTTCAATAGTTAATAGAATCCGTAAATCCGAAAAGTGTTTATAATTAACTTAAAAACATATTTAAAATTCTATTTGAATCGACATTACAACAACAACACGTGATGAGGCACATTTTCATCACCTTACAAGAACCAAATTTTAGTGCACTTTTTCTCAAGAACTATACACTTCTCGTTATCACGCGAGATAAATAAATCATCGAATCTGTTCGCTATCACATCGTAAAACTGTCATAAGATTATATTCAATGAGGAAACAATTCCGGTAGTAACTTTCCTGACTATAAGATGGTTGTACCACCACCAACTAGTAATAAACATTTGAGAACAAACATATACAAAAATTCAACTCGGTGATATTTTTATGATTTTCTACAATTTCCTCTTATTACATACTTACATGGGTCACCCACCACAATCATATTAAACAATATTCTCACGGAAAAAAAAATAAAGAAAAGAAAAAATTTCAAGTAAAGAAATAGAAATAAACATTTTCCTTTGTTTTGGTGGGTCGTAAAACTGCCTTTTGCTGGGTGCCCATATCTTGATTTAGAGTATTCGACCAAAGAAATTGAGAGTAGGAAGGACTGAGTTTAAATGGTGCAGAAGCTCCATTAATCATAACTCACCTGTTGCGATCAGGTAATATCGGAAAACGTGAGATTTTCGGTGAAATATATTCCACGGCTCTGCAGGATATCTTTCACGATATAAAAATGTACGTACCTACACAAAAAGGAAATCACATTGCTATGATTTTTACTTTTGTTTGGATTATTTTGGGGCAGGTATAAAGGTAAGGTAAGGTACCTTAACCACATATGTATATAAAGTAAATGGAGTGAAAGGATTCGAAAATATATTTTGGTGCAATCAAGCGAGAAAAATGTTTTAGGGATACGTCGTTTTTGAGGGTGTTTTTCTGTTTATTGCGGTTGGTAATTTTGGACACGTATACTGAGTACAAGTTTTTCTTTTGAACTATTCCTAATAATTTAATTGCTTTTTTCTTTATGTATTTATTTACTTTTTTTTATTTTTTTATTTTTAGCGAGGAGTTGGATTTCACAAAGGACGTCAGACAAATATTTAATAAGTAAGTAATTACATATTATACTATATACATATGTAGGTACGTAAAATAGTGGCAAAATTTAAAATTGTAGCTTGACAATTATACTTAAAAGGTTCATCGTACTCCATATTATAGAAAATGTCATGTGGGTCGGTTGCATGATAGAAACAACCTAGGTATAAATATTATTTTATTTCGTAGAAATCTATCAAATTTAAAAAAAGGGTCAATTTCACCATGAATAAATCATGATTTATTTTCAGAAATTTGTGTGTGAAAAATTTACGAATTTATAAAAAACAAAATATTCGCACGAATTTTGTTAGTCTGGGTAGATTTTTGTTTGATTTCTAAATTAATTCGTGGGAATTTTTTTTGGTGATGCTTTGTAGTAATATGAGTGAAAACTGATCGTTGTTATCATGATATACCATGTATATAAGCATGGAGTACGGAAGGAGTTATTATAAATAAAAAAAAAACTTGAGAAGAAACATTATGTTCGACAGTACCTATGATGATACCGTATGAAAACTGAAAGTAACAATTTTTCCTTTCCTATACTGGATCCTAAATGCAGAATACGCACAACTATCTAATCTCACATTCAGTCACACATTCTTATCTGAATTTCACGAGCCGATAACTTGTGCTAATAATTTTTTTTATCTTTTTTATAATAAAAAGTTAATCCTCCAAAACGGTTCTAATGCGGAATTATAATCCACACAATACGTTGTATGTTAAAGGAAAATTCTTTTAGGATATATAAGTTGTTCGTTGAAAATCCAATCCGATCCCAATTAACAACTTAGGACATCCCTGGGAGTGCTGAATGGCTAAGATTCGATATCCCTAGTGGTAGATCCCGTGCCATTCCAACTGATTTTTCTGTGATTGTACTTCGTACCTAAAATTTGTCAATTACAATTACTGGTAATCGAAATCGTAATCAATGATTCCCGAAAAAGAATTAAAATTTACCTACTTGGTTTTCGGTTATTCAATTACTTGCGGTTCCTTAAGGGGGTATTCTAGTCTATAGAGGCCGGAATTTTAGGTGATTTTTGAAGTGCCTTAAAAAAAGGCAATCAATATTTTTCTATCCGTTTTTTTAAGAGTTATTTATTAACATTACAAGAATACAGAAAAAAATTAAAAAATTAAAAAAGTTGAAAATTCAAAAAATTAGCAGCTGATAAAGTGGGGGGCCTTAAAAAATTGGCGCGTGATCATGCCCACGATTCCAACCCGCCTAGCAATCAAAAAAAAAAAAATAAAAAAGATTATTAGTCTAGAGTAATGTCGCTATGTCCGGAACTAGGGAAAAGTTGAAAAAAGTTTTTTTCACAAAATGGCGCTGCCTGAAAAAAAGCAATTTTTGTACCACTTTTTTTTTACTTTTTCGAATTTTTTAAAAATAGTAAAAATTGAAATTTGGTGATGCGGCTAGTTCCGGACATAGACAAGTCTATAAAGAGGACTCTCAAAAAAAATTCAAGTAAATCGGTCCAGTAGTACTTGAGAAATCGTGGGCATCGTCTTGAAAATGGCAGTTTCGAGAAAAACGCGTTTAAGGTGTAACACCACTGTAAATTTTTTGAAAAATCGTTTTTTTTTATTCGCTTAAAAAATAGTTTAAACCCTCTAGAATAAGAAAAAAAAGCGCCCGTGCGAGAATTTTTTTTTTTTTTTTTTAAATGGAGGTCGCCACAAAGCGCGTCAAACTTGCTCCTAAACATGTCCCGGGAAGATGGCTGTGGAGCCGTCATTTTGTTTTTTTTTCGCTGTCAAAAATTTATCAATAAAGTTCAATGTATGCCCGATAATATTCTTAAAAGGTTTTTTTCAAACACCTTCAATTTCGCAAGGAAAAAATTCGTGAAAAAACCTTTTTTTTTAGCCATTACAGAGGCGTTACCCCTTAAAGTCCATACGTCAACGTGGTTTCGAAGTTAGAATTCAACTGTTAGCAGCTGGATGCAAGTGAACACTAAATATAAAAATACAAATTTGAAAAATCCTCTTGAATAGTTAAACTTTGAAAAAATGAAAACAAAAAAAATCGATTTTTTCGAATTTCTAGACTAGAATACCCCCTTAAAAAGATTTAAAAAGTAATTAATGATTACTTCACGATTATTTAATTGGGATAAATTAGGTTGAATATAATTCGAAGTTCTCTGTCATTTTATATGTTTACTGAAAATAAACTTGTTGTATTGCGATTGTGGCTATGACTCTAGGGCATAAAACAATCTTAAAGTAATCGTTGATTATTTTTTAAATGACTTTAAAGAATCGCAAGTAATTGCATAAACAGGTAAAATTTAATTCTTTTTTGGAGAATCATTGACTACGATTACCAGTTATTTATAATTGAAAAATTTGAAATATGCAATCATAATCGTAATCGAGATTTTTTAATTCTCATGTAATCATAATCATAATTTAATTTATGTAGCTGTTCACCAAAACAAAGCATGAAGGCCGGAAATTATTAAAAACGAAAAAAAAACGATGTAGAGAAAAAAATATTCATTTAATATTTTCGACCGTTTGTATAAAAAAATTTCCCGAATGAAAACCCTTAGAAATGGGGAAAATATGGTAAATTTCCAATAAATAAGTGTATTATTTTTGTTCATAAAAGTGACGTCATGTGTTATAATAAATAATAATAATTTTTGAAAAATCAAGAAAAAAAGTGGCAGAGTTGTGTAAGTGAAAGTTTTAGTAAAGATCGAGGTAAAAGTGGTTAATTTTCGTGTTATGTGGAAGTAGTGCAGAAGTACTGGAAGAAAGTTTGGTAGAACCAAAGTGGGAAGCAGATAGGAAGGAGAAGAAGTTAAAGTGGGTGAAAGAAGCCCAGACAAGGAATTAATTACCAAAGCAGGAAACAGGATATTAAAAGTAAGTAACTGTTTTTATTATATATTTTTTGTATTGTTATCATTTTTTTTTTTTTAATATATTCGATCGGCGCTTGCCCATATTACGTGCATATTTTATTAGCCAGCTAAAATGAATTGTTTCGACTTTTTTACTATTTAAAATTATTTCTTAAGAGCTTATTTAATTGAAATATGTAAAAATTGTGAAGGGAACATAAGTGATTTTTGGATTTTTTTTTGTTTAGCTTTTTCTTTTCAACTTCCGTGGATTAGAACAAACCAGCAGAGCTCTATAGGTGGTTGTAAATTTTTTCTGTGTTCACAGCTAGTCAGATAGTTACTATTACTTTAGAGACAGGCGTAACAAGTGAGTTTAGATATAAAAAAAAATAAAGCAATTCTGATGAAATTTTCCTACGAGCAATATGTTGATAATGGTGCCAATTTTATTTTGATGATGTGGCTATACATATAAAATGTCACAAACTTCTCTAAAAACTGAACACTGACAAGTGCTAATTATAGTAGCAGAAATTTGTAAATTAATAAAAATAGCAGCAATCAAAAAGTAAATTGTGGTCCTTCCTCCTCCATATAATGTCAGTATTTCCACGAAAATCGACGAACTTTCAAAACCAACGTAAATAAATATTTCTGGTTTTAAAATCTCCTCCTAGCTAGGTTTTAAAATCTCCTCCTAGCTATCCTCGATATTTTCCTATAGTATAGTCGGTCACAGGTATCATTCATAATTCTATCTTTTTTTGTTCAATTATCAAAAGATACAATAAATTTGGTTTAATGTTATCATCCCAGTAGGAGACAGTAAACACTCTACTAGTTATATACATACATACCAGACCACTCGTGTGGCTGTTTATAATTCCATTTGCCATGTGCTTTGGCTGCCAGCACTTTGTCTTAGCACAAATTATTAACTTCCCCTCGTCAGGTTCTGTTTGAATTTCATTTTAGCTGCTTTAGCAGCCTTGATCTGGACGTGATGCCACAGTGACAATTAATTGATCGACAAACATTTGTTTAGCGCACAAACATAGTGAGTTACTCGTCGCTTTGGAGTCTGTGAAGGTCTTCACTTCACAACAATATCATCCACAAAAACTCAGTCATAAATTCGAGAGATAGAGAAAAATAAATAAAAAAAAAAAGAAAACAGATTGAAAAACAAAACCCTACCATAATGGAAGACAGTTTTAATTAAAAACAGCGTAAAATATATCTTCGGACTAAATTGGATGCCACGACGAGCTAAGAGGAGTGTATATTTTTAGCTACACAAATCCACTGTCACACAGAGTTGGGTAAATGGGCAGGTCGAGTGGAGATGCTTAAGCCCTGGAGGAGCTATGACTAGGAGTACCATCCATTCATACATATATACACTATTCTTCTGGGTAGTCCGTCCAGGGAAGATAGAATAGAATGACTGACGTTCATATTTCACTGAAGTGACTATTCTGTCGGTTTCCTGGATGTTTGTTTTGTTACCACCTACATTTTATGACCAAGAAGTTCTTCCAGATGTTAAGAAAGATCTGTTTATGTCTAATTAGTCGTAAGCGATGTACCGCGGATCTTGTTAGGAGAAGATAAAGTCAGCACTGCGGTTAGAAGGATACATACAATATTTTATTATGAAGACGTGGCTGGCTAGCGTTGACTGATATCAACTATGTCAAACAGTTTTTCCGACATGTTAAGTTCTTTCGGAAAACGAAAAAAAAATAAAAATGAAAATAAATTGAACTTTCTTGAGAGATTTATCTTCCCAGAAAACTGTTGGGCGCGGAATGTGTGGGTGAGAACATTTTTGCGAGACGATATTTAGCAATTTTGGAAAGGTGTAAACATGAAACGCAGTAATTTAACATGAAACGATTTTTTTATCCACACGATAAGGCTTTGATCTTTGCGAAAGTATTTAATATTGGCGTATGGAAAGTAATAGAGTTAGCGCCCCTTTTTTAATGGATTTTTTTAATATGGGTACAGGTAGTGATGTAAGTTGAAAGGGGAGTGCCCATCTTTTTATACAACTTTAGGCCCGACATCAGTAACGCACCCAGGATTTGGCTTTGGTGGGGGAATATAGGTGTTTCAAGTCAAAAAGGATTCGGAAAAATAGGGCTCTAAAGTTGGGTCCTGCGCTCATCTGAGCACTTAAGAACTGCTATTATATATTTAAAGGTTTTATTGATTTTTATCGCAATTTTAATAATATACAGACCACATTTTATACATAATTTGTAAATTATGTTAAAAAAACTGACTTTCTGGGGGGGGGGGGGGCATTCGTACCCCCTCGGTAAGGCACTCCCGGCATCAACAGAAATTAAACTATGCATTATAATACTCTGAACATATTTTATTAACTATATTTATTTAAATTAAGCGGGGAAAAGCTTAGGCGATCGAATGTACCTTGAGCGACTTTCTTGGGTGTACAGTGGACTTTTCTACTTCTCATTATATGCGGAATTGGTGCGTTGTGGAAAATGTTCACAACAGAGCACTAATGGACATGGAAGAAAGAACTGCAAAAATATATTTGAAATGTAGTAATTGGATTGTATATGATGTAACCCAAGTGCATGAAAATAGATTTTCCGAAAAAGCCCCGAGAAAGTTTTCTGAAACGGGTAAAAGTACACCATCCGATAGTGCTTGGCGACATGCCATATTGGAACCACCCCTTCCCCGCCGTGCGTTCCTATCCCCACCCTAAAAGCATGTGGAGAAAATTGTCTTCTACGTAGCTTTATGCAGCTGGTAATGAGCCCAGGCGAACAGTGGAACCAGTTTTCCAATTGGACATAACTCTACCGAGTTAGAGCAGATCTAAGGTGCGAAAAATCTAGTACCTCAGTGCGAATAAAAAAGAGGGAAATACTTAAAAAATTAGTATAGGAATGGCTATTTATTCCTCCGAGTATAGGAGTGTGGGTATTAAAACTTCTTCTCAGGACCTAAGGAATTCGATTCTATACTAGATTTTCCAAAATGTACTAGATTAAACTTTGACCCCAAGCCTCCTCGTTTAATTGAAATCAACATTGTTAGTAAGATATATTCAGAGTATCATAATGTATCGTTTAAGACATCTATTATGTTTGTTTATGTCGGGCCTAAAATGGGCATTCCCCTCCCTTTTGCACAAATAATCAGAAAAAAGGGCATGGAGTAAACATTTTTATTATTGTAAAACTTCAATGTAATTTCCGTCTGTTTTCAGGCCTATGATACATAAAATTTTACACTACAGAAAGCTTTCAAATGTGTGTATATTACAAATATGTTTTTACGTTTTGTACTATTCTAGCTATTGTTGCTGCTTCACCTACTTTTCTTCGAAAAACTATTCTTCGAAACGACATTTCTTCTTCGAAAAAATTTTCTTCGTCCGCGAAGAAATATGTTTTCGAAGAAAAGTTTATTTTCAAAACCATGCATATAACGGCGCCAAAAAAAACAACAAAAAAATAAAAAGAAATGCGGCCAGAAATTCTGTACGTCCTGTCGTTGTCCTCGTATAGTGCGGTGAAATGTTACCAAATGAACGAAATTTTCGAAAGAAAATTTTTCGAAGAAAAGTATTTTCAAAGAAAAGTTTGTCGATGAAATGTTTTCCAAGAAAAGTTTGCGAAGAAAAGTAAGGATACCATTGTTGCTATCTATCCTTTCAGAACTTCAGAACTGGTAAAATAATTGTCGCAATGAATTATATTTCTTTTTATACTGGGTATCATCCTAAGTTTCGTTATAATACAAGCATAATCTTCACTTGAAATTTTGCAATTAAGATAAAGAAAGTTTTAAAAAAATGATAATTAAATTTCTATGTGAAACTGCATACAGCCCCATCTACATGAAAAATGGTGATAAACAGCATTTGAATAAATGTAGTACTCCACTCGTTCGTTTTGGGCTCTTTTTTCCTGGAGCTATCAAAGACTCTGGTTTGGTGGGTAGCTAATAATTTTGGACCTTCTCACTTAAAAGATAAGTGCTACGAAGTACAAACCATAAAAACTATGCCTTTGAATTTCACTGCTTTGTAAATGGCAGTTTTTTTTTTATAACAGTGACAAAATTTGAACAATGAAGTCACCAGAGAAATGAATTTATACAAAATTGCAGTTATTAGACTTGGCGAATCTAAAGAGCAAGAACTAAAGAGCATGGAGATTGTGTTGATAGAATCCTCACGAAAGAACAGGTCTCCTCTCCAGTCTGGTTAGATTGAATGGAGTTTCGGAGAGGAATATATGTCAGAGCAGGTCTTCGAATCAGATTGAGAAACATAAATGACAATTCTCCTAAAGTATAAAGTTCAAATTGAAGAAGCAGAAGAATGCTTTTAGGACTAGTACTTTAACATTTTTTTATATATATATATTTTTTTTTTAAATCATCATCAAAAAATCATTCTAGAGATAGATATTAAAATGTTTCTATTACCCAGTTCCAAGTAGGTCATCTTCAAGCTTTCTCATTATTTATACCTATATGTAAACAAAAATTAAAATTAAAATTAAATCGATAACTACTCAGATTATACATCAAAATTTCAATCATATTTTGACATAAACTCCATTTTCTCACATTTTTTGATATTTTTCAATACCGTCTGAAATTTGACAGCTGTGTAATTAAACTTAACGTCATCGTCGATCGGTGTTCATCCATTGCAAGATCAAAAACAGTCCCATCTCTGTCTTTTCTTTACTTTCCTATAGTAAAAAGTGCATAATTTAAGGGAGATAGAGATTCCCACAGTCCCCCTTTCTAGGTATACCATAAATTCCATATTACCCTGAAAATTTTATGTCACGGACTGTGATCATGCTCATGTCATCGTCATCGTTGAGCATGACATAAACATGAACATAAATAATTATGAAAATTCAGAAATTATTTTTAAATTACACCTTAATTTCACGTACATACATACATATATAACTGCTGCAATTTAGGGAGGGCAGAGGCAGAAGACACACCTAAATAAGAAGGCGTCTATGGAAGCCACTTTTCTCCTACAGTTCTGTCGGTTTGGAAGAAATTCTTTTTCCGGATGAACGACTTTCTGTTAAGTGTGAATTATTACCTGCCAGAACGGACCCAGTAAATTAAAGGGGTGAAGCTGGTTATTTGGGTAATTATTTAATAAATTGGGTTAGTCGCAGACTTTGTTGGATGGATGGTACTTGTGTGCTTTTTATCGTATGTACGTTATCCATTGCCTGCGGTGCATTTAAAGAATTTAAGATTTTTTTTCTCATACCTTCGAAATTACATACATAAGAACTTGATCTTTGACTTAATAATGGCTCTTGTTTTTGCTTAGTGTTTTATTGTATGCGGATGAATGCAGCTAATATCTGTTTTAAAAGAATCTCTTAATCGAAATTTCATGTTCATACTCGAGATGAAATTATATAGAGTGTACCTACTAAGTTTGTTTGAATGTTTTTAATCCAAAGAAATAATTTCCTATTTATCCATTCGTCCGCCTGACGTAGGATAATCAGGGACCGAAAATAACTGGTATTTTGAAAATTTTAATCAAAAAAAGCTGGGATAAATTATGATCGTGGAATTCAGTGAAATATACCAAAAGATGTCTCGTGAAACCCTTTTCGATTTCTGTAAAGCTTTTGAAGATTTAACTTTTTTTTTTGAAAAAATGGTCAAAAAATTAAGCTGGAAAGGCTTATTATTTTTTCTGGCAAAAATAAAAAGCCAGCTTGAAGCGGAAGTATAACAAGCCAAGCTGACTTCTTATTTTCAGGGACCGAATCAGTTATGGTTTTTTACCAAAAAAGTTTAATTTACTTGTTATTCCTGGCCGGTAATAGTTTTTAAGATAGAAAAGCAAGCGCAACGGCTTGATACTTTTTCGGTAAAAATATAAAAAGCGAGTCCAGCTTTTTATTTTTTCTAGCCAAGCTGGCTTTTAATTTTAGCCAGAAAAAATAATAAGCCTTTCCAGCTTAGTTTTTTTAGCTTCAAACTAAAAGAAAAACAAGAAAAAGGCACAATGTGGAAGTGGCCGAGTACCAAAATAAAAACAAAATATTTAAAAATTTAAAAAATATTTAAAAATTTAAAAAAATATTTAAAAATATAAAAAATATTTAAAAATTTAAAAAATATTTAAAAATATTGGAAATTCACTTTAAAGCCTATTCCCGGAACAATTACAATTATTTTGGATACTGAAAACTTGGAGATGATTTTCGTTTCCATTACTCCGATTCGCAATTTATAGAATATTATCCCCCCATTTGGAAATCACACAATTTTTTTCACAATTGGAAAAAAATAATGTTAATTATTAATTGACTCAAATTTAATCCTTTACACTCCAGCCCCTCCGTATCTATATAGTGCACCAACAACTCCAGCACTACATTATTTACAAGGAATATATACAAAAAAAAAACGGTTGCTGCAATAAGACAAAATATTTATTGCTTAGCTACGATAATGTAAGCAAAACAGTCATTTTGGCGTAATAGCGACGATGAACTTACAGTGCATATGTCAAATGGCGCTTTATTGGTGATAACGGAGTTCAAACGGTTAATATTATTTTTTGTATATAATTATTTTGAAAGTGTCTCTGCCATTTTATTCGATGTAAGAGAACTTATTTTTGGACGAGCGAAATATTTCCAACAAATGGCCAGATTTTCTTGATTTGTAGGGTTCCTGGCATAATTCTTTTATACATGTAACGCGAACCTCCGAGAAATATAAAGTTCTAAACGAAACTTAAATTTTCTTTATCTAATCTACACGCCTTAAAGCCATCTGGGCATACAGCTCATGCCAAAAGCTTTTCGGGAAAAAGTGGGGTCTAAACGCCAAAATGACCTTATGGATCTTCCAGGGGATAGTCAGACCCATATTTTCTTACGGGGCAAAAGTCTGGTGGCCTAGAACATTTCAGGTAACCACCAGGAAAACCCTTGATAAGGTGCAAAATATGGCATGTTTAAGTGCCACTCTGGTGCCTTCACATCGTTTCCTCAACGAGTATTTGAAGACATTTTTGGCTTACAGCCACTATACCTCTTTATTCAAAGGGAAGCAGCGGCTAATATGCTTCGAAAGAAAAGACCGGATGATCGCACTTCCTCCAGTGTTGGCATCTCAACATCAACATTAACGAACTAGATGCCCCAACAGGTAACTATTAATGAAAGAATCCAGATACTAGACAGAGGGCTCCAGTTCCCAAGATGGGCCCAAGTCTGATATACTGACGGATCCCGGAAGGATTTCAAAACAGGCGCAGGGGTGGTTGGTCCAGAAGTGGAACTATCCATTCCGCTTGGTGCCTAACCTTGCATTTTTTTTTCAGACGGAAGCTCAGGAAGGCCTAAAAGCTAGGTACTACTCGAAATTAGAGCTGAAAATTGGATCCGGATTTGCTAATATCCGGATATCCGGATACCCGGATCTGCGAACTATCCGATTCCTGAGATCCGGATCCGAACTATCCGGATCCAGATTCGAACTAATCTGGTTCCGGACTAAGCAAAAAAGCTTCAAAATTGTGATGTTTCATTGAGAAAATGAGAATATCATGAAATTTATATTTTCCCAATGAAACCTTTTTGACTTTTTTTTGTTTAGTCTGGATACGGATAGTTCGGATCCGAATCCGGATAGTTCGGATCCGAATCCGGATAGCTTTGATCCGGATCCGGATAGTTTGGATCCGAATAATAGGATCCGGATTATCCGGATACCCGGATTTGAGGAATCGGATCCTAATTATCTCGGATAATCCGGATAGTAAATTATCCGGATACTTTCAGCTCTACTCGAAACACCAACTAGTGTCTAGGGATAAGTAACCTATGGTTTGAGTTCCTGGACACGAAGGAGTAGACGGTAATGAAAAAGCGACGAACTGGCTAAAACCGGAGCTGAATGTCCGTATAATGGTCCCTATACCCGACATTTGGCCTACGAAAAAGTCACTTTAGCGGGGAACTGCTTAAGTGGGAAAACAGGCAACTGGCTCTCTTTTCTTCAGACGCGCCAGCTTATTGGACCCACGCAGACTATCGCTCAGACTGTTTACTAACGCAGTCACTATGGTCATGGCCCCTTTCGTCACTTCTGGAAGAAGAAAGACTAATCCGACATTGAACTGTGCCGATTTTGCGATGATGAAGATGAAATCTCGAGGCATGTTATATGTGAGTGCCCAGCGTTTGCAGGTCTAAGGCTGCAAATCACTGGAGGAACACTTATCTTTCCAAATAAAGTTTGCAATTTAGCCCCAAAAGCAATAATCGAGCTTGATAAAAGACTCGATTTTGCCTAACCACCTTATTAGAAGGCACAATAGATCAACTCTGGTCGCGGCGTCCGCATGGTCCTGGAGGCCTAGTCGCCTCTTCTCTTAATATTAACATTAACATTATATGCCTTAAAAGTATGTTTTTAGTTTAGATAAAAGAAAGCACCACTAGGTTATCTTCTATTATAAAATTATCCTCCAAAACGTTTACTCTTCAAGCAGCTGTGGCAAATATATCTAAAAATATTTCTACAAAATTTTAATGTAATAATTACACTAAAGATGGTGTAATATTACAATATACAAATGTATTGTTTTTAATAATTTTTATAATCTGATTTAAACAAAGAAATTCTCTTGTAAAGAATATTATATTCTTTTCATAAATTCCATCTTCCATTTATATGGGAAGGCATGGTTCCATCTCATAGAAATTAAAGATATCTCCATATGCAAACTAATTACACTAAAGGTAATAAATTCTTTTCAATCCTTGAAAGTAAAGTAACTAAAGGAAAACTATTTCTAAAATTCTGTAAACAAAACGAGAAGGCAGGTGATGATGTCTATCCTCCAGATAAGGTCAACCAAGAGTGAAAGTCAATTATCATCAACAAATGCCATCCTTTTATCGATCTAATTTTAGTTTGCTTTACTACATTCGTAATAGCCTTCTATTGACGATATGTGAGGAAAAAAAAAGATACAGAAGCCCAGCAATAAATAGTTTCAGTGTTTACATGAACAAATACACATGTTTCGGTAATTATCGGTTCTTTTCTCTTATCTCCTGGAGTAAGACAAAAAAAAATCAACTACAAAAAGACCTCCTTTTTCCTACCCTCCATTATAGATTTAGAGTATCTTACAACTTACAATGACTTAAAGACATTTTCTCTCTATCCTCAAGTGGTTGGTTGACTGGACTCTTGATCTTATCTATATACTCTAGATCCCATGAGGCTGCTGTATGATTTCAATCGAGGTTACAGAATGCGAGTGCCTTAAAAAAAAATATTATTCAAAAAGTTGCCGCAACAGTGCGCACCTTGTTGTACGTACATATTCCAAATAAAATTGTTGTTCATCCGAAATACTTTGGAGGACGGGAACGGTGGATGGAATGGATCTTTTATATCACACAAGTTCATCCTCATCAATGTTTGTTTTTCTTAGCGAGACTGTAGAAGAAGATTTTAGAAGACACAAACAGCGCAGCAGGTAATACATTTTTTTTTTGGGGTTTCTTACCTTTCAAGGTAGTTGTGTACCCACTTTATATATTTGCTGCGGATTTAACATCCATTTAAAGTGGATTTTAGCTTCTTTTTATTGCTAACAAATCTAGACGGAGATAAAGTTTAACTCAGAAATTCTTAGATAAGAAAGCTAGAGCACCCAAATGCATACTACTAGCACGTTCCTCTCGTAGCCAAATTATAGTCACCTTTACGATATGTGTACATGTACATACATCTATATCTACCTTGGCTCTTGTCTTGTAAATATGTATGTAAGTCGATGGGATTTATCATCCCAGAAGGTAAGTATAAAGTCAGCAGTGCCTTTTTTAGAGATAATGACCCGGAAATATTTTATAAGTTATTTTGATTGCATGGTAAGAGATGGAACGCTAATGATAGGCAATATTTCGAGACCTTTGGGATTTTGGAGGTAAGGTATGCATAAGATAAAAAGGAAAAATTATAAATGGATAGTCATTTACGGCACTGTGTCTGCGTGACCATAGTTCTTATATGAATATTTCTGTTCTTATCTCTTTGGCCAGATGTTTGATCCTCTGTGGTTTTCATTTTAGGGTTTCAGATCTATGCCGACTTAAAAGAATTTTCTTTTTTTTTATAAATTTTTAAAGTTTATATTTTAAATTATTATTGGATAAACAAAAAGTAAAAAAAAAACAATAAATTTTTATTTTTGCTTGCAAGAATTTTTGTAGTTAAGTGGTTTTTATTTTATACACACTTGATGAAATTATTAGGGTATAAATGCGTTCAAATACCTTAACGTGTATAAATTTATTGTTGGATTAGATACTATTTTAAATATAAAAAAATATACAAATCATAAAAGAAAAAAAACTTTCTTTGTTCATTTATCTGTCAAGAACAATAGGCTGAGGATAGACTCTATATACAAGACGAGATTAAAGATCTTTTTCGTCGCATAATAATCAAAATAATCTGATAAATTGTAAAAAATTACAGAAAAAGTGGATCTTATAACAAGACCACTTTCAATGTTATATCCAGGCGCTTATACAGGGGGTGGGTTACGGGGGTCATGACCTCCCCCAAAGCGCCACATCACCTTCGCGATGAATTGAATGTGGTGCTGAGCTGTAGAATAAGTTTCAAAAGTTTAACAGGACATGTTTCGTATGGTATGGACACAATGTATAGTTGTCGCCAGCAATTAATGCTGGTGCTGTACGCACTTTTCCAATATGAGGCGACAGCACAGATTACTCCGAAGAAAAGACCACAATTTCGAAATTCGAAAGTCTTATTGTTTCTAAAAAATTGGTTAGCGATCATAATTTTTTGTTACCTATCTGATTTTCCGACATAAAATCGATAACAGGACAACTTGGTGGGGAGCTCGCAACAGAAGCATAATAACTGACTTAACGAATTTTGAATTAGGGTTCTTCCAGTAGAACCCTAGTTCCATGCAATCAACGTCTAGTCACCCGTTGATTTCCATGGCGACACTGATTCAAGCCTGAGTTGTTCAAACGTTTTACGTTCGTAGGTACTACTGGGGCCAGATTCTGCAACTCTTAGAGTTTGGGAGTTTGGAAGATGAGAATTTTCATTTTCCCCGATTAAAACTCCCTAATTCTCCATTGGCGATTATGTAACATACTTGGGTAGTTAGCGAAAACGTGGGAAGTATCGCAATATTGAAGGACGGCTAACTCTGTGTTGGAGGGTCGTAGAATATTGGGGTTTTTCCTTCAGATTTATGGTTTAGAGTACTAAAATATAGATGACAAATTTTTGTAGGAGGGGCTTTTGGGGATTGGTGGTCATACAACCCCAGTTCCTATATTTTGCATATATTTCTTCCGTTCTTTATTTCGCATCTATTAGTACTCTGTTGTGATCATTTTTCTCATAGAAACTGAATTCCCACGACTTACCAGTTCTTCATAATGATGAGTAGAAAATATGTCTATTTTTGTACCAAAAAGTCGCCAGATTTTTTCATCTTAAGAAGGACTAATTCATGCAGTTATCTCCAAAACCATTTACCGGACTCAAAAACTAATTACATACCGAATTAGAAAAATATAGATGCGTTTTAATCCTACATACAAGCTTCAACGTGCATATCCAAATTTTTTATATCATCTCTTCTGTCCTGGAAGACAATCAAATTAACTATTTTCGCGTGATTTAAAATTTTTAGCGGGTCCTGGCTATATGTACAAAAGCAAATTATGGAAATCCTGGCAATACTTACAGAGAAATATTAATTTTGGTGTCTCAAGCCAAAATTAATATTTCTCTGTAAGTATTGCCAGGATTTCCATAATTTGCTTTTGTACATATAGCCAGGATAAGCGGTCGGTGAGCCCATAATTTAATTATAAAATATCCTAGGTACCTTCATAAAACACAACAAAAATTGAGAAATATTCTTCCTACTTCTCTACAACTAACACAGCCGAGAGTTTTGTCGAGTGGAAAAGAGAGCTTGGTACTTCCCAATACAAATTCCCCGAGTTACAGAATTCCGAGTGGAGAGTTAAGTGTCAAAAGAACTCTCATCTTCACAACTGCACAACTCTCCGTGTTAGTGAATCCGGGCCCTGGTGGCCGACCATGGTTCCAAAGAGTTATGTTGATTCAGGTGTTTTGGCTGGTCTTGGTCGGGAAAGCTATTTATGAGCGTTGGCTATCGTACATTTTGTTGTTGGAAATTTACTTGAAAATTTTTCTTTAGAATTTTTATACAGAATTTTTACGGCAAAACTATAAAAATAAAATCCATTCGCTTTCCTATGCGGTAGTTGGCGTTGCTTTGCTTGTACTTTGGTATTAATTCAAGTAGTGTTGTTTAATTTAACTTCACGTTTACTTTTAATTTGATTTGTAGGAGAAGGATAAACTTGCTATATCAGTTAGCAATGGAAGTAGAAATAGTAGAGAAAGTGTAAAGCGGAAGACTGATAAGAACATTGGCAACTCTTTTCAGAAGAAAGCAAGATCAGCTAAGTTCCCATCAGAAGAAATAGTCAGTAACATATCATGCACTCCTACTCCCATTCCTTTTAATGTGACTCAAGGAGAAAGCTCACTCTCAGTCAATTACTTCACCCGTGACAGAATCGCTTGCGTCAGCAGCTATTTCTACAATCTCTGCACGAGAAGGCGAATCTGGTTATGAGTCCTTAATGTCCACCCTGAGAACGACATTGACGTGGATAATATTATCGATGGGTTTTACAAATCAAACCGAAAATTGAATTTTGTGATATGACGTAAATATGATTTTAAAAAAATTTAAAAGCGACTTCTTCCGACTTTTTCCTCCCCCTCGAAGGCTTTAGTTGTGACCCCCACTGGGCTGTAGATCTGGATACACGCCTGGTTATATCTATGCGATATCATTAAAATTTTTCATCGGGCAGTAAAAAGGTATTCTTAGGTATATTCTGAGGAATTTTTGAGCCAAATAAAAATATCTATACTAGACCGGAGATGCGTAAACTTGAATTTTCCCTACTTATATTATCGTAACATCACTGACAATTTTACCTGAATTTAGTGCATTTTTGAAACCAGATCCATCAGTCACTGTAAAATTACTACAATAAAAATTTCATGTTGTCAAACTTCTTTTGCAATAATATAGGCATGTACCTGAAAAATATTCATTTTTGTATGATTTACGGCAACATTTATGAAGGAATTACCTGTTAACTTTAATACCTATACTATATATAATTTTTATAAAATATCATTGACACAATCTAATTTTTCAATGTGAACGTCTTCTCAAACGATTGTGATTTGATGGGCAGCAACCTTGGGTCGTATTCCAATCCTTCTTCCAATCTTCTTCGTCTTGTTATAACAGTTAGTGATATCATAGAAAATCTGCTGAGCTATTAAAATAGTTAGAATGAGGTAAGAACTCTTATTTGGAGCATAATTAGGGCATTGGTTAGAGACAAACTTCTAGCAAGCAAAAGCTTCAAAGTTTTCATCATACATATTTAATGTGAAAGTTAAATATAAGTATAGGATTGGATATTTGGTCACTCAAGAAAGTATATTCGAACCTTTCATACTAGTTTTCTTTTTTGAAGTTACGTAAATGAATACAGGATATAGAATCTGTACTCAACTGTTATACTGTTATCAATTGCTATCAGAGATATGAATTTCTCAAAATATTGGATAACAATTTCGTACTTGACTGACTCGTACAACGATTATGTATATAGAAAGAGATATAGATGTTATGGATACCCTACATCGTTGCGACTTGGAAACATAGACATTGTGGATTCCTTGGAGACCGCCAATCTCTTTGATGACTTTTTTAAAAATGCCTTCTGTTATAACCACTGTGATAATAGTTATAACGATTTTACCCATTTGAAGATGCTTCCAACAACTTCTCTTCAATCTAAAAACTTGTTGTTCGACGAAGCACCTATTTCCAAGTACATTTCAAGTATAGCTGATAGTTTTGCTAATGGTCTGGATAACGTACCTTCCACGCTCAAAAAACATTGTGCTACGTCCATCGTTTCTGTTTTGTGTTATTTATTTAATTTTTCTTTAACCTTTATAGTATTTTTCCTAAACAGTGGAAGCTGTTTTTTGATTATTCCTTTGCACAAGAAGGTCAAAAAGTGCGACATTTCGATCTACAGACCTGTCGCTAATTTAAGTTGTATTGGTAAGATTTTTGAAGCCATAGTTTGTGATGTTTTGTACTTCCACTGCAAGCCTTTCCTGCTCTATTTACATCATAGCTTTATGAAAGCCAAATCTACTACTAGGTACTAATTGTTAGAGTTTATACTAATTTCTGCATTTCTGCAATTGATTGCATTTTTACGGACTTTGGTAAAGCTCTCAATCAAATCAATCATAAAATCTTAATTCATAAGTTGATTCTTCTTGGTTTTCATCCTGTCTTTGTTAATTGAATTCGTTCTTGTTTATATGATCGTACGCAGCGAGCTATATTTTGCGAAGCTCCATCTTAATATTTCTGGTGTTCCTCAAGGCAGCCATCTCGGACCACACCTTTTTATTATTTTCATTAATGATGTATCTCTAGTTTTGACTAATTCAAGAATACCTTTGCTATCCTGACGATGCCAAAATCTTCTGAAGTGTTTCTAATGAAAACGAGTGTGGAATTCTAAATTTGGTCTTAGAACCTTTCACAAATGGTATGCTATTAACTGTCTTCCTCTCAACATAAACAAATGTACTGCTATGTGCTTTTCTCGTAAAAGGAGGTCATTGGACTTCAGTTACACTTTAAATGGATGCTTATATTAACTAGACTTGACAAAAACTAAAGATTTGGGTGTCTTCCTTAATACTCGTCTTTCCTTCGAGAATCATATTAATACAATCGTTACCAGGGCTAACGCTAATTGATCCATTCATAACGAAGATCTTTTACTGCACATTCGTTAGACCTATTTTTGAGTATGCCAATCTGGTCTGGTCTCCCTTTTAAGCTGTATACATATATCGCATTGAGGCTGTGCAGCGAAGATTCGTTGGTTTTCCCTACGTGTACTTCATTGGGATAACCCTATTATTCTACCTCCATATGTTGACAGGCTCTTTCCATTAGATAGTGTTGATAATAGACGAAAAACTTCCAGACTTGTTTTTGCATTTCAGTGTATACAAGGAGTGATAAATTCCCCTGAGCTTTTAAGTACTTTCAATATATCTATTCCTGTGTGCTCATTGAGGAACCACGACATCTTCGTTGTTCCTCAGCATAGTACAAACTATGCCAAGGTCGAGCAGGTTTCATCAATGTCTCGTCTCTTTAACCGCCAGTTTGATTGCATTCACTTTCATCTTTCAAAAGTTAAATAAGAGATCAGCTTAGTTAAAGTTACTTTTCTTTTTATTATTTTGTTATGTATATACTTTTTTTTTGTAAACTTAGTAATTAGATCTTTGATGAAGTTCTAAATAAATAAATAAATTTAAATGAAAAAATATATAAATGTCGAAGTCCCCTGTCAATATGTGGCTCATCGATATAGCTATCATCTCCGTCGTCTTTAGGAAGGTCGTCGGACAGAGTTCACTTAATCTTGACATTGCTACGAGTTTACTTGCGCAAGTACGAAAACGAGTTCTTCTCATTTCAACTTTTTAGCGAAGTGGAACCAGAGATATAGTCAAGCTGAGATTATTTTCTGCAACTGGCACATTTTTTGATTTAAGTTGTCATTAATAATATCAGTTGGTGTGCCCCAAGGCTCAGTTCTCGGTCCATTATTGTTCAGTCTCTACATCAACGAACTTCCCAAAGTAGTTACTGTGCACATATACGCTGGCGATGTGCAATTGTACCTAAGTAGATCTATGAAGCTCTCAGAGAATTGTCTTGAGCGTATCAATTGCGATCTCCGCAGAATTACTGAATGGTCATCACGAAATGGGTTGCTTCTCAACCGCGAAAAATCCAAATCTATCGCCTTCTATAGTGGTTACTATGATATACATAGATGACATACCTCCAGTGTTTTTAAACGGGGTCGCTATACCTTACTTAAGAAAAGTTGTAAATCTGGGTATTGTCATGAACGAAGACATGAGCTGCTGCGATAATGTAAACTCGATTATTCGTAAAATATATGCAGGGTTGCGAAGATTGTAGCTTTGTGCAAAAATTTTATTCCTCAGACACTAGAATGAAGCTTGTTATAGCGATAATTTTACCCCACTTTACCTTTGGAAGTATGATATATTCCAAATTGGATAGTACCTGTCTCCGACGAGTAGATGTAGCACTTAATGATTACATCTGTTTTATTTTTGGTCTCAGAAGATATGCTCATATCACAGCCTATAAAAATCTGCTTCTTGGATGCTCTCTATCCGCATATCTAAAGCATAGAGCTCTGATTTTCTTACACACCTTACTTCACAAGGGGAAACCTGAATATATTCGAAAGTTTTTCCGAACGTCATTGTCTCAGCGCAACCGTAATATCATTATTCCAAGATTTAGGAGACTGGTAATGGAGGGTTCTTTCCCTGTCCAGGTCGCTCGATTGTGGAATTCATTTCCATCTAATACTCAGTGTGTTGGCGCCGTCAATGTTTTCAAAACACTCATCAGGACTCAAATATTGTGAACTTAAGCTTAACTTTTTCTACACAGCGGTAATAAGACTATCATTTCTTTTCTCTTTTTTCCTTACTTTTATTTAGCTAATCAGAACTATACTATTTTTGTTACTTTTATATACACTTTACACATGTCATTTTTCTTTTTAATTTAAAATTTCTCAGATTTAGTTTTTGATATGACTATTGGCTGAATTAGTTTAATTTAGTTTTCCCATTAATTCTTTTTAATTACTTTATTTTCTTTTTATAATTATTTTAATTTTTGTAGTTGAATTCTTTTATATATTTATGTATATACATATTTTTCCCTTTTCTTTTGTTTTTGAATTGCTCTTTCAATAACTTATGTAATACACTAGCACCTCTCTAGTTTAAGTACAATCTATAGATTTGTAATCTTGTGTATATTTTCCGAAATAAAATTATTGTTATTGTTAACTTGTCAATTTTCAAAACATTTGTGTTTTGGCTATAAAGGAAGTGCTTCTTAAGAAATTCCGTAAATTAAAAAGATAATTATATAACCAACAATATTATTCCTTAGCAATCAATATGCCAGGAACGTACCCACACTTTCGTCTTCTTAGAGTTTTCTCGCCCGAAACTAATCGTAATTGCATTGCTGCACAATTTATGACCTTTTCAATATTAAATTTTACACTCTATGCCATTTTCCACCGAGGAGATGATACGAGGCTAAAGGCAATTTTCTGCCTACTATGTGAAATTTTTAAAAGACAAGTATTGGCAGCAAAGCCAATAAAATTAAAATTAAATTTCTTACATAAAAGTTAATATACAAAGCCCAAGCTTGTTAAAATGCACCTTGTTCCAGATTTTTTCGGTAGGAATTTTCAAAATTAATTTAAAGCAGGAAATAAATGATCTCTACATATAGTAAAAGACTTTTGTAATGATTGTAAAAATCACATCGTAATCTAATTTTTTTTTTAATTTTCCGCAAAGACCTTGTTCAAGAAAATCAGATTTTCGAAACTTCGCATGAAAATGGGGCAAGAGGTGAATTTTCTTTCTATAACTAAAACCATTTATTGAACCCAAATTCTCTACTATTATTTTTTTAAGTTTATAAATCCGCCTTCCTTTATAAAAAAAAAAAAAAAAAAAAAAAAAAAATCTCTATAAAAATTTGCATAAAATATAAAATGTCAACGTAAAGCACTGAGGCAATCATCGAGAGCTCATTTCGATGAGACCACTAACTGAAATTAAGCACGTTTAACCCTTTCCGAGGTAACCACGTCAAACCTCCAACGTTGTACATTTTCAAGAGATCAAGCAAATCAATCGACTGAAAATCCTGTTTACGTTGAATTCACCTAACCTTATACGACCGCCGCGCCGCCCTCCCCACTTCTCGATAGCAATGTTCTACGTACAACAGGCGCCCCATTAGAAGTGCATGCACAGCCCAGACCCCAGGCCAGGCCAGAATATGTGACTCACGTGTGCCTCTGTAAATCGAATTGGAAACCTGAAGGGAAAACGAAATCGAAAAATCAGTAATCGTCGGGTGAATGTGTGACTGGAAAAAATATTCGAGGGTGGTCCTGGTCCCCGAAATATGGGGGTTGAGTGGATAAGAAGCGCCTTACCATGATTAACGCGATCAATAAATGCAATAACAACCGAAGCCACATATTGCATCCGCTCTCAACCTTCTGGCATCGCGGTACGGGCGTACAGGAGGCGGTGGTGTGGTGCCTTTTACTTTGAGTTATTCAAGAAAGGCGTGTGCTTTGTGGTGGCTTGATGGAGCATATGCAACCACAGCCGTTGTGGGCTCTTTTGAATGGATAGAGATTGGAGATGATGGAGAAGTCTCTTACATTACAGCAGACTTTTAGTTGGGTGGGAGGTGTATATGATGTACTGCTTCGAAAAATGATATGTGGAATTTGAGTATTTCACCCTAAAAAGTCATGAGCTCTGTAAGACTATGTGTGAGAAATAAATATTTTGCCACCATTGGCAGCATCGATGAATGGAAACTTGTTTCTTTCCGGCTGTAGCCAATGACGCCATCAATCATCTTTCGCTACGATTAATGGTTTGCCAAACTTACCATTACTCCTTCAGTCCGTCCAGATGATGCACCCACAAAAGGGCAGTTTATTTTCATATATTGCAAGAAGGCATTAGATTTTTCGACTTCTTGTATTGGCAATTTATATTCGAGATGTAGAGGCTCCTTGGCCATTGGACTTGTTTGTTTTTTTTTCTATAATGATAATAACGATATTTCTCTCAATTTGAGTGAATGTTTTCCAATTTTTACAATGCGTATTTCGGTAATATTTATATATTTTAATGAATTTCTAATCCCTTTTTGCAGAATGTCCTCTAACTTGTGTATGTTTTATACTCTATTTACTCATATCGAAAATTTATTCTTTTGTATAATATTTTTTCCTATCCATTGAAGTTGAAAAAAAAACGGCCTAAGAACGAGGATTAATGGAATCTTCGTTTGACTTGGAGTACCTCAAGGCTCAGCTCTTGAAACTTTATTGTTCCTTATACATAAATGATATAAATGATGACCCAATAAATTTCTGTGAGATAAATTTATTTGCAGATGAAAAAGTTTGCAAGAGTATTAAACTAAATAAATTTGAACAGGACTTAGATCAATAATGTGTCTGTCGTTTAGTACAAACAAATTAAAGTTAGATATGAGCAAGACTAAACTTTTGACTGTTAATTTTAGAGAAGAAAGTGAACTGAAATATATAGGAATGATAGTGGACAAAGATTTAATCTTCAAAATCCATATAGACTATTTATTCAAAGAGATTAGTAAAAAAAACCCGGTCAAGAGCGAGTCGGGCTCGCGCATCAATTAGAGCTCCGTACCACAATTTTATCAACGAGCAGTCTTTTGACCGAACTTAAGTACTATATTTAAATTTGTCTGTTATCGTTATCGATTATTGTGTTCCCCCTTATACCAAAGTAAAACTTGCGGTATCGATATTGAGTAATTGATATTGCAATCACATATGTCACATTGAAATATAGAATTTCAGAGATACACTTGCGATTTACGATACTGAGAAATTAATTAGAGGACTGACATTTAATTTATCATTTGATTTGTCACTGGACTTAAGAAAGTTTAGCGTAAGTAGAAAATGCTTAGAATATAGAGAATACAGGAAGTGTGATAACCCAAATTTAGCGTAGTCAAATTCTGGTTGTGTTAGTGTCTGTTGGCGAAAGCTCAGTAGAGCCATCTAGTAGAATCAATATAGAGAGCGGGGCAACAATATATACGGTTGAAAGTATTGCATTTGCTCTCACCGAAAAGGTTCTTATTCGATGCACTACGTCAACATACCCAGGGAATTTCTCAGCTGTCACAAACGTAAACAAATCTCGGTGAAGGAAGGATTTTTTCGGTATTTCATCGGTTTTGTTATGTATTTTTAATTTAATTTAATATACAAAGGTGTGTAAAGTACACAAAATAATCATCTATAACTATACTTGCCTAAAAAATGATTTCCCACGTCGTACCTTGATGTTGTTGTAGCAATTTTCCACCCAACACTTCATTCTGAAATTACATGAACATCACTTAGAAATTTATCACTATAATATCAACAGATAATTTTACTTACACTCTTTACTTTATTTAGCACTATTTTTAAATAACTTTTCACATGTTTTAAATTATATTTAAATTGTTGCAAATTACGGAAACTTCGTTTGACAGCTAAACATAGATTTGTCTCTTTCTTCAATATACTGCTGAGCTACTTCACGGCACGCTGAAAAAATCCACACTCATGCACACGAATTTTACAGGTATCAATACTTCCTGTTGTCTCTATATTCTAAGGATTACTTGTATATATAGAAAATAAGAACGAAATAGACATGTAAACTTGACAAGTGTCAAATATTAAATGTCAGAAAAAGTTTCAGCCAACATTGCAATATAAAATTCGGTTCTGAAAGGTTCGTGTATTAAATTATTCTGGTTTATAATAAGGGTCATATTGAGTTTTTCTGTTATCTATGATTCAATACCTATACTAACTCTGTTAATATAAAAATTCTAGTTTTAGAAACCTAGATGATCGAGGGCAGGGAACGGTGTTTTTCGCATATTTTAGACTATATATATTTATAACTAAATCACCGAAAAATTTTGCAAAAAAATATTTGAAATCTTTGAAAGTAGCCCTTTGAAACTGTATCCCACACGATACGAAAAAATTGTTTGCTGGGAACCCAACTAACCCAAAAACAAATAATAATCTTTGACTGTTGAAATATGTGCGCGTCTCAAAGACTTATAACATTTTAAAGTATGAAACCCTAAAATCGGTATAAAAAAATATTTTATTAATTACAGAATTTCACAAAAAAAAAGCAATTTCCTTCCTCTTGAATTTACAGAAAATATTTGAATACTGTTATTTTTTCACAAAACCGTTAAAATGTCAGTTGACAAATTCCCAATCTTAATAAGAACTAAAATGAATAGATACCACAAAAACATATTGTGTCTGCAAAGTAAACATTATAAAAAAAAACAATTAAGGCTGGCCTAATTTAAATATTGTGTCCTTAATTAAATCTATCCTTTAAAATCGAGATATATTGTCATTTTTCATAACACATATGAATTGGAATATATTTTCCAATTTCTGGTATAGATAATTAATATAACAACTAAAAACAACAAGGGTCTTAAAATAGAGCCTTGCGATGTTTCAGTTGATGGTAACTGATATTTGTTGTCTGTTAGACACGAACAATGCACATAATAAAATCTATAAAATAAAACCAACGTGGTGTTCATCCTTATTGAGAATATGATGAGGTTACGACCAGAATAGTGGAATCGAAACTTTTTTTTCTATTTTTTTTTATTTTAATTTACTTAGAAGCTCACATCTGCCAAAGTAAACACGAATCTGTGAAACAATGAGTCTTCTATAGTCGAGAAACTAATAAAATAGTCAAATATACCGATAGTCAGATATAATCTTGGTTAATAGTTAAGTAATTAGACCCTTAACTCACCTAGATAGGTATATTTAAACTTAAAAGTAAAACCTTGGGCTTTTGAATTTCTAGAATTCCTTCAGAATTTTTATATCTTTTTACTGTCCATTAATAGTTCAATCGGGTCATCCGTCACATACAGTAGACAGAAATCAAACGAATTTAGGCTTACTCTAAAACATATACATATGTACCTACATACTATAATATTGCTCGAGTAAATTTTTTACTACTATAGGTAATTTTTTAGCTCAGCTATACAAAAAATTAGCATTTGCTTGATTTTCAATGAATCCAGCATTATAGCATTGCCCGCCTGACTTGAGTTCTTTTTCAAACTCCACAGCAATATTTCATGCAGTTTAAATTTTAATTAAAGCAACATCAAAGATGAAATGGACAATATTTCAGATAAAACGGAATTATTTTTATCTAGGGTAAATATTGTGGGTGTCCTACCCATCAATTGAGTTCATTAAAAATTCTAAAGAAAAATTTTCAAGAAAATTTCTAAGGCAGAACAACTCTTATTCATATTTATATTGAAAGGAATAACACAACTACAAACGCAATTAGCTCAATTCACGGAAAGTTTTCTCAGCCAACAATAACAATGCAACACTATCCGACTTCAATATGGCAGACTAAACAGTCGTCCGCCATAATGACGACACCTTGTCTAATTATGCATGAAATTCCTGTGATTTTTCATGATTTCTTTTTTTTTCGTGTTAAATTTTGCATGAATTTTTAAACATCCTGATATGAAAACAAAAACCGAAAGATTGTCCATTGACACATTAAAAATAGTGTTCAGAATGGTCAGGATATATTGATTGAGTTTAAAGATAACAGAAACCACATAATGGGAGGTAGTCTCGAACGCATAAACCAAATGCTGTCAGTTTTATTTGAGCAATCCATTACTGGCTGTATAGTAGACCACAATAAGGACAAGGTTAGCCTTTCCTGTGGATCTTTAACCTAATTAAGATATAAATTATAAAAGCTAATAAAAATTCCTCAAATGACTTGGCAAACCTTTTACCCTTTTTCACGAATTCTACAACGCCATTAACGTAATCGAAACTTATCACAACATAACTACAGTTAAAAAACAAAACAAAAAACAAACTCTCCTCCACCTACGTTCTTGAAACCATCAAGCTATATATAATACGACTATCCCCTCCTCATGCTACAAGCTCTACAGTTAATTACATTAGCCCAGCAGCGGACGATTGATATTCCCACCGTTCAGATCAAAAGTCATTGTAACCCGTCGTCCCGACAAACTTCACAATGGCATAATTTCTCGGATCCTGTCTAACGTAAACTAGCGAGACTACAATCAGACAAACCGCAGAACCGATAAATACAGTGAAAAGTTTAATTAATTGCCCCAAGTCACGCTAGGCATCATCGAAATAGCATTCAACTCGCTTCCCATCCCACACTCCAATTGAAACCTTCCTCACAACAAATCTTCGCCACTTTAACTGAAAGCATCCATCCATCTAAACGTAGTCAAAGTTGATGCCTTAAAAATAATTGAACGGGAACGCGGTGGGAGGATTGGCTCAAAAAGGTGTGCAAAATATGAACACAAGTCTGAACAAATTTGAAGGAATGAACTCTTCCACCCCAGGAGAAAAATGCCAACACCCATCCATAAGAGTTTTCTTGCACGTAAAGCGACTTTGCTACGATTAGAAATCATCGGGAAATTGTTGCCTGCCGGAAGGTACGTTATACTACGTAGCCTCTCCTGTTTGTGAGTTCTTCCTTGACTTGGAACTGGAGCACGAAAAGTCGCCATTTCTATTTGCCCCATCATCATCGAGAATAGATGTGGGGGGGAATGAAGTGGTGAAAGTGGGACTGGACGTACGTAGACGTGTTCCTTGAAACTCTGAAAGGTTTTTCAGAACGTGACTAATGCGAAGAATTTTCGCTTATCAAACTGTGCAGGTTTTTGGCAACTGGCCACGTTTTATTGTTCTATTCGCAGTTCGCACCAACCAACCAACCCCACCTTTAAACATCTCAGTAGTACGCTGCTGTCTCACTTCCGGTAAGCCAACGAACACATGTCGACCTCTTCAAGTCAGGACAGGGTGTTAAAGTTGTTTTACAACAAGTGGTGTTTTCATCATGGGAACTAATCTCTCCCCTCATCATTGCAACCGTAGTAATATCGTAAGAATTCTGATAATCCGGCAATGCCAGTAAAGAATCTGGATGTAGATGAATGGAGAAGGGTCGGTATGAATTTTAGGAGGAGTGCTCATGTATCCTTTAACTCTTTAAATGCTGTATCTAATCCCCTTGTATACCTACCTACATCTTTGCAGAAATCTCTAATTGGGATGCATGCCCGTGTTCCTGACCAAAATCTACTTAAAACTCACTAAAAAGTATTGTAATTTCGCCCTGGTACACCGAGTGGCGGGGCGTTTAGGATATGATTTATTCCCGGCTACGGCTACTGACAATGACTATGTATAATACATAGGACAGGGAGGACAGGGAACAATCTGAACAAAACTAATAACATTAAAAAGTTTTGAGTTAATAATGATACGTCCCCACTGGATGCGGGTATTATGAGTGCATGCGAACGTGTTATTATTGTCGGGCAAAGGATTACGGTGCATATTAGTTGGTCTTTAGCAGTTATTAAATGACAGTTAATTTATTATTATTATTATAGAGCTTTCCTGGTTTGTATGTCTGAGTTTGTATAGAATCGTCACTAACTAAATATTTAGAGAAGCATTCGGATGTAGCATAACTTGTGATTACGCAACCAGTTCTAATGGTTTTTACCATTTAGTATGATTGCTATTTTGGGATTATTCTAGCTAGTGCTAAGTGCTAGCGCTATTTGTAGGTTATGGACGTTTTTTGTATTAGTTGTTACTAAAAACAGACTCATTGTGAGGTTTTTTTTGTTTTTTTTGCAGTGAAGAATTTCCAAACACGAAGGTAATGATCTGATCACAGTGGGCTTAACAGTTTGTCTTCATCCATAAGAGAAGGGTACCCACTATAACGAGAAATAATAGAAAAATTCGTGGGAGAGGGAATAAAATAAAAAATCGAAAAAAAGTTGAACCTATTAACTCTAGGAAAGTGTTCCACTCCATAATCTAAACATTTTTTAGCTCCACGCACTGTTAGAAGAAAATGAATACCGAGAATCTTTAACTCTTTCAGGAGTGCAAGACTTCCTAAATCTGTCGATCAGTCCGAAGCCAATGTTATTTAAAAGTGGTAAAAGTGGTGTCACTGTTGAAGTTATTTGTGACACAAACCTTTTAACAAAGAATAGTGTAGGGGTTTGGTTGGTTGGTTAGTTTAAACAGGGAGTTGAAAAGTTATAAAACTCCTGCACCTACTGAGAAGGGCCTTTGTGCTCACACTCCCATCTGCTTAAGCTGGTTTAAGATAGTAAGTATATGGAATAGAAGTATTTTAAAGACCTTTTTATTTTTACGATTCTAAATTAAATAAATAAATACAAGAGATAAAATAGCCGCCTCGTCTGGGTTTTGAAGCCGAGACCTTCCGCTTTCCGGACGACTCCTTTTTTTCTCTTGTATTTATTAATTTAATTTATAATCGTAAAATTAAAAAGTTCTCTAAAATTCTTCTATTCCATCTATGACCAATTCTAAAAATTGTGACTTCGAGTCCCGTATGGGACAAGATAAAAATAAATTAAAATATATCTTTAGTTTAGGAGTCCTCCGCTGGAGATAGTCGGAAATTCTCAGACTTCTCGTCCTTTCACCACTATATTGGGTATACCCAATTGAAAGGACGAGAGTCTTGTTGCGGCGCGGCATATGATCTGATTCCATAGCCGGTTCAGGAATATCATCAAGAGCCTCTACAATCGTAGTGTGCCCTTTGTCAAGACTTTTATCAAAAATCCTGCCACATATATTCTGTACGCAGCACTTTCTGCTGCACCCTCCATCTCGAGGTACCAAGGTGTAAGGCTTAATAGGGTTTCCGTGCTTTAAACGGTGCCGTGCGCATTACACCCGTAATGCTTGAGCAGGTTTTTTTAACATTAAGGCTCATTCTATGACACCATGTAATCGCCCGCTAACTTAACATGGGTCTTATGATGTAGACCCACTACAGGGTCTTCGATTTTAGACCCCATATAGCACTACACGTTCTGTGACAGGTTCCACTAACCCGTCTATTTCCTGATGAAAGATAACAGGATAGTCCTGCCGGGGCGTTGACATTGAGAATGGAATGGATAAGAGACTTTAAAAATATCAGTTTTTGTATAGAAGTAAGCGCCAGAGCTCTGTTGATTTACAAATTGTTCCACGCATTCAGCTACGTATTCCATAATTTAGCTAGAATCTATAATTTCATTGTTTAGAGTAGTCTATAAGGCAGATACGTCTGCTTTTTCCTCTCATTTCACAGTAATTGGATCAGTAATTTTTGTATAAAGTATGCAGATAAATCTTATTTGGATTTGAAGGCGAAATTTTGCAAGTTCATACTTAGGGCATTCAGAATTTAGATGAGGGGGGTTTTTTTTAGTGATTGAATCAGAAACCTTATTCCACTCTTGAATAACGTATAGAGAAGTTGTTGGTATAACAATGATCAATGAGTCCAGATTGATTTTTACATTGTTAGTCAATCGGTTTGGAGAGATTTACAAGCGAAGCAAGTATATGTAACCTCGTGGGCTATACACCTGCAGCAACAATTCACTTTGCCGACAATTTTGCCCTTTCTAATAACCAGATTCGCTTCAATATATACCTACATACCGGTTTTTTTCTACATTATGTTCATGATTTTTCTCCATAGTTATTTTGTTGGAAGAACCTCGGCATGCCTTCGCTTTAATATTTTAATCTCAATGGCAATTTTTCTGGCATTTTCCCTATCGTTGTTATTTTTATTGTCGTCAGTAAATATGCATAAAACCGTTTGCGCATCTTAGCTAACATTTCCGTCCATTTTGAAGTAATTTTATTTGGATTTCTATATCAGATTCTCCTGGTTCAGCTGGTATATCTATGAAACCCTTTTAACCAAGGCTCAAGTTTGACCACACTTATCCCAACATACAATCAGCTGCAAAGCTAGTTTCACACAAATTATACAAATTACCACCATCACCGAGCTGCTACTATGATTAGGGTCTATTTGTCACTCACTTCTCTAATAATTATAAATTCATAAAAACTATATTCAAATCAAATTGTGTAGAATTATTACTAACAAAAAAAAAAAACAAAAAAACTAGAAAAACAAAAATCCAAATTTGCGAACGTTTCTCTGACAGCCTAAAATCAAAAAATAATATGACTGTTCTCGCACTAAACCTTTGCTAACTACAAGACTAAAGAGCCATCATGCAGTCATATCCTGCACTATACTAAGCTCTTAACTAAAATAGGCTCAGAAAGGAATCTAGAGGGTCCAAACAAAAAGAAAAGGCCGTTAAGTTTATAGTTACAAAAGTTTACTAAACGGCTGATTCTAAATCCAAATACCGCAAAAACTACGATCAATCGAAAGGAAATGCCAAGATGAGGATCTACAAACACTATCCTCCTGCACTAATAAATCATCACTCAAAATTCATATTACATAACTTTTTACTGAAGTACATGGGTACAATACCTACCTTAATCATCATTTTCGTAACCACTGAGGAATCGTACACAGAATCCTCCATAAAGCATTAATTCAAAATGTATTATATCCATTAAACTCCACAAATGCCGCAAACATCATTAAACATTTCAAAATGCTTACATCGCAATTTCAAGCAAAAAATTTTCCGACAATTTAATCTTTATTCTATTAAGAAATTAACCGCCTTCATTTAATTACCCTGAAACTAACTAAGAAAGAAATTTGTGTCAACGTCTGTAAAAAAAAAAAAAGTAAAAATAAAAATAAAATTAAAAAATTCAAACCAAAAAAACGTCAAAAACGGAAAGCAATTAGAGAAAATAAGAATTAAGTTGAGGGCAACTTCGATAAATTAAAGAATAAAAAAAAAATTAACAGAAAAAAAAACAAATTAAAGTTGGAGCCATTAAAAATGCTTTTAAAAATTACTTCCCTCCCCTAACTGAAGAACGTTCTAAATTTACAATTTCCGTAAAAGCAGAGTAATTATCTCAAAAAGTGTGTCAACAAAACTCGCAGAAGCTTGAGTTTCCCTTGGGTCCTCACCCCTTATGTTTGTGGTACTTGAATCTCATCTTTACCCTATTAAAGTTACCCCCAACTTTACTTTCTATCGCAATCAGCAGCTTTTTTGTCGTGAAAATTTATTTTTTTCTGCTTATTTTTTTTTTTTTTAAATTCATTAAAACACTCTAAGGGTTGTAGAAGGGGTTGTAAAACTCACCGGAGAGCAGCAAGGGAATATGAAGGTAAATAAATGACAAAATATATATATTATAGTGCTCTATACGGTAAACTTTCTCACGGGTAGTACGGAGTGTTGACGACGACGTTGTATATGGCATATGTATGCAGGTGTCTAGGTACCAAATATTTTCCTTACTGCATTTTTTAGTCGACCAAAATACCAAGAATGTAACAGAGTGTCACAAGAATGCACTTTGTTATAAGCAAAATGCAATATAAAGAGGGGGGTTGCCGTATAGTGCCACAGGGTGAATTAAAAAATATACAAAAAAAAACTAGCGACAAAAACTCAAAATCCTGATTGCTGGCGCTTATTTTACAGCTCATATGCATCTTATGATTTTTAAGTATTCTTTTTACTGCAAGCTTGTGATGCTATTCATGAAAATTAGAATCGGATGAGACACTCAAAGGATAAGCCACCCTACAACAAGTGTGAATTTCGCCCAAAGAGGGTGCAAAACAGCTGATCGAATCACCCAAACACGGAATTATTAATGGTAGGGGAGGGCGGTGTATAAGAGTTGATTTTTTGTTCACAATACGGCAAAAGTATTACGTCACTTCATTAAGGGGAAACTAAAACATAAACGGATACAGAGCTCTGGCTCTGCATCGGCACAGGCGTATAGAATTAGATAGAACATGTATAGCGAACTGAGAAAGACCACAATGAAAGGGACGTTGTTGAGCACATGGTAGTTTTGCAGCTATGCTATACCATCATCATGCCATGCTATCCCAGTACCTATCAGTGCCACCAAGAAAACTTCTTACTTGCCTCAGCCAGCCAAACATTCTAGCAACGTCGAGGCAAGTCAGTTCAGTCAGTTTCCCAGTACTTCCTTCCTTCACAGTCGTCAGTTTTGATCCAGTTGCCGAAGTTGTAGGACAATTTCGTCCGTCCATTGGCAATGTTCGTCATGTTCATGTCAAAGTAAAAATCGAGCGCGAAAATTACAAATTGCGGTAGTACCTATACGAACATTGTTTTTTATTTTTATTTGTAGATAAAATAAAAGTTTGGAAATTCTTAGACCTTAGATAACCTACGTGTGCAAAAAAAAAAAAAAAACAACTACGATGTCATCTACGGAAATAGTTGCATTTGAAAGTAGTGGCGCCGCCATAGAACATAATGTGGATATTTGGGATCATCAAATAACATTTGAAATTCCATCAAATGTAGATCTCGAGAGGATTAAGAATTTGGATAATTTCACAACTCTCCTGCATCGAGCTGCTGGATTCGGCGAGGACAGTGTTAATTTAGCCGATGTAAATAGTGATAATGTTCCAAGTGTTTTTGGCAAATGGTATGACAGTGTCGACTATCACATTATTTTGAATTACTTGTGGATTGGTGTTGTGACATCTCTAGTCATTATGTCTGTTGTTTTTGTCATTTTCTCCTGTTATTTCTATCGGAAATTTAAGGAATGGAAAAAATGCAGTAAGTATTTATAAATTATACATTATTGTTGTTGTTTTTTTTTTTTTATTATTTTATGTATTTTTAGTTACACATTTTATTTTCGATTAGATTCGTAATAGAAGTAATTTCATTGATTTTTTTCTGTCTTAATGTTCGACAGTTCATCTCCAAAATTTCTTATATTTGAGGATAATGAAGATTTTAGAAATAGACCTACACGTAGTTGCATTTTACTAACTTTTAGACATTAGATCCATCTGTTCGATAGAAATGGAAATTCAAGTGAAAACTCTCGCTATAACTTATTGGGGGAATATTTAAAATTCAAGACCTTACATTTCGTAACACTACTAGGTAAATATATGGATACGTTCTTAAGGATGGTCGGCAGTAGGCCTTACTTTCCTTCTCCCCCTATCCTCTTCCGCTTGAGTATGGAATTAACTATACATAAAAAATAAAATTAAGTTTTCGAATGTAATACGAATTTCAAAATTGATATGTTGGCTAAAAATATTATAATAAGTTACGGGCAGTCCCCGTTCATTCATTTTCGCTATGAACGTTTTCTGCTGGAATTTTGAATTTTAAGGGAAGACGTTTTGATTTTGAAATCCTGATTTTAATAAATTAATCGCTCGGGAGAGTGAGTTGGATTTTCAAAAAATCACAGATAAGTAATTTTGTGCATAGAGATATTTTTGGATTATTTTTTTTATGGAACTGTTAACAGTTTTAGGGATTTCTAATGAAAAGTAAGGCTAGGATTATGGTTTTTAATTTCCTACTTTATTATATTTTTGGTTGTTTAGAATAGGAACATTCCATATAGGAAATTAATTGCATATCAGGAATTTCGTTCTTCTTTTGCTGAAAGCTGGCTAGCTCTGAGATAAGAATACAACCCATTTTTTTTTGTCCTGCGATGTATGCTGCTTGAATTAAAAGAATTTGAAATCCTTAAATAAATCTTTAAAATCGATTTTTGGTCTGCTGAGTTATATACATAAAAAAAATAATCACTATGGCTCTAATTATCACAGATGCATTATCTTTAGCTTATTTGCAAGAGGAAAGTATACAATATTTCAAGGAAAGTTAAAAAAAGGATGCCGTTTAGAAGAAGCAAAAAATTAAGGATAATCTCAATAACTACTACTACTTCCTTTCAAAATTATTAATATTTTTATGTTATGCCAAAAGCTAAATTTACAGGGCATTATAGGTGTTCTACGTTCCCCTCCTCTAAGATACACATTTCCGCTCTAGAAATTAAACTTTTCACTTTCACTCATAATATACAAAATTTTATTAACTTTTGAATGGTAATTCTTTCTATGTTTAAAAAATTATATGCTTGGTGTAAGAATTTTACGGAATAATGGATAACACTAGATAAATTAGAGAAATAACGAAACTTCTATTGACGAAAAAAATTCTCTTTCCTAAACCTATTTAGAACCCAATCTGAAAATTTGGCAGATTAACTAACAATTTTGTAAACATTAATATAAAAATAAAATAAGAAAAAATTAATAGGATGGATTTTGAGTATTGAGTTATAATTTTTTTAAATATATAATTCAGCAGACCAAAAATCGTCGAATTGAAAAATTTTAAAGTCTTTTAATTCAAGCAACATACATCGCAGGACCAAAAAAAAATAGGTTGTATTCTTATCTCATAGCTACCCAACTTTCAGCAAAATGAGAATGAAATTGTTGATAGTCAGGTTGGAAAAGTGCGAGTTTAGATCGATTACCTATATATGGAATACTTTATTCCGTTATCTCACTTTGATTTTGGATTACACAGCTTTATGGATTCAGAGCTCATAGAATAAGAAAATACATAAATCTGGATCACGAATATCTGTCTTCTAAATAAATCCGAATTTGCAGATTACTCACATTCGAAATATTTCCAACCCTAATCAAAATAACAACTAAAGACACCACTACTAAAAACTAGACGGTATGCTGGCTATTTAGTGTCTTATAACAAAGTCACTCATGCTAAAGTTAACACAAAGCTTACCCCATATATTTATACAGGGTGATCAATAAATTAGTAGGATGGAGTATGTCAATGCATCCGCGCCGCATACCAAAAAACACTACATCCCGCTCAGATTTATGTTTATTTTTTTTTTCATTTTTCCAAGAGAATTTAGTCACTTAAATACCGTTATGAAAAATCCCTTCAAGAATAGGACTGGAGGATCTAACATAAGCACTCTTGTTCCAAAGAAAAGGACATTTTATTCTTTTTATAGAGATCCAACATGTTACGATTTCTGCTCAAATGCTTTAATTATCGAGAATTCATGAAAAAAATTCATACAAATTTGCTGTGTTATATCCTTAATCTCAATAAGATTTTTACACTTAATTTTCTTTTTCTTCTTCTTCTTCTTTTAAAACGTTACCCCTTAACAGTCCTTTAAAACACACACAAAATTACCTCAAGATCTGCTTCCGCTCAAAAGTTATTAACATTTTTTATGTTATGCGAAAGGAGTCCTCAACTTTGGGCTTCTGCTTCGGGTTTTTCATAATAATAAAATTCTACGTGCCACACCCTCTCTTGCAAGAGGCACACGTTTCTTCTCTAGAACTTAAACTTTTACACTTTTCATATAACATAAATTAGGGCACCAAAATTCAAAACGCGACGGAAACGACTAAATAATAAGTTGTCGACGATTACAGATATTTTGATATCTACGTCAAGTTTTGTGATTGCTTTCCTGATTTTGTCTTATATCAGTTTATTGTGCAGTTGGGGCTTACATTCAAACTTAAAATTTTACGTATGATGGAAAACGTGCAGCATGCCGAGTCACTGTCGCCACCGTGTATTTAAATCAGGAGTGTGCACTGCGCGGTTGAGATGCAATATGTTTTCGTTATGTAGCATTGCAACATGTCTTGTCAGCCGATATGCTGCATTTACCGAGTTGAATAGTGATTTTTGTCGTGAAATTAACAAAATGTGCTGATTTAGTTCATAGCATGTACATATGACCGTGATGGAGCTCTATGCGATACGACATCGGCGGGACAACTGTCATAACGATACTATGTCGCTACCCTATACAGTATCGTATCGACCGGTCAGGGAAGGAGCCTAATTTGGGCCATAAGGCTGAACTACATGTAAATAGCTTTACGAATTTGAACAAGACTGAGGTTTACTTGCGGATGATTGACATTCTTGCCCTAAATAGACATCACATTCCGTAAGGGTTATTATCTTGTCATTTAATGTTTTCAACTTTGCTAAAAGAAAACAAATTAATAAATGGAAGTTGATTTATTTGAAGTTTTTTTGTGTCTTTTATGGGCATTATATATAAAAAATATAAAAAGAATCTAAAGAAAAATCGGTAGCACTTCCTTATGCAATATCTCATTTTCTTAGCTCTTTGCCAAATTTTTCTCTTAGGAGGGACCATTTTTTTCACATTCTCCTTCTAGATATAATAGAATAAAATAATAAAATTGCTACCGATTTCATGCATATCATTGGATATACAGACGCATCCGTACATAACGAGCGACTCTTACCACACTTAACTTACGGCTATTTGACATTTAAACTTAAAATTAAAATTAAAACTAAAAAATCCTAAAGAGTAATCACTACTTTTATTTAAACTTAACGAAAGTGAAACTAGCTGCAACATGTGGTTTCACCATATCGGCGCTTAAGGTTATTTTGGGTACGTCTATTTAATTTAAAGGGCGCGTTCGCCTTACGTAAGTAACTTCACTCACATATACGTCTATTGTGGTTCAGCCTTTTACCGTAGATTTAGATTCGTGGAGGGGTGTGCATGCTTCTTACATTCACTGTGACCTGAAAGATCTATTGTGAGTTCAAGTTCAATTTATTCCGTCTTTTTAGATTTAGACTATTAATGAAGCCCAGAGCCATTCCGCGACTGAACCTCAACACGTAGTTTGGTGGAGGAAAAGCATCTTCGAGATAAAGTAATTTCCGCCTGACCAATGCTACGCAATTGTAGAGCAGGTGCTCTGAGGTTTCATGAGCATCCTGATAGAAGCGGCAGTATGAAATCTCATCCAAGTCCATATTGTTTAGGTGATACCGCAAGGAGTAGTGGCCTGAGAAGAGCTCTGTGATCATTTTAAGCTCTGTAGGTAGGGTGCCGCCAACCATCATCTTATCCATTAGGTTTCGTACGGCAGAGGCAGTATACTGACCCGTCTAAACTGGGTCTATCTTCAACATAACCTAAAAGAAAACTTTTAACAATAGAATTAATAAAAATTTCCTGATTTTTATTTCACACAACATTTCCCATCAAAATTTATTTCGAATTTCAGCAATAAACCTGTAATACACTTTCGAATTATGTATGAACGTTCTACATACTACACACACACACACACACACCTCCTGCAAAATGTTAATTAATTTTCATTCCACAAAATTTCATTACTTTCGTTGGATGTAAACATAAAATGGAATTCTATACAGTTCCATATCCACATGGGTTTCATTTCAATGGAACACCCTCCAAATATAGTGCTTAAACATGTCATTACTCATCGTATCCAATCAAAATTGTCTGTCCTCCGGTGTAGAGAATAATCAATCTCGGCACTTTGCCGCCATAGTTGTCGATTTACATCAGAATTACGGGCTTCAATGAAGATAAGATTAATACGACACTGGTAATGGGTCTTACACAATTCCTATCTATGCTCTGTATAATATTTGTATATTCATACCAATTCCTATGCCTGTTAACACCTGAAGATAAATTGCACCCGAGTACATACTTGTTTCGTATATATCTCCTACCTAAGTGCCGCCTATATGAGAGTAAGTAACAATGACTACCAAAAATTATTGAAATTACTTTCGGCATAATGAATCAAATCGAAATTGCCCATTCTGAAAAATTGATTTTAAGTTACCATGTTTTTTTGCAATTTACTTTTTTAATATTAAAAGCAAGCAACAGGCACCATCATGAAAATTACAGTAACAACAACAACAACAACTACATTTTACTAATTGAAAATTATTCGAAAATTAAATGCTTTTATACAAAATCTATAAATTTTCACATTTTTCCTATACATAATAAAATTGTAGGGAACTCCTTCCACCGCATTTTAAAAGTGCATAACACATCAATTTATGCAACATTGATCCTCCGTCCATGTACCAATAAATCTAAAACCATCACTCTCGATGTAGTGTGGAAGAGCTGCTAGAGTCTGCAGCTATGTTCAATCAACTCAAGTAGGTAAATCTAAGTCTCCTTCAAATTCTTGGGGACCTCGATATGTTTTCTTGGATGAAAAAAATCGATTTTATTCCCATCGAATTCATGATGGCTATCCCGAAAGCAATTTTTCAAAATTAGGCTATTGACGGGTACTTGAAGATGAATAGAAGTTCTGTGGAATGTTTTGAGATAAAACTGGTTCGGTAGGTGGGGTAGTCTCCTTTCTCAACAAGATGAGTGCGGTGGGAATGGCACACACAGTATAGACATAGAATAAGTGGCGGAGAAGGATAATTTGCTTAAGGATGGATACAAGTAGATCTTCTTTTTTTTTCTTTCTCTTCAGATTTTCCAACCAATTTACTGTGCATAGTAAAATGTTTAAGCAGTTCGATTACCTTTTTTTTTTTTGGTTTTCAATATGCAATTGAACCTTAAACGGAAGAAGGGAGGAGGCAGGAATTATATTCATGAAATGATTTGTGAAATCAGTTTTATATTAACTGGAATAGGGATGGGAGGAGTAGGGAGGCAATTATAGGAATTCAAAAGATTTTTATTGATTTCCATTTCCACTTGACCTTTCATAAAGGTGAGAGAATTTGGTTTCCAGAGACCACTTTTTCGGTCTCTGAAGTTTCAGCGAGGGGCCCATGTAACAGTACACATACAGTAGAACAGCTTAGAACAAACTACTGAAAAGTAAATTTTAGAATTTTAATTAAAAGAAAAACCTCAAACTTTCTCCCATAAGAGGGAACTATTAAGTATAATATGGAAGTAAATGGGCAAACAGTAGTTACATGGTTGCAGAATGCTAGGGAGAAGTATTAGTATTATGTAAGTACACATCTCGGCAAAAGTACTTATCTATAAAAGTGTTGTTCCATAAACTAAACAGCTGTTTGACATTAAAATGGTATTCGTTCATAAAGATATGCTATCCCGGGTAGCCATATAATGTCGAAAATTTGTCACAAAAAAGATGAAATTATTGTGAAAACGAAATGTCGCACAATAGTTTGACATTTATATTGTGATGCCACACCATTTTTTATGGACAAAAATTTCATAAGAAACTGTGAACATAGTGCGCCAAAATTTCGTGCGTTGTGTGGACAATTAAACGAAGGAAAGATATTACCTAATTATTAATGTTATTAACCGACTATCACATCATATCTGGCTACCCGGGATGGACAGTCTAATATGTAAAATGGCTGTAATAATGTTTGTGACAGTTTGACAGGTCTACCAAGCCGAATGACTTCCCGGGTAGTCAGATATGACATATATGTGACAAAAAACGACAAAATTTTGTCATTTGATAACAAAATTATGTGACAAATATGATTTGTTGAAGCTGTGGTCAGGGTTGACGCCAATTATCACATAATATGTCACATGCACAATATTTAAGATTGTCACATATAAGTGACAAAATATGACAAATTTTTGTCATTTGTTGATAAAATTATGTGACAAATATGATTTGAGGCTGTGGTCAGGTTTGACGGCAATTGTCACATAAACAATATATATAATATAAGATTGTCACTAATAATATTTAAGATTGTCACTGTAATGTTAATAAATTCTGTGACATTTGTTTCACTTATCTTAGTGACATTTCAATGTCATCAATTTTTCAAACTGTAATAAATGGTAATATACTAAAGTTGTAAAAAAACACGAATTATTGAATTTTTTTTATTTATTTCTGAAAATTTTATTTCGGCTAGTCCTCAGCAATATCTTAATTGCGGATGCCTACTTTTACCATATCTGAAATCAGAAAAAAATTAAAACAATTGAAATTGGAAGTACAAAAGGAAATATTTTTGCGAAAGAAATTTATTTTCTTTTGAATGCCCATTTCTAATAGCCTCCGACTAATTTTTCAAACAATCAATCGTACGTTAGCATACGACCGAAGTTTGTCACACTTTTGTCACACAGTTTCTTGTGAAATTTTTGTCCAAAAAAAATGGTATAGAAGCACAACTTAAATGTCAAACTATTGTGTGACATTTCGTTTTCACAATAAATTTCACGTTCGTTTACTTTTTCATGCACTTTACATTCTTCCCCCACCACACGAGTAAGTTTTTACTCAGAAAGTTTTTGTACGATAGCGAACAGACCTATCTTTTTTTTATCTTGGAGAAATAGTTGTGCTTGTCATTTTTTCATTTTCCTCTAATACATGCATGCTATGTAAGTTCTATTGTTTCCACCTTAGATTTACATGGGTAGATTTGTATTAAAAATTGACTAGTGTCTTGTTAAAAACTGTTGAAAGAGAAAGTATAGTAACGATATAAAAGCGACTTACTCAACTGACAATTTTGACTGAGCTGTAAGCGGTTCTACTCTATGAATATACAGTACCCATGTGTACACTTTGCAGATGTAAAAAACTTAAAAAAAAAATTTCTCATTTATGACTATATCGATGAACGTAATGAAAATGTAATAGATGAAAAAGTCACCTCACGGTAATGCAGAGAGTAAGTGAGCAACTAGTCTTTCTTTGAAGTTACACGTGCGTCGTAGCATGTAAAAAGAATAAGAGGTAGAAAATGAGTGAAGCCACCGAGAACGAGGCTGCGGCAGTTAGCACGGGAAACCACAGTTTAGTTGTAGTTCATATCTTCAAAGCCATTTAATCGATCGCTCGGGAAGATCTCCCCTCTTTAAAGTAAGTCGGTACATGACCGATCGGGGAGATCAGCTTTTCTATCTTACGTTTTATTGCCACCTGTTTCCACTACATAGGACATAAATGAAAACATCAGTGAAAGAAAGCTTATTTCACTAATGAGAGCTGCATATTTTGTAATCAATGAAAACACTGATACATACGTAATGCAGAAAGTCGCCATTATGGCTACTGCCCTATGACATCGCAATGTAAATGATGTTCTTGGGCAAATTGTAGGTATTTTAGCTATATTCATTGATGAGAGCAGCCCAGCAGCGACACATAAGTGAAAAGGCTCAACTATAATTTACGTATACGTAAGTAATGTTATTTACGTAAAGCGAACGCGCACTTTAAATTTAACAAACGTTCACAAATTAACAATAACTCGTCGGACTGGAACTTTTGTTAAGTTTAAATGCCAAATTGCAGTCAGTAAAAGCGCTCATTCGCTCATTCCGTAAGAAAGCAATGTGTCAAACAATTAAATTAATACTAAATGATTAAAAGTGCAATGTAAAAATTAAAATTGAATAAAAATGGTACTGCGAATTAATAGAAAGCACAAATCTTCAATTAAATCAACTTCCATTTATTAATTTTTTCACTTTTACCGTTTTTTAAAAATTGAAAACATTAAATATCAAGATAATAAACCTTACGGAATGTGCTATCTATTTAGGATAAAAATATGAATTTTTCGTAAGTGAACCTCAGTCTCGTTCAAAATTCTCTACTTCAATTGTAGTTTGGCTTAAAGAATAAATGACTTTTTCATTTATTACATTTTCATTATGTTCATCGATGCAGTCATAAATGAGATCTTCATGAATCTGGATATTCGATGCAGGGGCGATGCATCACCGTTGTTTGTGTTGAGCTCAAGTTTTCTAGTGTGAGGGGGAGTACATGCAGCAGGAAATAGAAGCGCTCAACGTGGAATATAAGAGTGCTACTTCGGAAGCTCTGAGAACTCTACTCAACTCAACGCAACTCTACCCAGCTCTACTCAACTCTAATCAACTCTACTTGGAGCGTTTACAGAGAATGCAGAGGGAATCAAGAGAAAACTAGATGCTTAAAATCAGTGAAGAGTTCTGCTTCTACAAAGATTTCTATGTTAGCGCTTCCCTTTACCAGTGTTTGACATATTTCCTGCTGGGCAGTGGAGGCATAAACAGCTGGCAGAATTCATGAAGAAGCAGTTATTAGTTATTCTATTAATAGTGCCTTTGATTATCATCAATTATTTTTGTTTTTGTTTTTTTTTTTTGTGGTTGCATCTCATTTGCATTTGCCGTCTTTCGTTTATGACTTACCCCTTCGACATATTATTAGAGATTTTCGGCTTCACTAATGTGCACGAATTTTATACGATATCCGCATTCCTGTTTTTTTTTATCTAGCCTAACCTAGCTTAATTCATTTTCCTTATATCTTTTGTAATTGAATTTGTTTAATATTACATATATCGAAAGATAATCCTCACATTTATCTATATAGTTCTCATGACATATACAAATGCAGATGGAAAATTCATTAGATATTTTATATCCTCTTTGTCAAAGGATTGGAGTAGAGCGTACACCTAGATCATCAAATGCTTTCGCTATCTATCTACATAGCAAATAGTCTACACAAAGTCGTCTATATCGATTATATGCAAATTTTAACCATATTTTCTCATTAGTATATGTTTTCATACTGTTATCTATATTTTATCTGATTTCCACAATGGATGACAGAAAATCTGTAACTTTATAAACTTCTGCTTCAAAGTTATCAAAAAGTTTGATCCCGTAAATTTGAAGTTTATAGAAGCAGCAGAAATCATGGAAATGAGCTTTTCAAGGCTTCACACGATATGGAAATTGAACAGGAGGAAAACTTTATCGATAAAGTTTGAATGAAACATATTCTTCTGTTGAGGAGAGTCGTGAGAGGGGCGTGAAATAAATTTTAGATTTCAACTAGAAAATTAATAATTTAAAGACAATTTATGTAACTGGAACTGGAATTATGTGTAAGCAGTTTGTAATAGGAGTATAGCTAGCACATTTCTAAGAAAATAAATCTATTTTACTTGCAAAATTCTTGGGATTCTTGTAGTACAAGTCGTATCAGAACTGATGAGTATCATGTCATAGCATAAATGATGAGTTTTTTTTTTTTTTTTTTAATAATTAATATTTTCTAAAGTGTTATCAATTAAGTATAACGTGTTCTTTGCCAAATAGCTGTAGTTATGAATTTTGCTTTTGTTTGAAAACCATCCCAGTCTGGTGATCTCATCAGATAAGTACGATGGTACTAGCTTACTGCCTTCCTCCAACAACACACAGATGTGGATGGGTTCGAATTTATTTATATACAAAAATAATTGCCGAAACGTTAGTTTTTGTTTATGGTCTTGCGCCTATTTGAGCTGGTCAATCATTAGGACAGAAAATAGACTAATTTAATTTGATGTTTACCTGCTACAGTTTATAATCTCTCGCAAGTCTGTAGGTGGATCAAAAAGTATTATTCCGATTTTCTTTGCGTATAATTTTAAATGAAAGAAATTAAGCTTCCGCTATAAACGATTAGGTTAAATTTGGCGATCTTGTTGGAGTCACATATCCTCTAAGCTTAATTTGTTCCATTTTAGTATTAAAAAACTGATTAATATGGCGCAGTAGTGATCGTCATCAACAAGCAATCTGTTGACATAATCATTTCCTTCGAAAACAAATATCCAAGTCACGTGCGCTGGATAAATACCGCACCAAATTGATTTTTTTTTTTTTTTGATTTGAAGGTGCCTCCTCACGAATAATGCGAGAAATTTCGGTTGCCCAAAAGTGCGAATTTTTTTTATTAACATATTCACAGACGGATAAAAATGTGATTCGTTACTTATATAATTACATATAGCTTTATGGAAAAGTCATCAATTTCATTATTGAATTTATGAAAATCTATTCCTTTGTAATTGCTGAAGAACCACCAAAATTTTGTATAGAAACATCTTTAAATCTTTATGATCAATATTCGTTGGATATATTTAAAGATCAATTCTGGGCGTTTTATTAGTCAACGAATTCTTCGCACTGCCTATACACGTAAGTCAAAGTAGTTTGAGAGTATATCCAAAATCGTATTGAAATGGAAGGAAAACATAAGTCCTTCGCAAATTATCTTTAGGAAAATAGGTAAACTAATTGGATGCAAATTACAAAGTCCTACCAGTCAAGGACTTAATTCAATTCAATTCAAATTTATTATCGTTGAAGTACAATACCATAACATATCTTTTTACTTAACATCTGCCAGAATTTAGAAATTCAAGTTGGTTTGAAAACATACCGAGGCTTCTTGGAGGGTATAATTTTGTGAAGGGAAGCAAGAACTTTACGTCTTGAATATTCCATCAGAGGACAACCAAACGGATGGGTACCATGCGGAGAAATATGATAAAATTTTCTTAGACCAAACACGAACCTCGTACAGTCATTAAATGCAACTGATAATTTCAGCGAACATACAGAATCCAATTGAGGGAATGAGTATTAGACAGCTAGGTGTAAAGTAGGGTAGAAGCAGAGACTTAACTAGTATTAATCGAATGTAAAAAGGTAAAATTACAAAGGACAACCACAGCCGCCGAAGACAAACATTAACTTTTCCCAACATCTGATTAATCTGATCGCATAATTTCATCCGGAAGTTGAGAAACACCCGTAGGTTTCGTATATGCTAGACCTTGATTATTCAGAAACACAGGCAATAAATCAGAGACTTTAATCGGCCGTCGATAAAATGGAATGAGTAAATCATTATTAATTACCTAACTCGAGGCATTCCTCAAGTCAGTGTTTAATCGTTCGATACAATCATCCACTAGGCCAATGGAACGAGCACTATATAACTGCTCTTCATCAGCATATTGTTACGAACGTGGCCTTAGTTAGTTATTTAAAACACAATATTTAAGATATAATTCAAAAGTTCTTTCTTTATTTAACTTTACTGTTTACTCTCACAACTTCACAAATAATTATCAAATCAACTCTTTATAGTTATCGCTAGTAGTGTACTTCTAATTATTGCAATCCAAATAGTTTACTTCGTTCACTTCACTGTCTGAAATAAGACTCGCCTCCTGGATGTGAGTAGCGCCGTATTTATACTCTACAAATTATACTAGAACCTTCCTGAATATTCCGTTTTCCGCACCCAAGGATTACTAAGATGTCACTAGCCTAAAGTTGCTTTCATTTCCAACAGATGTCGCTTGTGTCACTTTGTGGCACGTAACAATATGAATATGAATTTTGCAGTTCCCTATAACCTCAGGAGGGTCTATGATATACATACTGAAAAACATAGGTCCCAAAATAGATCCCTGAGGCACACCACAAATAAGAGACAAAGTATCAGAAAAACTATCCCCTATTCTTGCCCGTTGAAACCTGCCAGCGAAAAACTGGCAATAAGGGAAACTGCAGTCGAATGAAACCTGAAAATTAGTGGATAAGTTAGTAGAAAATAATTTAGAATAGTTTATCGAACCAAACGTTTTAGAAAAATCAAGTAAAATAAGGACACATAATTCATCCTTATATTTAGAGACCTTCGTATATCGGTTGTAACTCTTAAAAGAGCCGTTTCACAATTATGCGATTTTTGGAAACCTGATTGGCATGACTTTAGCAAGTTATTAGTTTCAAGATATTGAACGATTTGCCAGGTCAATAACTTTTCCAATCCCTTTAGCTAGAAAGCATAAGAGACTAATTGTGACCGAAATTTCCCAGGATCCTTAGCTTTATTGGTTTTAGCCACCGGCACAGTTGTTGCGATTTTCCAACCAGACGGATACTAAGAAGTAGTGATGCATGTATTTTGATAATATTAATAACACGGTAGAGTATCCGAGGTAAAATAATTTTTATAAATTTAGAAGGAATGTCATCAGGGTCAGCTGCCTCCCACTTAATTGCTCTGACTGCAGCAATAATTTCCTCAGTTTCAACACATCTAAAACAGAAAACTGATTGATCATTAGTATCTATCACTTCGGCCTTTATGTGGGGAACCAATTCCAATGACGGAATATGTATTTAGAGAAGTGCATATTTATTACATTGGAATCAAGATTTGAATCCGCCTTGTTAGCCTTACTTAAGTTATCCAATAATCGTTTAGATGGTAAAGAATTATTAAATCTAGATTCAAAATATTTCCTCTAAGCGGAGAGTATCCTCGTATTTACCCTATTACGTACCATATTGAATTGACGACATCTTTATCTAATATAAGAAGTTAATATATCTGCTATATGCGTTTCTCATTCGAGAAGATAACACTGTTCTCACAGATAATTTATTTGATAAATTCATCAATTCGATCTCCTTGAACATAAATAATAATTTATGGTTAAAATTTCATATACTTCATTACTTTTGTCTAAATTATTTTGAACCATTCACCAAATAGCCTTATTCACACAAATTGAATGGGCTTATGTAGTATCGGTCGTGTTAATATTTATTAAAAATTTTATCTGTAAAATATTTTATTAAGCAACTCACATAAATTTACTATCCGAACTGACCACTAATTTTATTTGATATTTAAAGCAAATTTAATAACAAGCAAAAAATCTCATTTTCATTCATTTATATATGAAGTAGATAATAGTCGCAAGCCAAAACGTAAAGATATAAAAAATAATTGTGTGCCCGTGATATCATAAAAATTTACAAAAAACAGAATAAATTTTTTTCCACAGTCAATAAAAATCTCATTTCCAACCAATATGAGAGCTATTGTGGTAGGAATATTTGCCTTTAGGCGTAGTATACACTACGTCTAGTATTTATAGCTAGTAAAGATTTTTTTTTACTATATACGGTGATGTGCCAGGAAAGCAAGTTTTTTTGTTTTTTTTTACTGTATGAAGTAAAGTTACAATTTCGAAAGTTTTACCATCCACCCTGTCTCTGATAAGGGAATGCCAGCAAAAGGATAGCTTAATAAAAATGAATTTTTTATCATCGATTTAATTGGCATGAGGAGTTGATGTATAAAAAAAAAACATTTTTATCGAGGGATGAAAACAAAAGAACACGTCACACGATGATAATGGTTTTACAACTCCTTCTTTATTAGCTACTAGATATGGTAGATAATTATGTATGTATGGGTATGACCGCAGGATGTGTTTTATTGAAATATTAGTTGATTAAGGATATGAAAAAAAAAACAATTTTAAAGCTATTTGCATCTATAGGGAGGGGATAGAATACATCATAGTAAGCTTATTATGCTTCATGATTTTCTATTCAGTGTCTAAATGAATCCCGTTTATGGAGCTACGCTGAAATACTTGAACAACGGTCCAACACTGGTTTAGATAATATTGTTACAGGTTTAATCACATGGTAGAGGAGTTAAATTGTAGCCTATAACCTCTCAATAATGATTGACTGACTATCTATAAGACAGAAAAGACAAATTAACAAAATTATAGATGTTATTTAAGAAAGATCTTAATATAGTATTTACTTTTGGCAATATCTCACCCGGATATAATCTCATAAATTTAAGCAATTTATATTTAGCGGAGTTCTTCAGGGTTCAATCTTGGGTCCTTTCTTATTCATATATGTATATCAATTTAATTCAATTTATTAATTTTATGCCAGAGTATAAATAATAGTATAAATAATCTTTTACCTGTAACATTGTGGAAAAAGAAAGAAAAATAATAATAATAACAATGCAGAATGCTGACTTTGAAGCTATGAAATTTATAAAACCTAGGCTAGAATACAAACCAAAAAATAATACTAATATATAAGCTGATCTTTTGTGTCCGCAGATCAGAGTAGAACAAAAGATACACAAAAGAATGCCTAATACATTTACATAGAAAGATTTAAATTATGCGAACAGTACAAATAGTTCCCTTCAATCGACAGAACAATTTGTTCTCTCCAGTATATGGGAGTTCTAGAACAAGGTATCTACACAAAAGAGCACAGCTATAATTATAGTAAAAAACATAGCAAAAAAGAATCATTTGATAGCTAATAAAAAAGGTAAGTTAAATAAAGACAAAAATAAGTAAAATAGTGAATACATTATAAATTGGGAACAGGAGCCCGAGAACCAATCGCGTGCAATCGTTGAAAGCAACATTTGTCTTTCTTCGAGAGACTGCGTCTAGTTGTGGATAAATCACGCTGCCACTGGTGAAATAAGGCATGGGTAGTATGTTGTCAAAACTTCAAGCGTAATGACTTTGAGAGTATACTAGGTGATAGCTAGAGTCTGCAAAGACCAGTGTAGATTTGACGAATGATACGATTCATATGGTTATAGCACGTCATCGAGGTATTGAAATGAACTCCCAGACTCCTCACCGAATCGGTATATGGCAACATTCTCGACTTTAAAAAGCCTGGAGGCAGATCATTAGAATTGACAGTTTCTTCTAAACATCGGATTCGATTGGGATTAATCAGGATTGAGTACCAACTGATTCTTCTCCACAGCCCAAGTTGAAATCCTTACTAAATCGGAATTGATGCGGTCCGCACAATCGTCCATGAGACCTATAGGGCATACAAGTGAATACTGCAATCCTTAATAACATCTGGGAAGTCATTAATGTAAAGACAGAACAATAATGGGCCTAGTATGGATCCCTGAGGGACACCACATGTTAACGATAGCGCATTAGATAAAGAGCCATCGACCTTAACCTGTTGGTATCTATTCGACAGGAAAGAATTTATTAAACTAACGGCAGACGAAGAAAAATTAAACTTACTTGACAATTTAGACAGCAATTGAGAATGGCTAACACTATCAAACGTCTTAGTGAAGTCTAGCAAGGCCAACAGGCACAATTTATTATCGTGCAAAGTCATGCGAAATCAGTCGATACTTTTAAGAGAGCTATTTCACAGCTATGGTAGGCGGGAAGGCCCGATTGCCAGCTGGTTAAGTAATTATTACTCTGTAGATATTCGATTATTTGAAGGGACATGTTTTTTTTTTCAAAAACTTTAAAGAGGAAGCATAATAGGCTAATCGACCTGATGTTATTCAAAACGGCGCAGAGGAATGATATAAATAATCTCTCCCTCAAATGTTTAGTGCTTGTCATTTTTCACATGTACATGTATAGAGATCTATTGAATAAACTCTGATTTAAGGGAGACCTTCCACTGATAAAAATTATATCTTGTCATTTTCAATTATACGAAAACTTGAAGAATCGGATGGCTTTATGCTATCAATTTGGACGAGTACGAGGACAAATTAGCATTTTTCTTATTAAATTGGAAAATTTCAGGCTGATGATGATGAAGTAATTTTTAATAAAATTCTCACAGAACTCTTCGAACTCACTAAATCTCGTAATAATTTACATTAATCACAGGTGTGCGCGGATTAAACTATCGAATTTAAATTGCTCCAAATTATGTTTAGCTCTTCTCTTTACAAAAAAAAATGTATAAAGATAAAATAAAATTTTATTTATTTTTTCTTTCCATCCAATTACCCATGGTGTTCATAATTTAACTTAAAATGCTAGAAAAGAAAATAAATGACGAAGATAAACGTTATATTTCGAGGGAGAATTTCTATCCATTTTGATTGACATATCTCCTCCCTTATCCAAAGAAGCGCTCTCAAGACGTAAATTTTCCTAAAGACCAAAATAAGTGAAATCTCATTATCTACAATCTGGGGTAGTCCTTCTGTTATAAGTATGCTTGTGCGACTTGTGTTACAACAGTGCATACTCTATATACTCACTGCATGCACAACACCACTCCCTTGGTTATTGTTTTGTTCGTTATATTTTGTCTACCATTCAGGGTAACTTCGTTGACAGGACATGATGAATTGTTTTCAAACTGTTAGCCTTACGTTTCCTTACTCTGTTTATTCAATTTTCAATTTTTTTTTCTTTTTTTTTTTATTCTTCTTTTTTTTCTTAAATGTAAAGAAGTGGAAAAATTCAATTTTCTTATCAAACTCCATGTTTTTTATTGTTGTTCTTTTTAGATAAGGACATTCGATCGCAACTGCCAAATGATTTATACCCACCAGGAGTAACATCTGAGGATAGCTACTATCAAATGGAATCACCTCCTTGCTATACAATAGCAACCGGCCTACCAAGCTATGATGATGCTTTACTACAGGCTCATTTTACATTCGGCATGAGATTCGTATTGCCCTGGGAGAGTCCTGCAAGAAGTAATAACTATCAATGGGAAGGAAGTGAATCGGCAAATGTCAAGGAAATTGAAAATGGTAACAATTGGCTGCTCACGACGACGACGACTACGAAGACGACCACATCAGGTGGAGCTGGAGAGGAGGACGAGAAGACCACCATGGATTATGTGAAGGACAGTGATTGTACGGAAGTTGTGGTCATATCCTGATATTAGGAACTGTTTTCTAGTTGAATTTATTTTTAAGACTGAATTTTTTAGTTTATTTTTTTAAATTATTTTTATCTTTATTATTTTTGTGTATTTTTGTATATATATTGCGGTTAAGATGTTTCTGTATATATTGAGGCTAAGTATGTATATTTGTCGTCATTTCGGTACCCCCGCATACCTTTGGCTTGATTGCTTGATATTTGTACATATAGGGAAAATTTTTATTTTTTTTTCTTATTTTTTTTTCTTTATGGTGATAAATTGGATTTGTTTGAGATAAACTTAAGATAAAAATTATTTATTTATTTTGTGAGATATGGAAGATGTGAATTTTATGATAAAACATATATTTTGGAAGTTGGACATTTTTTTTATTTATTCTTTTATCACACCTAGTCATCACATACACGATCGTAGCTAATTTCCAGATGTTTTTATCAACTGAAAAATAAAATTTTCGCTAGATAAAAATCATTGAACTATGGAGGTTAAAAGAACAAGAAGTCGTTGTGGTTGAGTGACCCACAAGGACTATTGTGACAGGCATTCATAAAATATTACTTGGCTATAGTACAGCTGTCTACAATACAATACAATTTATTTAAATAACGTACAAAAAGTACATGATATTTAAATGTGTACAAAGTGAAATGGTAAAATTAATGGGGCAAGTTTTGAAAGGCAAATAGACTAAATTAACCAAACTTACTAAAGAGAACAAGGTACAAAATCAATAGAAAACCGAAAAGCATGAAAAATATAAATAAAAGATGAAAAGGACTCACATCTGGTAGTAGGTGTCATAGATAGATTACAAATCAATCAAAAACATTTGCCGAAGGTACCTACTGCCGAACGTAATGCGATGAACATCATATGGAAAAAGATTCATTAGGGATGCATTGAAAAGATGTGGAACGCTATCCATATTGGGATTTGCAATAAGGAATCAAAAGATTTTTATGTCTAGTCGATTGCAGAAATTTCAGTTTTACAAATACTCAGTACTCAGTCTGGTTGGGTATATAACAGCTTATGAAGAAGTTTTGGTCTACGCCTGGTTAAATAGTTCTCTAGAGAAGCAACCAAGTAAAGACGAAGAGTATGGTGATATGTGACTGTTTAGTTTAAATACAAAACGTATAACATCATATATGCAATCTGAAGCCTTCTTCGACATACACATAGAGTTGGGAGACGGAAAATTATTATACTACTGTAAATAAAATGGGAAATACTACCTAACTTTTTTCGCATATGAAGACAACGAAATCTTGAATTAAGCCACATATTCCGAAGGAAGCCATAAGTTTCCTTGATATCTGCAACACGAAAACTTGGAATATTAATCGAATCTGTAATTTTTAGAGATTTCAACATAGAGAAGTCTAGTAGCGTTGATAAAAATTTATGATAATCTATATTCTGATCGAAGTCATTTCTGTAGATTGCAGGTAGTTCTTTTACGGCACGGGAACGAGGGATCCCAAGTACGGAGGACAGAGCGGCCCATTGTACTGTCCTGCTAGAAATCCTATCACCAAAACTTTCCTGTCCTCTTAATGAAGCGCACCAGGTCTTGGTGATGAAGGTTTTTCAACTCCTCTGCAGATAGACTGGTCCGGGCGAAAGCCGGGCAGGCACACAAAAGGACAGACACAAAAGGACAGACACTTAAGGCTGGCAACAACTCCCATCCTTGTTAGATGAGCGTGAAGCGAGCTGTACTCAGGTTCGCCCATCTAACCAGGAGCCCACTGGAAGGATACTTGCGGTCTCCCAGAAACTTAGATGATATCCGAGGGCCACTCAGTTCCATCAAGGCTGTCTGACTATCCGAAAGGATAGTAATATCCTTTCCATTGATCTCCATGTTAAGGGCTATCTTCGCTGCAATTGCGATAGCGTAAACTTCAGCCTGGAAGACAGTAGTGTATGTTCCAAATGAGTATTCCATCCCAATGTCAGGTTCAGAAAGATAAAGGCCCGCCCCGGCTCCCTTATTAGTGAAAGAGCTGTCGGTAAAATTCTTTAGAGCCGACCGAAGGAGGCTTGAAAAGTCACTTCCCTCAGCCTACGATTCCATTACAGGATAATTCACAGAAAAGCGACGCCCAAAACAAAGCTGAGGTATTATCGCATCAAGTGGCATGCTAACCGGATGATTTTCCAGATCCAGCCCACACACCAAAGACCAATGAGAAGAGCCAGTCCAGCCGTCTTCCAAACATCCCCATGAGCGCAATCTGCACACAGCCCTTTTGGCGACATCTGTCTGAGTGATAAGATCCAGGGGTGGCAGATTAAGTAGGACCTCAAGGGCAGCAGCATTAGCCGTAGATCACATTCGCAGGCAGGCAAGCCTTTGCAGGCCCGCCAGCTGCCGGATCGTAGTCACCACAAGCATCTTCGGTCACCATACACAGGAGGCATATGCGAGCTTGAGTCTAACAATCGAGGTGTACATCCAGTGCACAAAACTCGATCGTATGCCGCATGTGCAGCCAAAGGGCAGGAAGTTAGACTTATTTTGATTTAATTCTAAGTTTTTTTCTATAGACCAATTGTAAACACGTCGAGGGTCTTCATATAACCTATATACACAGTCTTCCATTAATCCTATTGGTTTACTGAGATAAAGTTGCACGTCATTAGCATAGAAATGAATGCTAGCATATACTATTACATCAGAAATGTCAATAATATATAGACTAAATAATAACGGTCCAAGGATGGACCCTTGAGATATGCCGTGGATAAGGTCCGCTCCCCACCTTTACTCACTGACTTCGACCGTACAAAAGTTTTTAAATAGTATGACTGCTGAGGAAGAAAAAAAGAAACTCTGAGACAATTTCACCTGGAGCTTGCCATGATTTATAGAATACATAACTAAAGTCAATTACCTCAAAGCTTCATCGTTACTTTAAGCGTATCAGTTTCGCAGCTGTTATTCATACGAAACCCAGATTGTCGAGCATGTAAATAATTTTTTGTTTTTTTTTTCACTAATATATTCCACAAACTGAGTATGAACTAATTTCTCAAAAATCTTAGCTAGAAAGCATAGACTGTAATTTGTCGGAATGTCACATCACTGAAAGGAAATAGATAATTTGGGAATAGCGATAATGATTGCTACTTTCCAAATTTCGAGGAATGTATAGATGTCATAAGACCGAAATTTATTTAAAAAAACCCTTATAATTTCTAGTGCAACTGTTTTAATAAATCGCGGGGGTAGATGATCGCGACCAATTGAATGATTCTGTTATTGTCAGCATTCCCCAAAGAAAGGCCATCGATGGGATAGCTTACAACAGCTGAGATAATACTTAACAATGGAGATTTTAACAATAAGTTTAATGTAAAAAAAATAATTATTTACACATTAAGATCATAACTTATTTGTTGGAAATTTTTACTATGTATATACGCCTAGGTAACGTAAATTTCGCCACAATTCCTTAGGAGATAGTCCACAATTTAGTTTCCTGCCAAAGTAACTCCGATTTGATGATATGAATATTAAGTTGACTTTATTTCTTACTTGTCGCTTATGAAGATAGTCACGTACAGGCATACCAATATGGATATCACATGTAATCAATGGGCATTCATTATAGTGAAATTTGAAAATTAATGAATAAGGATATGGGCTTGAACCCATGAACATAAACTTATGATCCATTATCACATATTTCCTTCCTTTCCTTCGAACATTTTGTGATCTTTTTTTTTAGTTATTCTCAAGTTAATTTATTTAATGAATTTCTGTGAAATAAAAAATTCGAAAGCAATCATTTAAGTATAATTATATACATGAAAAATAATGTTGATGATATTTTTTTTCATATTTACATATTACATACCAACTCTCATCTCAATTTTTGTTTGTTTTTCTTCTAGGTAACATATGTTCTCGCTTTAACAGATTTTTCTGTTTATTCATAAAATGGAACATTCATGAATTCGAATGGTCGACACATTTCCTTGCGAAACAATCGAATGAGTAATGTAATTTACCTGAAAACGCAGATGCAAATAAGAATCCGTATGTAATTTCAAGTCTGGCTTAAACAACAGGTATGTGTCAATTTTCAACGCAAATACCTGAAATCAGTTTATATGAAAAATTATTTCGCAAATGATAGCAAATTTTTTTTGGTGGCGAAACAGTTTGTTTGAAAATTTCACTTATATTTGAGCAGAGTTATCAAGAAGCGTGAAATTCCATTTTGGATGATATCATCCAAGATAGAAAATTTTCACAAATATTTGGTGTGTGTTGGGATTTAATAAGAAGAGTGGACTGGAGGGGGGAGTTTGAGCAACATGTATATTAAGTAGTACATGCTACTCTAATACTCTAATTTCATGATTCATTTTATTTATCCTCTTTTTTTTTCTGTTTGAAAACATCGTGTTTATTCTTCTCTTAAGCAATTTTTGTTTTCTTTTATAATATCTGCACACTAAGAAGAGCTGATTGCTGCGTGGCGTTTATTTGTTTTTATATTAATTTAAAAATTCTCTTGTAATTTTGACTCATTTTTTCAAGATTGTTGAATTTTTCACAAAACTGGAGAAAATTGCAATGCTTTGGAAAGATAATTAAATTTGTACGATTAGTCTCTCCATTTGATTTTCTTTTATTTGTCTGTATCCGTGTTATCTCTTAATTGCTATATTTTAGTAGTAGTTAAATATATTAATATTGGGGCTGCCATCTGTTTTTTATTAACAAAATCGCACCGTGTTGGTTTTTGTCCCAGATGACCGATAATATTTGCTGTAATATTGTGTATATACGTAATCCCCAGAATATACAAGCCATGAAGTAGGTCCAAAAAAGAGCGTACACTGTAAAAAATGTGCACAATTGTTGCCACAAATCTTAGGTATTTTTCCCTAAAATGAAGGGAATATTTCCTAAAATGTGGGGAATATTCACTATATTTTAGGGAATATTCCCTACATTTTAAGGAAAAATACCTAAGCTTTGTGGCAACAATTGTGCACATTTTTTACAGTGTAGCGTGCCGGTTAGCAGGCGACATCCATAATCTTCTTGCCTTGTCTTACTGCAAGATTTTTTCATATAAAAGAAGCTTGTATTTTGTTCAAACTCTATACTTTCCATAAATTTGTTCTAAGTGCTATTTATTTTTTACAATCATTAAAAAGAAAATATATTTGGCTGCAATTTGTTTTAACTTCATTTTTCTGTGGAAGCGTTAGTTTTAGGTTTTAGGATCTGTTTAAGATGAAATCTTAGTTCTTCCTCCATGATGAGTGTACAAAAGCAATGGCTGCAGTCGGCCCATTAAGCTCTTTTAATGTGTTGGTGTCATCACTGACTTCATGGCTTGTATTGTTCCTGGGGTTACAGTATAGGTTTTCAGCAAAACACACATACACATATATTGGTATATTTTTTCAAGTTTATTATGAGCCATAGCTGCCTTAAAAAGAAACTGGTTATGAAATGACTCCGTCTATAGTTGAAGCAAAGCTGAGAAAATTTTCAAAGGGTTCTAGAATATTCTATAAGTCCAGGAAGACTGACTTGGAGTAGAATTAGTTAATGTACCTACTTGAGATACGCAGTGAATCTCTAAGACACTTGTCTAGAAATTCCCTAGGTATGCCTTTGTGGAATTCTGCGATGAACCGCAGTAAGGCCGGTTGTAGTATTTAAAAGTGAAACTCTTCCTTGGTGGTTCCATAAAAAAAAATTATTGAAGTACATACTTGCATTTGGGACTTGGGAGAAGACAATATTGACCTGCTGCATTACTGGTCATAGTGGACTCCCCGCGCATATCTATCTTACCTGGAAGAAATATATTAGACGGCCGAATACTGTGTGTGCGTTTATCTGGCTTTCACTACTTGCACGATGAACACTTTTTGGATCTGCTATCTACTCTCCTCGAAGATTAATTGAAAATGTCCCTCAGTAGGAAAAAAATTTTAGTAATTTTATGCAGCCTTAAAAAAATATACAAGAAACCTACTTAGTTTAGTACTTTAGATGTTTATTAAAAATTTACTATGCTAGTCATTAAAAAAAAATGCCATGATTCTTCTTTACAAATTTTAAACGTAAACTTCAATTTATTATATCTTAAAATCCTTGAAGTCGAAGTCATAAACAAATTATCCTTATTAGTTATTTTCCCCTATTCTGAACGATAAGTAGAAACACGTTTTTCTGAATTACCTTGATTCCTGAAATACAATCTCAAAACAATTTATACTACATAAATCTTCTAAGAAAAAAATACAATACTGCAAATTACCTTTCATTGTGAGTCCTTCACGTCACATATTCTTCCTAATCCTTATTTACTAATGACCTGAAAATAAAAAAAAAACAAACTCAAAGTGACCTCCAATAATAAATTCTCACAATAAATTTTCAGGGACTTCCGTTGAAGTCCTTTAGGATTTACTCATAATTTTTTTCTTTTATGTTCATTTGGGAGTGAATATCTTCATCAGGATTTATAATTTATCTTTAACGTTTTGTACTTCGTATTTTCTATTTGAAATTGTTTTGAATATGGATGCCAAAAATATTGTTGAATTTTTTGTCCGTCGCCAAAAGGGATTATGCTGAGACCTCCCATTGATTTTATCGATTTTAAGAATAGAGAGAAGCAATAAAGTAAAATTTAAGAATTTTTTGTTTTTTGCTAAATTTAATTTATGAAGGGTTTCACAGCGAGAATTACAGTTTAAGGATATTTAGATGATCTCAGAAAATTATTTTGTTCCTTGTTTGAGGGATTTGATTCATTTATATTACTTAGGATGCGCATCATGGAGTACGATTTGATCTTTTTTTTATTTATTTTTTTTATTTTTGAAAATTATTATTACGTCTCGAAAATAAATTTGAATTTTGAAGTTTAGTTTTCAGGATTCTTTTACACGTTAAGCAGATTATAATTTAGAAAAATGAAAAAATAATAGAGTGAAATATAAAAATATATTAATTTTTTTAAAAATTTATAACTAAACTAATCCACCGTTCTACATAACTTAGATATTAATATGTGCATAAACCAACAACAATATTTAATTCAAGCTCAGAATTAGATTCCTAGATCCTAGATGCTTAACTGCATATAACAACAAAGCACATCTCAGGCAAGTTTTCCAAAATAATAAAATATAAAAAAAAGGAGAACTTACTTACTCTAAAAATACAAAATTAAATAGAAAAAAGTTCTTTAATTTTCGTCGATATTCTAGATGAAATACTTGCTGCAATTTTTGTTGGTTTCTTTTTTTTAAAAGTGGACAGTAAAGGCCCCATACTTTCCAGTGAACCAGTGGATATGAAAAATATAATTTTTTGTACCATTTCATTTTCATAAGACGTTTTTCTTGTCTTGTTTTTGATCTTATTTCTAAGTTAATCATGGCCATGGGCTCCATAACATTGGCATCTGTCGTTAAAAATATAAAATTTCGACATGGCATCAAACTGATTTTGTGATTTTTATATGCGGAAGAGACTAAGATCGTAAAGAAAAATATGGAAAATTAAGAAAAACAAACTCTTAGTAGAGGAAAATTTATCAAATTGAATGAATTGTGTGAAATTATAACAAGTGTTTCTGGTACACGAAATCTTCTCTACGACGAAATTTTTCAAATTGTTTTTACAGGCCGATAGAGGCATTCCACTAATTATTCTTGACGTCTTTCAAACGCACTGCAAAAACCAAAGATAGACAGGAAACGCAGTGTTAAAAGGTAAATCCGAAGGATGCTTCTCGATTTACCTAGACTTATTTCCAAATTAAAATTTGTAATTTATATAAAATGATTAATTCAAGAACTTCAGTTAACATGCGCCTCCCCCCACAAGATAATTTTCGAGCCTAGTCTTTGTTTTTTTTTCGAAAATTTTTGACAAATATCTGTAGTCATGGATGGGAAACACTATTAGCATGACAACGAAGAGGACGGTTTGTCATTAACGTCATTATGAAAGCTTCCAAACGCCAAGGATCTGTCATCGTCGCTCTTTGTATTTAAATCATGATAACATTGGCATACATATAAAATATCTGGGGTACCAATCACAAAACTAGTCGTCAAATTTTTAGGCAATTTATTTTGACGTATACGTCAAATTTTTTAATCTATGCGGACCAATTTCCAAGGGATAATTTGCAGATAAAATTGAAGACAAGGAGGCAATATAATTATCGTAATGAAGCAAGGTAAAGGTTTCTAAACAGACTTCGAATATTAAGATTTTTATAAAATGCAGTATGCAGGTTGCAGTCAAATTTTCATTCATTTGTCCATTCTCCCCAAAATTGTTCAGCACTTTTGGTTCGAACATCACGGATTTTTTTTTTTAAATTTATGTTTGAATATCTTATAGAGTACCTATTTTTTGTTTTTTTTGTTTTTAAGGTATGGGGACGAAATATCCCAAGCACAGAAACCAAAGCCCGCCCATTGTGCTATCCTGCCCCATCACCAAAACCTTTTCGTCCTCTTAATGAAACGAATCAGGTCTTGGTGAGGAAGATTTTTCAGTTCATCTACAGATAGGAAGGCAGATCCTAGCGTATCCAGCCTGCTCCGGGCGAAGGCCGGACAAGCATACAGAAAGTAATCGGTTTTTTCAGGCTTTCCTTCCAAGCAAGCCAGATACTCAGGGCTGTCAACAACTCCCATCCTTGTTAGATGGGCGTGAAGCGAGCTGTTCTACATTGTTTCCTTCCGAGCCCCTTGAGAAAAGCAGAGATATTCTTATTGGGCCCATCAAGAAACAGTTTTGTGCACTTGCAAGTATTCAGGACTTTCACCTCTGTTGATGCTTCCTATGAACATCCGCTTTGATGAGAGACCCGATATTCGCGGTGGCAACGCCTACGGTAGTTTCTGGTACGAAGAACTGAGAATCAGAATCAGCCCTAGTTAAAAGGTCAGCCCCTTCATTATCCATAATCCTCATGTGACCGGGAACCCACTGAAGTGACACCTTGCTGTGGATATACAATCTATCCACAGACTACGTGCAATCCACCAGTAACTTAGATGCTATCCGAGGGCCACTCAGAGCCATGAAGGCTGCCTGACTATCAGAAAGGATAGCAATGTCTTTACCCTTGATTTGCATATTAACGGCTATCTTAGCTGCCACTGCCATGATGAAGACTTCAGCCTGGAAGACATTGGTGTGTATTCCAAGTGTGCACTCCATTTCAATGTACAGTTCAGGAAAGTAAAAAACCGCTCCGGCTGCCTTACTAGTGAGAGAGCCGTCAGTAAATTTTTTTAGAGCGAACCGGGGAAGGCTCGATAAGGCACTTCCCTCAATTCACGATTCCCTTACAGGAAAAAGTCGCAGAGAATCGACGCCCAAAACGAAGCTCTGGTACTATTGCTTCACGTGGCATGTTGGACAAAGGGTATTCCAGGTCCAGTCCACACGACAAAGGGTAATGGAAAGAGCCAGTTCAGTCCATGAACGCAATCTGCGCCCAGCCCTTTTGGCATATTCCTGAATGATAAGATCCAGGGGTGGCAGATTAAGTAAGACCTTAAGAGCAGCAGTAGTCGTAGATCGCATGGAGCCCATAATTGCCAGGCAGGCAAGCCTTTGCAGGCCCGCCAGCTTCCGGATCGCAGTCCCCACAATCGTCCTCGGCATCATTTACAGGAGGCATATGTGAGCATAGGTCTAACGATCGAGGTGTACATCCAGTACATAATCCTCGGTCTTATGCCCCATGTGCAGCCAAAGGTTCTCCTACATTGAGCGAAGATCATCATAGCCGCATTAACTCTAACTCTCTATCTCTAGTACTAGAGTACCTCTATAGTAAAATCCTTATCTTTAACCCATAGCCTTTCCATATCCAGACTTTCCTATCCATGTGTGCTAAAAATTGTGGTGGTGCTCGGCTTCGTTTTGGGGATATAAAGTCACCATAAACCTATTGCTGAATTCGGCTCGTTTAAACCGAATCTACTACGAGTGTACGAGTGTATAAACTCACATACATGGCATTGGCTAATTCGAAGAACCCGAATGATTATTGCAGGGTTGTAAATGAGCGGACTCATTTATCATATCAACTCATCGCTCAACTCAGGACTTGAGTCCGCTCAATCATTGAGTCCGCTCAATCATTGAGTCCGCTCAACAGTTGAGCGGTGGTTCATCGCTCGAAATTTGAGCGGACTCAATAGTGAGCGGACTCAGTCTTAAGCGGACTCATTGCTTGAATGAACTTGAGCGGACTCAAGTCTTGAGCGGACTCATCATTTGAGTCGAGCGGACTCAAATCATATTTTAAATAACATAAAGAGAATCTGATTTAATTAAAAATGAAAGTGAAATTTCAATAAAATAAGAAAAGCTTATAAAAAAGTCATTCATTATGTTATATTTTATTAATTTAGCTTTTGCTAATTTTCTTAGCCAACATTTCTTCTTCCTCCTTCCTTCCTTATTTAAAATATGATTTGAGTCCGCTCAACTCAAATGATGAGTCCGCTTAGGCAGTGAGTCCGCTCAAGACTTGAGCCCGCTCAAGTCCATTCAAGCAATGAGTCCGCTCAAGACTGAGTCCGCTCAACCAGTGAGTCCGCTCAAATTTCGAGCAATGAACCACCGCTCAATTGTTGAGCGGACTCAGTGATTGAGCGGACTCACTGCTTGAGTTGAGCGATGAGTTGAGTCAAAATGTGAGTCCTTTACATCCCTGGATTATTGTATGGACCTGGCGTTGTAAGTGCAGCACAGTTCATAAAATATTTCAGTGAATAACTTCACTTGTTCACTTGTACAACAATGTATAAAAATTAGCATATAAATGCTTTTTTTTCAAATCAAGGTAATTTGATTGATCTACAATTCCCCTTGACGCAAAAAAACTACTCCATTTGAGTAATATTAAAATATTTCATTCACAGAGATTATGTTTATATCTAATGTCATGAAATCAAATTTTTATTTCGTTGCTGTTTATTTATTTCTCTGCAAGTGACTATGCGAAAAGTAGCACGCTTCATCATCTCGATAATGTCTTCTTCCTCAAGGCAATTTTAACTTTTATCACTCAATTTATAAATTTTTATGACTTCCGATGGAAAACTTATTTTTTTTTTGTAGAATTGTTTCTCCTCAAACGGTAAACGATAAAAATGAAAACGACATTTTTGAATTTTTTTTTTATTTTTGTTTTTATTTCTTTCTAAGAGACAAGTTTAACTTATTTCCCGCCGCGACCCTGGAATATGCTTTCAAGTTGATAGCATATTTTTGCAGGTATAAGTACATACCTGTATGAGTTTATGTTCATGATAGAAATACGGTGTATTGTTTGTTGCTATTAAAATATATAAAAACTGGTTCCATGCATATTTGGTTTTGAGTTTTTTTTTGCTACAAATCAAATTGAGTTTCTTATTTTGTTTGAGTTTTAGACATTTTTTAGGCATGTATCCACTGAGGAGTGTGTATAGCGCGTGAGTTGCACACAACTTCAGTGGAATACTACCAAAACCCTCGAAAATACTTTTCAAGCCATAAAACAGAGTCCCTCACTACTACATGAGTGCCCTAACATAGTCCCAACATTCTAAAATATTTGCAGTGTTTTTAATAAAACTAACAAAAGTTTTTCTTGATTAGTTGTTGCGCCCTCAACTAGTATTCATACAGAACAATTGTCTTGTGATAATCTTAAGCTTACACTCTTACCTTTCTAATCTAATTGTAATCAAATTTTTATATCTTTACTAACAAAATTATTTAAAACTTGTGTCTTAACCAAATAACTACGATTGCCCAAACAAAAATTCTCAACTGAGTAATAATTGCATAAGTGAATATGCCGTGGTCCGATGAATTCGAACGCAACCTTCCACATATATATTATATTATATAGAAGGCTATGATTCGAATCAATCTGCCTACACTACTACTACTACACTAACTACACTACTGTAACTATTGCAACTATTACTTAGCTGAGAGTTATTGAGTGGAAAATGGAAAAGGTTACTTTTTAATCAAAACTATTTTATTCCTTTGTTAAGTAAGGTATAGTAAGTTTAGCCTTTAGAAAATTAAGGAGCCAAGCTTAAAAGTACTGAATGACTACTTTCCTCTATGGATAGTAGTTTAAGCTCCATAGCATATATAAAATCAATGTCTAGTCACTTTTTCATACGTATCAATATAAAACATTTTAGAGAATTGGACTACCACGCACACATATTAATTTCTATTTTATGGCTTGGAAAGTATTTCTCGAGGGTTTTGACACTACCCATTCAGTTCGTAAGCTTTTCGGATGCTTAGGAAAAAATTGACGCCTTAAGTGTATCTACTAAAAGAAGAAAACAAAACAAAATTGGCATACAATGCACACGCAACTCGCAAGCTAGCATTTTGGTTGATACACAACGGATGCTGCGTCCGAGCAGAATTTATATGAGTAGTTGTATTTTAACAAAATAATTATTAAAACTCACAACGAGATCCATAATTTATTATATATAAAATGATTCGTTGACATATAATTTTGGTGATTCAGATCAACATACCTTCCGGTATACCACGCGATTCCTTGAGGTAAGCTGATCAAAAAATTGTTCCACAAACACCCCCCCCCCCCCTAGAAACCTGCCTTTGGGAGGAGTGGTCAGTTGAAGATTTCGCCAATATTCGTGAACCCTGATGGGAATAAATGAGTATAACTTTTGAACCCCCCCCAATAGATTTTGGTTATTGTTATCTTATTAAATAGCCAAGAATAGTAACTGTCGAAAAGTGTATTCGTCTGTATGTGGTAATTAAGCATCTTTAAATTGTTCTCAAATATTTCCAAAATTTTGATTTTTTTTACACAACTTTCATAAATACCGTTATTTATTTCAAAAACTTTCTTCCATGTAACCCAAATTAATTACTTCTTATTAATGCCCCTACTACCCTCTATTGGAAAAAAACTGCATGCCAATACCTGAATCAGTTTTATGCCTCGTTCCCAAAAATCACGTTTCTCATATGACTATTACTTTATGCAAAACTGTTTTTTACAGTCCTATGAGTTTAATATCTGAATTGTTATTTTGAAAATAAAAATCTACAGTTTATGTATCCCAAAAACTAATTTCAATCTATATGCTATCGTTTTAAATGTAAACATAAATAATAAAATAAGTAAAAAACGAGTTTTCAAACAAAACTGAAGGCAAGCCGCATGAAAAAGTAGAAAATAAAGTTTTCTTCACACACCGAGGTGGACTCAGATTTTTTGATTAGGACATTTCTCTTGAATATTCTTTCTCTTCGTGAATCAAATCACTTATCACCTCTGATTGATCATACTGATATATATCGGTGATTGTCAGCGAATAAAATCTGAGTCCACCTCTGTGTGTGCGGCTTGGCCTCAGTTTTGTTTGGAAACTCGTTTTTTACTTATTTTATTTTCTGCCTTTTTCATATTAACTAAATTGTTATTACGTGCTGCTTTCCATGTTTTCCACAGACTTTTCCTATTACTATGATTTTTTTTTAAAAATTTACCTGAATTTTCCTCGATTTTTCATGCAAGTTTTCATGATTGTTGAAAAGAAAGTATTGATGCCAGTAGGACGGAAAAAAAATGATTCCGCATAGCTTATAAAACTTTTTGTCGGAAAATTTTCTGGAAAAGTCGGAAAAATCCGAAAATTTTCCAGAAAAATTGGAAAATTCTGCATTTTCTGAAACAGATTTATCACTAATCATATCGATGAAAATTTGTCCGATGATATTCCAGCTTTTCCGGGTTTTCCACGAAGTTTTCCACAAAAGCAACTTTATGCAACTCATTTCGCTTTACAACTTTGTCTTAGGATGCAAAGCGCTCAAACCTACCTTAGTCTGAAAAACTTCGGAAAAGCGTTTTACATGACTTTTCCTCGATTTTTTCTGCAAGTTTTCACCATTGTCGGAGAGAAAGTAATGATGCCAGTTGATAGGGAACTTGATCCTGCATAATTTAGAAAACTTTTTACCGGAAAATTTTTCCGGAAAAGTCGAAAATTCCGGAATTTTTTTCGGAAAAATCGGAAAACTCTGCATTTTTTCTGAAACGGATTTATCACTAATCAAATTTGTAGCAAATTTTCAAATGATTTTTCCCGATTTTCCGGGTTTTTCATGGAAATTTCCGGTTTTGATAGATTCAATTGTCACGCGACATGAACCTGTGTGCCAAATTTCAGCTCGCTGTGATGACGAAAAGTGGGTCTACGAGAGTGTCGAAAATAGTAAAAAAGAAATATATAGATAGACAAATTCGTGTACGAGTTAAAGGGAATGGCCTCAAAAAAAGAGCTCTAGCCTAATGTTCAACGGCGATAAATTAGCTAAAATTAGAAGGATAATACCCTAGACACACAACCCTCTTAATGAAGAAATAACTAACGACTATCAGTCTATAATGATTCATTTAAACTGCAGTCATACAGCCATTTCTTTAATTAAGTTGTACTGTCAAACTGGTTTTGATATATTTATTTATTTATTTTATTATTATTACGCAAATTGTACAAACAAGAAATAAATCCTTAAACTAGCACAAGGAAAGTATAGCTTAATGGAATAACATTTAATTTAATTATAACATAAAATACAACTAGAACTACAGTAAGTTAGTAATAAAGGTAGAGAATAATGAAAATATAAAAATGCAGATTATATAAAAGAAAAGACTAAACAACGCAATTAAAAGTGAAATTTTAGCTATAAATATGTAAACTATGAGAAGCAAGTACAAGAAGTAAAAGCGTAAAAGTAATAAGTAATAATTAAATAAGAAGAAAAAGAAGAAAGAAAAAAAAACAACAACAAGAATATTAAATGCAAGCTAAAGCACCAGAAGATAAGCGGTAAGCTACAGCCGAAGTGAAATTAATAAAAAATTGAGAAGAGATTTAGCAGAGATAAGGGTATACCTACAATTGAGGAAACATAAACATATCATAAATTTTGTTCATATTAATCTTGCCCCGTTGATAAATAATTAAATAAAAGAACTTTAAATTTTTTGAAATTGCCCGTAACGCCCGCCCGCTTAATCTCGACAGGAATCTGATTATATACCCTCACACTTATGACATTATGACATTGTTTTTATTTACTTTATTTTTCAATTTAACAATTTACGAATGAGGAAAACATTATATTAAAAAGAATACTGGCAGTATAGTTTGTGATTTGCATTTCTTCCTCTTATTTTTCAAATCGGCAGATACACAGCAGAGCTCCACATTTATATTATAGGTATGCCAAATCTAGCAGCACATTTTTCCTCTTATAGCTATAATGAAGGAAGAAAACACTTCATTAGTGTACTTCATTATGATATGATTTTGGAGTCATAATGACGTATACTTTGTGACACATAGTTAGTACTAATGATGTGTGTCTAGGGTATAAATCAGCAAAAGTTAATATTTTTAACTGGCTTCATTCTGTGGTGACGGTAGTAGTAATATAGTTATTAGCAAAAATGTAAGTCTATAATATGCTTAATTACAGTAAACTTTTATATTCATAATCGTGCTCATACCTTAAAATTTTTTTATTATTGGAGGAAATATGTTTTTAATAGTCAACCAAAGGCACGATTTTACAATTATCTCCACATCAATTAAAAAACAAAAATTCATAAATATTACTAATAAAAAGAAAGTTTTTTGTTTTTTTTTTGTAAAAAGACGTTGTGACTTACTTATAGCCGTGATGTTTTAATTTTCACAAGATCAATAATATTTGACGTCAACTACATTAATCCTTTTAGAATTGCTAAGAGAAATCTACAAAAAACAAAAAAAAAAAACTGTATTTTCATTTTCATCAATTTTAAAATTAGAAATTTATTTGCATAATTATGTTATAGATACTATCGGTTTTCACTAGTCTATTTTGGCAACTTCATACATATATTTAAATTAGTTAAAATTCGGTCATTGACTCTGGTAGCGATGAAATAAGCTTCCGTTTAGATTAAATCATTAATTTTGTTGTTTCCCTTTATCTTATGAGATAATATGCTTCTTTTATATCAATTTCTTATCAATGATTAAATATTACCTGGGAAAAACATGACTCTTATAATTGATCAATAAAATTATTTAATGTTCAATTTATCATATTTCAATTGATAATTTGGGGATTACTTTTCAGATTAATTTGCCTCTATATTTTAGATTTGTTCATTATTTTCTAAAAATTTAGACTTCTTTATGTACTAAAAAAGTCCTATCTAAATATCTAGGGTCTTAATATTATTATTATTATATATGGGACTGGCAAAATGTATACAAGATTTATCAATATTGTCAGAACAAAGGAATTTTGGAACTACATTTATATATAATACATATGTTCAAAAATAAATAAAAATATCGAAAATCTAGAAAATCGGAAATTAAATTAGAATTAAAAATTAAAAATCTACTAAAATTAAGCCTTAATGAATGGTGTTCTACGAATTGTTGAAAATCGATCAGTTATATATAAATCTCGATGATACAAATGGAAAATTGTATTACACTACAAAGTGTTGGAGAGGAGGAATGGTAGTAATTCTTTAACGTAATTGCTGGGGAGATATAAATAGTTAAAAACTTTTTTTTCATTTTTTGTATGTGTCACCCTATAACTTCTGTAACATACATTCCAAAATAATTATTTAAAATGCTTATTAGAGCTATAATTGTGGGCTCTTTCTAATAATATTTTTTTCCCAAATTCTATTTAAATTACCTCAGGATAAGCCCCTTTAACTGTAATTTGAGTTGATGCTCTATGAGGGTTTGAGTACCTTATGCTTTGAAGGTAAGTCCTTCCTTCGTGAGTATACCAGATATGAACGACTCGTTGCGGGAACTGGATCTCTTAATCTAATATCTGACTTCTCTCATAAATGGTTACCTGGTAACCTCTTTCAAAGTAAATTCTTTTGGCCATTACATCCGTTGGAGTTTCTAATAATTGATTTCGCCGATATAAAATTATGTGACATTCTACTATTCATTTTAATCAATGAAGTAATTAAAACTTAATGATATACCAAAAATATTGAATCAATAGTAGCAATCACGTAGTTTGGACTTGAAATCCATTGAGAACCTTTGGGGAACTTTAACGACTAAGCTAGCATAGAATTATGGCATTTGTAGGATGAATTGAGAAAACTGATAGAATGGATGTAAATTTAATGAAATTATATGCCACCCTTGATTTATTTTTTAACATATTATGGGGTTACCGTACCCTGGTAAGCTTGGGTACGACTTTCTTCATTCCGTTGTAAGTCTCCAACTTACTTCCTTAACCACGTTATTACCCTACTTTGAATTGAGGCTCATCAACATCATCAAAAGTCCTTCCAGCCAGATGTTCCATCAAGTTCGTAATTTTCCTAATATACGCTTAGTTTGAGATCTGACCTGTACAGTGGATGGGCTAAAACAAACAGTTATTGTTCAAGATCTGTAATTACTACAGATTTTTCTTATAATTGTCTGTTAACACTTTAAGCATTGGCTTTCAGTAACTCGTACATATGTTTCCATAAACATTTCGAAAAGCTTTTGACACTTTTAGATATTGTTCATGAACTTCATCCATCGTTAAACGCCTATTGGTGTTTCTTACATTTTTTTGAATAATTTCATTAGTAACACCAGATGACAAAGCTCCTTAGATATTTTAGAGGACACATATGTACATATATTAAATCATAAAATCATAAAAAGTTGCTATACTTCCTTTCGATGCATGAAATAAAAGCTTTAGAGATAAATAAAGCACAACAAACAACTGTTTACTATTTATACAACAAGAAATTAAATTCTTTTATTTTGCTCTGTCTATACCAAGATTAAAAGGAAATTTTGAATTCTGTTGGAAATGTTTTCCCTTTGACACTTTCAAACTTAACATAAAACTTAAATTATTTACTATGAAAATTTTCCAAGAGTTCACCCCACTACCGGGGAAGATTGTTTTACTTTCAAATACTCTCAAATACCATTATGCAAGTTTTTATTTAAATCTGAAGTAGGCTTTGTGCTGTACGTTGATTAAATAAGTAAACAATAAATTCCTCATTAATCTTTCCGTTTCATTAAAAAATCCAGTCATGAAGAAGACATAAAAGGTATAAAATAATGTTACTTGTTATAGATGTAGTATAACCGCTTTTCAGTCATACATATGTAAATTTGATTACAGTTTATGAATGTCTAATAAATTTCTATGTAAATTATATTGCATACCTACATGGAAAATAATTCAGTGTTATTTAAAGCAAACTATAAGTATATAAGTCAATGTTGATGTATGAAATGTACGATTGACATTATTAGTGCAACAACACACATCTGGTCAATAGCTCTCTCCTGCCGTAATAACTCTTCCATAATTATTTAATAACATTCAATCAATTCTTATATCATGATTGCCACAAAACAAGAGCTATAAAATTTTAAGGTATAGTTCGATTGTGCGTTAAGTAAGAGCTCCTGGTAAAGTAACGAAAGTATTAATTTAATAAGAAAAAGTATAATAATTTTCCTGCATACTATGTGATGTCCTGTAATAAGATAAGAATTCATTTTGTTGGTATGGAGTTATGCATATACATATATATGAATTTCTAAATCAATTTTGAACATTTATATATTTCGAGAAGATTAGATTCAAATTAAATGCTTTAACTTTGTAAGTATCCAAAACTTCCCCAACTTTAGGTAAAACGTTTAATTTCTTGAGACTTAACTTTCCAGTTTTAGATTAATGCATTCCATTATATCATCAAGTAAAAATTATTATTTATATATGTATGTATATTTTATATTATAATTACCATGATTAATAAAAACAGGTGGAACTGGACAATTCACTTTAGTCCAGTTGCTAGTCTATAGATCAGGCTGAATTTTATTCTTATCGGCAATTGTTGGATACCAAAGTTAAAAAAATAATTATATTTCCGAGAATACTTAAAAAATTTCTTTTACTACCGAAAAACAATTAATTTAAAAATTTTCAAAATTCACTTTAAGGTAAGCAAAGGAAAAAGAGGCAAATGCCTATTTTTTTAACATTAGTAAGTCCAAATGGCTTCTATTTCGGAAATTTTGAAGATATTCTTCGAGGTAGACATTTACTTCGGTTAAAAAAATGTTTTTTTGTATGCGTACATAATATATAAGCGTGCCCACAGAAATAGTATATGCACTCTAATTGCAAGAGTACTGTTAATATTTATATTATTATTATTATTATTACAAATTAGGGGAGGCTAAAGATTTTGCTCGTCATATTTCTTGTCCACTTATAATGTCACTACGACGTACCTTATTTCAGGTTAATATTTAAGATTAGAAAATTTCAATTGATTTTCAAGCCATTTTCGCAAGATAATCTTCTAGAAGATTCTTAAGAAAAAATGCAAAACAGGAATTATTTTTTGAAAGTATGTAGGCCTCGTGGCCATATTCCTCACATTTTCGCCCTGTTAAGTGCCTCTCTTATTCCAACTTTAAATGTGGCAATCGCATCCGCTTCCAACTCTGCCAATAATCCCCCATCTTTACCTGGATATTTAGCTGAAACTGCCACTTTAATTTGGTTCAACAAATCTTTTAGTCTGTCCACATATTCCCTGATGTCATATCCGGGTCTTTGTCTACACGCTATCATTTCCGTTCTTAATTCGCCATAGGACGTCCTAGGCATGTATAGGCAGTTTTAATGGTCTGCTGTAATGCTTCTTTGGCTCCTCAGAACTTATCAGATAGTATGCGTCGTCCGTGAGCCGATATCTTACACATTTCAGCCTTAAGACGTTCGAAAAGATCTTTGCAGCAGTTTAGGAAGGGGTGTACTTCCTTTGCTAGCATCAGTGATCTTTCTCCCGAGAACATGGGAATATATTTGGACTTTGAACTTTTTCATAAGTATCTGCCAGCTTTTATACAGTTATTGGTTTCTTATCTGTTTTTGTTTAACTCGTTACGGTAATTTGCCTTCAAAATTATAACGCTCAACATTCAAAACTATTATATAATTAACACACTCAATTACAACTCAGCTATACTGCATACATACATATAAACATGCTCAATATTATTCATTTTTTCTTCTTCAGATGCCCACAATAACAAACATAAAAAACCATACTTTACTTGAACCCAAGATTATTCCCGTTAATCAAATTACTCTAGTAGTTACTGGAAGCAATTATTACAACTTATTAAAAACGCGAGAAATTACAGAAAAGCGTGTGTTATCAACGCTCTAACCGACCTGCGACATTGAAACTTATCTAACCGATATTTATCATAATTTACAAATTACTCTCGAGCTCCATTCCATGCTAAAATTGACATCTGTTACCTGAAAGATCGTCGCTAATTATTGTGTATAATGATGAAGACGGGGACGTAGCTTTTTATCTGAAAATGGTGAATGGTGTTTATTCGGGATGCGGAAGTAGCTTGTAAAAGTACAACTCTTCGATCTCGTTGGAGTAGCTAATATAGCTCAACTCCTAGTGTTTGTTGGAGTAGCTAAAATTAGCTTTGCTCCCAGTGTGTGTATGTGTTTGGAGTAGCTAAATTAGCTTTGCTCCCAGTGTATGTTTGTGTTGAGTAGCTGATAAAGGTCAACTCCTCAAATGATGTAATTGTAATTTCTAATTTAATTTCACAAAAAAAAAAAAAAAAAAAAAACCAAAAAAACAGGATTTAATTTAACCTGAAAAGAAAAGAAAATTTATAACGGAGCAGCTGAAAAGCGTTAACTCCCACAATAACAAAAACTAATTTCGAAAATCACAATACCTAAAAACCGCTAAAAACAAATTAATTAACCAAGAAGATAATTATATTAAAAAACAAAAATCACGATACCTCACTTAACTTTTACCGGCTGTGCCAAAAGCCACACATTACTCTAATACCAAAAAGGGAGGATTGGAAAAAGAAATAAACCGTTGGAAAGTCTCAAAGATCATCTATTTATCAAATTTTAAATATACTTCATGGGCTATATCGTTCAGGCATCCTACAGTGAAGTATAAAATCTGTAATCTCTCCTACCTTCCAAAAATTAGCATTTCATTTTATGTACATATTGCTTTCTCCTATACTTTCAGGAAACGTAAAAATACGGCGCCGAAATGCCAAGGTACTATTCTAGGTAATTTAATTTATAATGGTTAGTTCGCATAATTACGATTAAAATTCCAGAAAAGCTCATTTGTTTTTTTTTATATAAAATGTGAGAAGGCATCCAACCAGCTTAATTTGTTAACGACAGGACTAAGAGAACGCTTAAGAAAAACTCTTACCGGTTGATATCCCTCCAATTTTGTGTTATTTTTATACCCTAGTTGAAGAAATCATAGGGTATGCAGTTTGTCATTCCGTTTGTAACACCTGAAAATAATGATTGTGGAACAATATGGATTGGACACTCAGGCATAATATTAAAAGTTATTCCGGCTGTCCGTCTGCCCGCCTGTCCATCTGTCCGCCTGCCTGTACGTCAGTCCATCCGTCTGTCCGTCCGTCTGTGTGCACGAAAACACGAGAGCGCGTGTACTTAGAGTACTGAAAATTTGCACATGGACTTTTAAAAACAAAAGTAAAATTTAGTTCGAAAATATAATAAATCGGGTAACTCCTTCATAGGGTTGCCATGCACAAATTTCGTTTTTCACTATATATTTGGGCACTGCCTAAGAACACCTCAACGTAGAGAGCTGAAATTTTGTATACAGCTTTTTCATATAAATAGTAAATATAATTAGAAAAAAAATGGGTAAATCAGGCAGCCCCCTTCTTGGTGTTGCCATATAAAAATTTAGGATTTCGACGGATGTGAAAATAATCAGTCCTAGACGTTTTTACTCTACCGAAAAGTTCTTCAGAATATGAGATCCTATGAAATTGGCTATAATCATTTTACTGTCCAACGAACCGTTCTAGGAATATTTACAAAAAACCATTTCAACAATCAAACTTGAGTGACCATATCAAATTACATACGCGTATTCATTCATCTAGGGTGTCATAAAAATTGGTCTTAGACCAATATTGGCCTTTTTTGTATATTTGTAAGAAGCAAGAATTTAATTTCAATTATATAAAACACAAGTCGACCAACTTCATACAATTACAACGCCTTCGCTAGCAACAAAAAAAACATCGCTGTCAGTTCCTAAGCAAATCCATCATCGAGTTTGCTTTGCTTTCCTTTAGGACAATCCCAAGTGTAAAAGGCCTGCTTTATAACTGCACCCGAATTTACGTCTTGTTGCAGTTGGGCTCTACATAAAAGTTTTATTACTTACATTCGACCATCCTGACTTCAACCCGCCTCGAGTTGCTCAGTATTCATATCTTCACCTGAAGAAACCACACCTCCACCATCACTATTTTCACTCGTTCAATCTCGTTCAATCCACATGTAACACTAACGCTAGCGTTACCGAAAAAACCTGACGTAACGCATAACAACATACATGAAAACCGTTATCGGAAAACTCTGACATGCATGAAAACCGTTACCGGAAGACCCTGACGTAATTCGTAATAACATGCATGAAAAAAGTTACCGGAAAACCCTGACGTAACTCGTAGTCATATTCATTAAAACCCATCTGGATAAACAAGAACATCATTGCCTAAAGATGAAAACTAAGTATGGGTTTTGGACCCAAAAATCCACTGTCGTTACTTCTTCCACAGTTTAACCAATGCTTAAAACCAATGTAGCATTAAGAAATGACAAAATTATATACGAATCAAACTAATCTATGTATGTAAGTAGCCATAATTATTTTCAACGATTTAACCCAATGAATTTCCAGTTATCTCGTCTATTCTCTTTTCACATAACAGAGAGTATTTGGGTTGCCAGGAAGTTCCGACACAGCCATTTTGGATACCACAAAGCTATATCGAAGTACACCGAGTGATGAACGTGGTACTCGTCAATAAAGCAAATACAATTGTGGTGTATCCTCATCCGCTAAATCTACACAAAGACCGGTTATAATTGGCGCAAAAGATGGCATTTCATCAATCATAACAAAGTTTTTAAGAGGTCGCGACGCAATTAAAAACGTGTCTCCTTCCTCTAGAGGCATAGCTGAACTAAACTCAGGTTCATATTCATTTCGTAAATGAGCGATTTGATACAAATAATGATTTTCAGATGTAATGTAATGTAATGTACAATTACACCTACCGACCCACTAAGTGTTGCATATAACAAAGATTCTGAGCTCCCTGGTATTAAAGTAGGCTTTTGTAGAGACTACAATTTTACCAACATTAACTGTACAAAAATTTTCAGCTTTTGCGATGCTCCGTTAAGTAGACTCCTGTCCTATAATGTCCTCGTTCCAGTGGGGTCTTGAACTACATCATCACATTTTAACATGTTGATCAATTCTGTAGAAATCAATTGCTCCTCCATTATTCTTAACTGTGTTACTCATATTCCAGTAAATCGGTCTTCTGGTAGGACTACATTTATAAAGGCATCAGCCATTTCATTCGCAAGTTAGTTTTGATCTTTTCTAGCTGCTTCCCGCATTTCAGCTAACAAGGCGTTAGCTCTGAAGGTACTCTAGTGGAAATTTATCCCACTACGGATTTGTAAGAAACAAGAATTTAATTTCAATTATATAAAACACAAGTCGACCAACTTCGATGAGCTTATTAATGAGCATGTCAATGAGGGTCTCGATGAGCTTATTAATGAGCATGTCAATGAGTGTCGCGATGAGTTTATTAATGAGCATAGCAATGACTGTCACGATGAGCTTATTAATGAGCATGTCAATGAGTGTCATGATGATTTCATAAATGAGAATCTAATTTTACGATTGATTTCATATATTTTTCCGAATTTAAACTCCGGTTGCAAATCAAACTCTGAGACGCTGAAGCGTGGGGATTTTGGCATAACGTCTTATTCAGCATATGGGCGATAGTCTTTTTGGGGAAAAAAAATCAAAAAATTTATTTAAAATAAATAATTTAAAAATTTAAATAAATAAATCACAAAAATCAATTCAAATTTTCCTAGAAATGTTATCTGACACGGTGATGACAAGAATAAATATTTATTTATTGCTGGTTTAGTATATAGGGAGCAGTTTCATGATATCCAATGAGCCCTTCGATGAGATTTAATAAATGCTCATTACACGGCTCATCGGGACTTAATTTTCTATATGTTTTCTTCATGAATTGCAAATACATTGAAACTTTTCAGTCAAATTAGTATTGGTTTACATAATAACTGCCCCTTGCGGGGCAGGAGACAAAGTAAAACTGTGAGCAATTTCTACAAGGGTTGCATGAAATTAAATCCTTCCTTTCCAGTTATTCCTTACAAAATTATTTTATGATTTTTTTGTTTTGTTTTCTTGTGATCCAGTAGCCTTAGATCTGAGATGCTTTTACGATTAAGCACCTAGCAGTATTTTTACGTAGAGTGTTAGGGGATAATGGCTGGACTTTGCAGGGCCGCTTATCAAGGATCAGTATAAATGAGGATTATGATGGCAATGGCATGCAGTCTTTCTAGTTAGTGTGAGGGAGATTATTGAAATTTAAATACTACCCAAGCAATCACTGCAATACCTTACACGTGCAGTCTCCACTAGATTTTATGGCAAAAATCGCAAGCTGTCAAAATGGGTAGGTATATCTATTTCCAAGTCATCTGAAATTAGTTTCGAAAAAGACCACTACAATGAATCAATAAATCTGTGGATACGCTGCTTCCTGTTTCTGGACGAGGGACTATCTCCAAAATAAATTGAATCCTTTCCATAAAAGAATATTTAAAAACTTTCAAATTCACAATATTTAATTACATATTAAAAAAGTGTTTTTATTTTCTTTCAATTTGACAGATAATTTAATAATATTGATATTTCTTCCAACTTGGTGTAGAATTTACTTTTTCATTACTATTTGCTATTTTCGATTTTATTTTTAAACTAAATCCATTGAACTTTTGTAACTTTACACATCCGGTTACCTATATGTATGGATATATATAGAGTTGATGAAGAGAATTCTTGGAAAAAAAAATTTCTTTGTGTTCTTCTATGAGTAAAGGTTAATCTATGAATAATAAAAAAAATAGAGTATTGTTTAATGCCAGTATTTCTTAGAATTATTTGGTGTTTTTTCTTGGGGAATTTGGTGTCAAAGACTCATACGTACAATTTTGACGTGAAGAAATCCAAAAATAACCAACCGGTTATTATGGTAACTTCGTGCAAAAATGTAATTTATAAATATGTAACTGTCAGATGTAAAAGCTTTGTTAATTGAGTTTTTTCTATATGTATAAGAATACAGTAGGAAAACCTATGAGATATACATTTTATAGAAAAATATCTATTAATAAAATGTTACTATTATTACACTCCAACAAGAAATAATTCTCTCTAACCTACAAATTTTCGAATATTTTTGTTTGTCTATAAAACTTTTTATAATTTAGTTAAAGTACGAATAAAGTCGTAATTAATATATTAAATTCATTAATTTTATTTATTTAAACTTATTTTTTGATACCTGACCCCACTTCACATATAAAATAAAAGAAACGTAACCCATTTTTTCACATTTAGGTAGATAGGTATCTATCTGTAAAATTCATCTTACTCTAACCCTATTTACTCTTAGTACACCACACATATATATACTTGCTTAAAAGTAAAACCAAATATCATTGAGTAGGTATATAAAAAAAATCCAATCATGGTAGCACAATAACCTCACTTCATCGAACCTTATAAGTACCTATATAACTTTCCTTGAACTTTCTTTAAAATTACGTGGATTATTTTTGTTTGTTTTTCTTATTGATTACCACAGTTACCCAGCCAGTGTAAAAATATCAAAATAAAAACAACAAAACAAAACCATTAAAAATAATAACAAAAAACTTTTTTAAAGGCGCAATGAAAAATTTCTTGTTTACCTAGAGATGCTATACCTACACATCCAAAAAAAATTGTGCGAATCATAAAAGGTCACAGATTTTATTTATTTTTTATTATCTTGGAATCCTTGGATATTAAAGATTTCATTTAGGTATATATTACTACCTATAAATGCTTCCTAAAAAATAACCATGAAATCTAAAAATAAGGCCAGGGATTTTGTTTATATGCAAAACTTTTCCAACAAAGTAACCAACCAGCTGTTATTATACAAATTTCGTAGTGTCAGCTTTTGCAGACATACCAGACATTACACTATATGTTACACTGTCATCATAATGATTTGAGTTAGCCATCTGACGACGTTAAGTTATTAAATAATAATAAAAATAATTTCAACACCGTCATCATAATTATTTCAACGAATTCATTCATTTACATACTTACTATATATTGCGGTAAAAAATGGTTATTACATATAATAATCGTATAAATCCAATTAGAATACGTCATAGTTCAGGGGGTAAAAGTAATACTAGTAGGTAATAGTAATCTTCTGTGAAAAAGTTTCGAATTAATGACGAAATCCATCAGTATAAGTAATACTCATAAAATTTAAGCTGAATACAGAATTATACTAATTTGTAACTATGCAAACAAAATGACGTAAATAGCGTGGATGGCGGTTATTACTGCAAAAAGTAGATAAGACATGTATTTCAAACTGTCTATAACCGGTAATAGGCCTTGGCATCCATTCGACTTGTGCAAGAGTTAATTCACCTGCTATAATAACCTATAGATTATGATAGGTGGTGCGTTTGTCCCATATACTATGTTTTTTGAGAAAGATCAAACCTGATCATGTTTATGACGCAAGATCTACAGATACTGCAGAGCCGTTACTATAGAGAGATACACAGAAGAAAAATCTCCTCTTTATTAAATCTCATTAAACACTCGCATTAACCTAGACTTTAAAGTGAGTCAATTAAATGTATATATTATTTACACCTGTATTCAAGTATTTAAACTTAAGAGCTTTAGTCATAGAGGATCAGAGAAAACATTTTTTTTATGCTACGATCCCATTCTTCTTTATACATATTTACATATATCCACTACGATCGCTTGTACTATAGCAGCTACAACTTGCTAGACAACTTTCTTCTTGTAAGTACACTTACCAATCTCTCTACCTATATACATATATAAAAACTCAGCAAAGATCAACTGAATTAGATCTGAATTTACTATATACCTACATATTCAATGTACCATACATACCGGCATAGCTCGGGCTCACCTGAATCTGACCTGAACAACCAGACTATACCAAGATCAGTATTCAATATTCACAATTCAGTACGATCTTAGTCTTCAACGGAGTAAGACGTTTCCGTAAAGATCTTAAGTGATTTTTCATATATTATTATTTTTTTTTATATTTAATCGAGTGTTATCAAACGATCTTTTATAAGAGAAGAAATTTTTTTTAAAAAAAAGAAAATTATAACTATGGAAGGTGTTGAACATGAAATATCATTCGAAATACCAACAAATATGAATTTTGAAACTTTCACTGCATTTCCATTAGCGGCAACAATAAATGAAAGTGCTTTCAGTGATGGTACTTTAAAGGCAGGCATTAGTATTGTTCAAAAGATAAGTGAAAAAATTGGTCGCGGTTTAAGTAGCAATGAAGTGAACATGATTCGAAATCAAGTGGTCTTAAATGCTACCAGTTTTGGTGCTGAAGAGTGGCAAAAACAATTAGAATATGATCGCATTATGAATGAAATTTGGATTGGAATTGTTTTGACCCTAATCGTTATATCAATGGTGTTTTGCATATGTTCGTGCTTTTTATATCATCAATTCAGACACTGGAAGCAAAATTGTAAGTAGTTTTGTTTTTTTTTTTAATTTATTGTATTATATAAAATTTTGAATTGCACAGTATTAATGAATGAACATTATTGACCTAATTATTATTATTTCTTTTTTAATTAACATTAGTATAATAATTAAAAAAATATGTTCATGATAATACTTATAAAGTATACACCCTCGTTTGTCTAAGGGCCATTCAATTACAGCATCTGTTCGTAAATGTTTTTCTTTTCTTACTTACGTACCTAATTATAAATAAAAAGTAAACATAAAATGTATTTCGTATATTTAACATAATATTTGTCGGTACTACTGCTTATTATGTGATGATATCCTTATCATCATGCTCGGTTACATGATAACCTTTTAGTTGACTGCCGCGAAATTTATTTTATAAATTTAGATTTTTCGTAAAATATATTTTGAGATTAAATGTTATCCGGCACTAGAAAAATTTATATCAGTATAAAATAAGTAAACAACTTTGAATTGAGTATGAAGCGGAAAATCGGAGTATGTAATTAATTTGAAAACAATATTTAAGTATTAAAAGTAGGTATATCCCGTATAAATAGCTTTGAACGTTTTTTTTTTTTTTCTAGAGAAGAACTTGGACATTTTAAATTTAGGGAATAATATTGTTCTTATCTCTAATGGGGAAACTCCTTTGCGTGTTCATTATATAATTTGTTTGAAAATTAAAATTATGATTTATTTTAATATGAAAAACTGAATTATCTATAACCTATATATATATACAGTATTATGTAATTATTCATTAGGCAAATAAAAATTTTTAATCTCAATATGCGCAATCAATAGAAATAAAATTTTGTGGTTATAGGTATTTGGTATTAAAGAAATGCAAAAATCAGATGATATAAAGATATTTTTTTTTAATTTTATACAGGTAGGTATATAGTTAGATTTTGAATGAAATGCTCATCTAAATGCATCATTAGGAAATAAATTTAATAAAAATAATTCACTCAATGCCAGCTCTAAGAGTTAATGGACTCTATGAGGACAAATATTTCGAATCATTTCTTATCAGTGATATTATTTAATTCTACAATTTATACAAAAATTAAACTTTTAATGTTATCAGTAGGTACTGTCTTTCAGTAGATAAAATAATAAATTTCCTATGACAAGTTTCAATCTCAAGTAACAAAATAAGTACCTATGAGTGCAACTAACTAGGTAGGTAATTGATATAGGATCTGCTCTGATATACAGAGTATAACAAAAATGGTAGACTGATTATATACGAGCGGCTTTTGTGATTATAAATAAAATTAAAAAAAAAGTTCTTGTAAATATATGTCCCGAAACGTTTCATTGTTGTACAAAACTATCGCTATCTGGAGGTTTTTGCTCGTAATTGTAAATTATGGAAAAGAGTTATAATAAAAAAAATTACAAGAATAAAGTTATTGAAGTTAATAAAATTATAATAAATGTTCAAAACAACCTCGACAGACATCAATATATATGTATGTAGCTGAATTCATTGGATCATGAACTGCTTCCGCACTAAAAAATTTCCAATGTTTTCTTAAGAATTTGCTGCCATCCGAGTATCAGTCTATTTCAAAGTAGCTCAACAACATCATAAACTGAAATAAATTTGAGTTATCCTCAAATGTATAAATCAAGGGGATTTAAATTAGGAGACCGTGCAGGCTACGTTTCTATAGGTCTTTCACATCCAATCCATCTTCCTTCCAAGATATTCTGTGATTAAAAATTAACATGCTATGAAAAGCAAGTGTACCGGTATGCTGTTATGCGTTAGTTTAATAATATTTGGTAAATTCCTACACAATAAAATGTCAATAATTGTCTGGTCAGAAAGTCATCCGGGTATAGTGTACAATGGACCTATGAAGAAAATTGTTGATAATTCCTGCTCACATATTAATTAAAAACTGCTTTTTTTTTGCTAATTTGGTAAAATCGAGGGTAACATCTCTTGTAAAACCACCTGCCAGCTTCATTATTATGTAAAGAGCATAGAAGACAAGAAGGAAGAGTCGGTGGCGCATGTTTCTAACAAAAAAGCATAAAAGTCATACTCACTCAATTTCCAGTACTGTTTATAGATTGTGTGAATATATTGATATATGCAGATTATTAAAATCCTTCACAAACAGTTATATGATCGACACCTTCCGTCAATGAAATTCTATAAGCTCTAAACACATGAACATTTTGCTCATAACTATCAATGTTCAATGTTCTTGTAGCTCATGATCTTGCGCGATCTTAGACTAAGTGTTTGATAGATCCCGGTTCTCTTATCTTATTATGTAGGCAAGCTTAGACCAAAAAACATATATAACTTAACTTTGTTATACGTTCTGTGCTAAGACGCACTTGCTTTAAAACTGCGAGATTCCTTATTTAATATGCTTCAAACTAAACCACTTGGTGAAGTGATCATTTTTACATCTGACGTTATCATTTTCAACATAACCGAAATTAATTGTTTGTTTTTTTGTATGTATTTATGGATCTACAGAGTGATCTTGCAAAATAATTGTGTGTACCGCAATAATCGCTACTAAACCACTTGGTGAAGTGATCATTTTTACATCTGACGTTATCATTTTCAACATAACCGAAATTATTTTTTTTTATGTATTTATGGATCTACAGAGTGATCTTGCAAACTAATTGGGTGTACCGCAATAATCGGTACCAGTAATCAAAGTCTTATGCAATATGTAGTAGGTACACAATACAATCACTGTAATCCAGTAGAAAATTATACGGAAAATTAAACAATTTGGAAGCGCTTTCACTTATTTCGAAGCTTTTGATGTGATTGCTTCACTGACATGACGTATACCATATATATATATGGACTGCTTGATTTTCTATTTCATTTTGGGTGAACTTTGATTGACAGAGCTGTGACAATTAACTTAATTTTAAGTTTCATTTAAATATTAAAATATTTCAAGTTCAACAAATTCCAAATACATTCGAAATTATTACTTTTATTGGAATCTTATCTTCTATAACATCAAATATTGTCCTTTAACTCGATTTTTAAGAAAATAAAATTAAGCAATTTTTGTTTGCCTAACCCTAAAATTAGGCATGGAGGACAGAGAAAAGATTTCAAATATTCTATTTCTATTCTATTATACATATTGATATTCATTTGGAAAATGCACTGACTGAAACTGTAGTATGGTAAATTTCGTATAGAACTTACCTATTATTTGAAGTTCAGTAGTTACACCAAAAAGAGAGAACTGTAGAAAAGTGATACCATGATAATGTAAGCAATTTCTGTGGTATCAGAGTTCTATGTTATACATGTCTAGGTTTTTTTTTCAATTTCTTTATAAACATAGGCATATCCACATGGGCAAGCTTCCAATTCGACTCGCGTCATAAACACTTCTGAAAATGCTATTGGAGTGCCTGTATAAAACTCAATTGCTGCATATATAGAAATGCAAACGATTTTTTATTTTTTACCACCATATTCATAAAAATATGATTTTGTTTTTAATTTACCACTTTAACTGAACATTTTCACTATATTTTTAGTTGTTGATGCTATGAAATGAGTTGCTTCTCATCTAAATTAAAGACTGAGAAAATTTTCTTCGCAATAATTATTCATTTTTCAAGCTCGCCCCATCCATATTTTTCATAAACTGTTTACTAGAAGTGAATAAAAATGCTCCCAAACCAAACTTCCGGTGACAATATTGGAGAGACGCTCCTATTTTACTTATATTAGCAGCAATTGACATTGGGTATATTCCATTCCCCACAAATTGTGAAAACTCAACGGAGCAGGTGATTCACTAAAACAGCAGATTAGAGATTACTAGGTAGTTTATTTATTGTTTTACTATATATTTTTATTTTTAGTAATCAAATCTGCTCTATAGGGAACAAAGCTCTTCCATAAACCTTTCAATGGAAGGCCTTCTGCCATCTATATATGCATACTAATTTTTCTACACTAAAATTCTGATATGCAAGGCACAAGTGGTAAGTGAAAAAAATATATATCAACCGCCTCTTATTAGAACTTCAAATATCTTCCGCGTTTCTTTGTGTATACAATAAAACGTGCTACACAAATTGATTAATCAATAAATTCACAGCTTTTGGTATCTTGAATCCTACTATCCCACGGGCCGGCCGATTTCACGTGATAAGAATTTTATAAAATGTATAATTATCGTGATAAAGTGACTGTTATTATTCTTTATTTTATGATCATTTTTAGTATATTTTTTCTTTTGTTTAATGTTTTTAGTTAGATGTTAGACAAATAAATCCTTAATTGAGAATTAGATAGATTTTTGAGTATCGTCTGTTACATTATTTAAATGTTTGTATATACTTATGTAGGTAGAAATATCTGGAACATGAATTTAAATGACTTACACCAAATAGGGAAGAATGGGAATTTACATATACACATATGTAATTCAACAAATACATACCTTCAATGTAATAAATATGTATAGAAAATTCACTTGAAATTGAATTGTAATCGTTTCCTTCTGATGCTCATCTCATTATCTATTCAAATGTTTTGCACATCAAATGGATTCAATATTAACGAGTTTTCACTTTGAATTAATGTTTAATGGTTTAATGTGATTTACATACAAACAGTATTGCGTACAGTTATCGATATTCTTTCCAATGCCACAAGTTTTCTTTAATATATAATTAAAAATAAATAACAGAAAAAAGTACAGTATCTTTCAGTCTTATATTCAATTATAACAAAGTCTTATTAACGACCACATTCAATTACATACTGAAATTTCTTGAAGGTCATTTCAAAAAGTTGCTAGTTCTGTTGTAAACAATTTTTTTTTTTTTGCGAATAGTTATTTCTAAATTTAGAATGCTTAAACAAGAAAATTATATTTGCCAAATTATAAATAGATGTTAGAGTAGTAGATAGTCATCAATAAAAAAACGTCTAAATTGTTTTATTTTTTTGTTTTTATTAATTAATAACCAAAACGCCATATTGCCAGTCACTTTAATTAATATATGTATATACAGTAATTCAATTATCATACTAATTTTTTTTGAAATTAAATAACAGAAAGAATACTGTATAACAGTTCTTTACATTTTATTTTCAGTTTCAGAGTTCTACTTCATTCAATGTCTTATTTTCTTATATAGGAAAACTACTCCTTCAAGTTGTGGCAAAATATTATTGTCTTTAAAAGTCAAAATATATTTCATTACTCACAAAAATATTTTTTTAAATTCAATGAAAATTTCAAATAAACAAATAACTGGAATTTTACATTTAATTTATGGGTAGTGATCGCTCTTTAGTAATTAGATTTAAAATTTGTTATGATTCTGTTAACTATTACCGATTACTGTTCAAACTATATAAGTATTGCTTTCTTCAGCTTTTAAGTAATATGTATCAATATAAAAAATTATAAAAAATACTTGATCATAACAATAATCATAAAAGTAGCTCCAAAAACATCAAGAGAATTGGAATTCGCTATTCGTAGTGGGTGCATTTTATTCAGCCTTTAGGCAAAAACTTAGTATGGCCTTCTGAACATAGATGGCATGTTTATATTTTTTCCTTTATTATTTTTTTTTCTTTAATTTCTCATTTCTTCGTATTGCTTGGGTCAGTCACACTGGACCCATTACTGTTAAATTAGTTCATCAATATTAATTGTTTTTGTGATATTTAAAAGAACCTCTTTTTTTTTATTTTTATCAACCATTTAACGATAATAGTGTAATAACTGAAGCACACAAGGAAATATCCGAAAATATACCAAGACCCAGAGCCTGGCTTTTCTATTGTTAATGAAGGAGCCAATTTTTTTCTTCATTTACTAGAAACACCCCTTTTAGCCTAGGATAATTTATCATTGTTAAAAGTTAAAAAAAAATTACATTTTTCTTAAAAATAATCTCTGTATTTCCAATGGTAAGATCTTCATCGACTGTACTTTTTCTCAGGAATTGATGTTTCGAGAATTGCAGGCTTTTTGTTATTTATTACTCCTTGTGTCTCAAGAGCTCCTAAGATTTTTCCATATGTAAATACATATATAGGTATAGCTCCAAAGGACTGATGTGCAGCAACGTAAATAATCTTATCAGTCGCAGAGGTCATACTCTCGGTTTTAAGTACACTACGACTACATACCTATGCTAAAAGAAATAGCCTTGATAGACTTAAATCCGATCTAGAGAAAGTGTTAAGACTTAAGTATTTATAAGTCTCTCCCCAAAACAAACAACTAGGTATATATCCTCGCTCCGAGAAAAGTGATAACAATTTAAAAATTATAAAATTTATTCTCCTCTGGGTATTTTGTCCCTGAATAACTGTCAACAAACATTTTTTTCATTTTAGACTAATAGCAGCATTAAGCCGATTAGTTAATGCTCAGTAGCATACAATAAACTGGAGTGAACCAACCTTCTTCTCTGGATAGAAATCTTAAAATCACAACAAATTCACAAAATACATATCCGGTGACATAAAATGATTTAAGGTCGAGAGGTAAACATTTTACGATCTCTGGATTCTTGGCCTGGAAAAATATATGTTCCGGGACGAAATAAAAACCAAAGTCACAATTTTTATGGAAGAGATTTTATGCATCATCTTAAAAGTATTTTTCTTATGGGCAAGAAAAGATAATTTTGGAGTGGTGTCTTAGACTATAAAAACATTATCAGGAGGCAAAAAAGAAAAAAATAAACACAAATGTAATTTGAGACCCTTACCTTGTACCAGATTTCAGAGTGTTTATTGTTATTTTTATCGCCTTTTAAAAACTGTCCTCACAGAAAACGATAGTTTAAGAGCCCGAACATGTACCATTAAGAATAGAAAGAAAATTACAGCAGACCTGTACGAAAATAATCAATAGCAAGTGACTCTCTAGGCTATATTCTATTAAATGTTAGTTGACTTTTAACTGTGCCGCAAAAAGATATGAGTGTAGGACTCCACTGTGTATATTTGGAGTCGTTATCAATTATTTCACCTGTCCAGGTCCACTTAACTTAAATCTAGGGTCAAGGGAGATTATGTTAATGGTATACCTAAACACTGTTTCCAATATCATATTAGAAGTGACTCAACTCAGTTTTTATGTGTGATAACAATTAATTGATTTTAAAAATGTTGACTGCATTGTAATGAGTGATGGAAGCTTACGACTCTTTGTGTGACCTATATTTATTCATTTGAAGGTGATAAGGTGCTTAAACCAAATTTTAAGTGTATTAGGGTGATCAATAAAAATTCTGAAAAGTGTTTTTTTTTTGTGTCCTCCTCAATTTGGTTCTGATAGGTATGTATCATTTCATTCTTTGCACACATTTACGAGATTGACACACATTATCGTCATGTTGGTATTCCTTCGATGATTTTATCCCATTTCTTGAATGAAATAACAAACTTATAAAATTATCAATCCGATTTCATGGCATAATTTCACGGTTTGTACCATTAAATTCTTTCACAAGAGAAAGTAATTTAGGTAAAGTTAGTTCAACTAAAATATGTTAGTAATCCAGTGCTACCATGGGAAGAAGGCATACACAGGAAATGATGTATTCAGTTATAATTGCTCTGTTCGTATACGTTTCTTCGTTCTCATCAATTTAGTAGAGCTGAACGGAATTTTTTCATTAAATCGGTGAAAATTAAAAAAAAAAACGAATTTGAATCAAAAACCTTATGATCCGATCAAAATCCTAAATTTATCGGGTTTGAATCAAAAAGAGAACATCGAAAAAAGTGGTGGAATGTTTAATTTTCTCTCTATCTTTTCTGACTGTATATTCTGAAATTAAAAGTAAAAACAATGTTTTTCATTTTTATTGATTTCGCGTTTTCTTTATTTGTTTGCATTTTGGATTAGTATCTTTGAGGAGCTTGTTTTCGACGCACAAAATACTCAGAGTGCACAATATTTCGAAATACAGTTCACATCTTGACCTAGGCGATAACTATGTTTTTCCATCCTTTTCATACTTTTTTTTTTACGAATTACGATTCAGAATCTGCGAATGAAGTAGTGTCCAACTTTGTTAGGGCAAATGAGGGAACTCAGTACATATACATTTTTAAGTAGATAGATAAGGGTAATATTGTTGGTAGTTATGATGCCATTTAGATCGATTACTTCTAATTTTTGTTTGCAATTTTGTTGTTGTTTATCATAAAGTCTCAGCCTAAATGATATCACGGTCATATGTCCCATATCCTACCCACCACTACAGTGGCGTACGGTAAATTAGAAAATAAATTTGAGTAACACACGAACCTAAACCAAAATGAAGGTGCAGACAGATTTAGTTGTGTGTTTTATTTTTATTATAGAATTCTTATTAATTTCCAAAATTGTTATTATGAGAAATTATCGAAACTATTTCATCTGCTTCTACAGTCAATTCGGTTCAAATTCATGTGTGAACCAAATTTATTTCTATTTTTTCGTGTGCCACTGTGAAAACATGTTTTTCTTACCTGATAAAATTACCTTTTATTCAAGATGCATAAAAATATAAACCTACCATTCAATTTCGAATAGACATTTTCGAAAAGCAAGTTCGAAAAAATGTAATATCGAATATCGAACTAAACAAAACGTGGAATTTAGAGATTTTTATTTTTATTTAACTAATATTGCGCTCTCAGAAGATCTTTAATTAAACAGGTGTTGACAGAAAAACTCGTTTTCGCACATTAACAACATATTCTCAGTTAAATTTAATTTACAGTTATTTAACTCCTACCTAAATGTTAAAATTAATGTAATAAAAGAGAAGAAAAAAAAACACATTATTGAGTTCATCATATAAATAAAAGACTTGTTATAAAAGAAAAAAATGAATATTTTTCATAGCACCAGACAACGCAATTAGAGTTCAAAATCCTTGTTGTAAGTATACCTACAAAGAATTCAAATATTTTTCTGTAAAATGTTCTATTTTTTTTTTATCTTTATCAAGATTTCAAAATTTAAAGTCGTTGGCTTACATTATTTCCTACAATTGTGTATTCTTCCTTTTTTCTTCAAATCTTGATAATACTTGAACTTTCGAGTGTAGTACCTATTTACATTAGTAGATTATGAGATTTACGAAGTAAATATGAGGGCATTGGCGACAATGCGTGAGAGACTACATAACAATGATATCAAATTTAGATTTTTTTTTTATCATTGGAACTGTTCTCATTAAATGTCCACGTGTATAAGTGTCTACAGTTAAATAATAAAAAAAAAAATGACAAGTAATTTAAGCTGTTCTTAATCCTTTATACCTGTGTGTTTATTTTCTGCTTTATGTGAATATAATTTTTGTTTTATTCACAAAACAACCATTTAATTAACATTTAAATCCCGAATAAATAAAATTAGAGACTTTTAAAATTAAAGAAATACAAAGTCTCATAAAATTGTATCTATGCTGTCAATTTGCTTAAGACTAACATTCCATATTCGTTTCTCTTATACATATGTTTTTTATTCCATGTTATATCCAGGAATGACATAAAATCTTTCTTTTGATATTCAAATGACTTTTCACATATTTTTTTACCATATGAATAAGTAGAGAAGTCATTTACACGTGGGAAAATTAACTGACATTGAGCTTATGTATTTTTCTACTATCTTGTGAAATCTGTATAAAGTAAAAAAAAGAAGAAAAAAAATAATCCGGAAAACTCTTAATCTGTATTTGAATATAAATTATTGAATTAAATAAAATTATTGAGTAAATTGCATCTGAAATGCTTTCATTTACATTAATTGACCTTATTCCAATTTGTCTTGTTCATATTGAGATAAACTACATACATATGTAAGTATGCTTGGAGAAGTTTTGTTCAGTTAATTGTAACATTTCTATAGTTTCATATGAATGTATTAGCAAAACTTCATACTAGCTGTATTCAAGTTAGATGTACACAGATGAAGATTTTGGAATCTAATAATATTGCTTTTGTTACATACATATATATTATAGGTATACATTAGGAATAAATAAACTAAAACAAGTTTCACATTACCATCAAGCTCAGCTCGACTTTTGAAAGTCATAGTTCGATAAAGGTTGTTGCGCTCCATACGAAGTGAATGAACTCAGTATATTAATCATTTGAAAAACAAACAAGTCCAATATAACAAGTAATATTCAGGTTACAGTTCCGAATATCTCTGCAGTCTGATTTTATAAAATTTCGCATAACAGTAAATATACAATTAAATATGGTACCTACATAATTACAAAAGTTCTATTCCTTTTTGACTATTAGACTATCTAGTAATCGAAATTGGTAGGTACTAAAAATATTGTTTTCTGTAATTTTATATATACATTTAAACAATGTTTTTTTATATAAAAAAAAAATCTAACAAAATCAGGTACCATATGTACGTACACTAGTGGTCTTAAAATTTTTTTTTTTTTCTAAAAAACTGTGTCAGATAGTTAATTGTTGAATTTGTAAAGAGCACATCCTCCAGGTCCCATTTTTCAAATGGGTAGAGGAGCTTTTGATTCACACTACCGGTAGAGCTCGACGAGTGTAAAAATCTTATAAGAATGTACTTTTTCAAAAACCTCAACACTTTCAAGAAATCCATTATCAGAATTATCCAGTTTCATGCAAAGATATCAGAATTGCTGCAGAATGTGTCCTAGATATTTTGTGAGAAAAATTTGACAATATCTTTACAATAAATAATTATCAAAATTTTTCTTCAAAATAATTCTTAACACAAAATTAATTTATATTTTAAGCTATTTAGAAAACATTAAATAAAAACACTTACGTTGTTAAAAAAAAAAAAGTTTATTCACTTTTAAAAACTAAACAACGCGTATCGCCCCACTGGGGCATCATCTAACTACTAATTACCTAGCTAATTCTAGATTTCAATTATTTTGGTATATTAGCGGATCTAGTAACGGATTGTTCGAATACTCGTCTAATTGATAATTTAGAATGTGTTTGTTTAATTATATCGCTCTTTTTTTTATCTCAAATTGTTCGTACTTATCCAAAATAATTCCTCCATTCTGTTGCTGTAATAATTTTATGTTATTAGTATTCATTCTATGGGTCACTTAATTTATATTTTATTGAAAAATTAATGTCAAAAAACGCGAATCTTAATTCACTTTAACTTAATCTAAAACACTGTCATATATTATGATGAATTTTTCTCATCTAATCCATATGCTAGGTACGTACTATCTACCATCATACTTATAACGAATTCAAATTGGAAATCTACTCTACTTAAAAACTGTCTTAAACTTTAACTGTACTCTAAATCTTACTTTCCGGTCGATCAACACCTAATCACCAGACTTACGTAAGTTATAAAGCAATGTCCTTCGTATGTATCAATCTGAAACCTAAACGTGAGCACTTTTGTATTAAAATTACTATTATTTTCTTCTTCTTATAATATTGATTCGATTAGTTCTGTGAGCACAGCGAGCTTTCAGATGAAGTTATAAATCTCTTGGCTCCACCCGATGGGGTATAAGACCAGTAAGGTCTATGAAAGATGTAGATTATAGATGTATGATATGATGAAAAATATATAAAATTATAAAATTATAAGTACGGGGTGTCCCGTAAGTGGTGTGAAACCCGAAGGCTTTTGCATAGGTCATGCTTACACAAGCAAAAAAAATGTATGGGTGGTGGAGGGAAGTCCTCCTGATGGTTTCCGAGATATCGGGATAAAGATATTTGGCTATGTTTTCATAAATCACCATGTCACTTCTCTACGTTACAATATACGATGATGACTTAAACTTTGGTAGATAGATAATCGTTGGACATTTCCAATGGTCTATACATTTTCTCTCCCCCCTCCGTTTTGAAGTTCATAAACGGTTTTCAAAAGTTAATGTAAATTTAAAAGATTAACTTGACTATAAAAGATATTTTTTTTAATATGACTCTTACGCTTGAACTTAAGATAATATCTTGAGCTAGCGATAGAATCGCTATTGGGTCCTTCACTTAATGTTTGATGAAATATGATTCTATCCTTGATATTTTTTCAATATCCGTTATACTGTCATTTGTGTTTATTTTATAATAATTATATTTTACTAGAATCCACAAAATTCTATTTAAAATTTAAATTAAAAAAAATAAATAACTTTAACCGATGATATAATCTCGTTTAAATTATTCATTCACTTTTTTTTTTTTTTAATAAATTGTTTACACAAATCTACGAATTTCAATTGAGTAAATGTGCATAGTTCAAAAAAATTGTGTTAATTGCTGATTGTTCGTTTTAATCGAGTCAAGCATTGTTATCGAATGTTATTTAATTTGATGTACATAATGTAGGCGCCTATTCAATTACACGGGAATAATATAATTTGCATATTTAAGTAGTTATCTGGCATCGTCTCACATGATTTGCAAACCTTGTAGGTACTGCCTATATACGCATCTATCCCAGACGTGATGACTTTTCAATTAACACTTTTCAATGTAAATTAACGGATATTTCACCATGAGAATTCAATATATTACATATATAAATTTAAGTTAAGGCATTGTCAGTCACATAATGAAATTTAATGGGAAATTATTTGTACATATATGTTTAGGTATATATTTGTAGTGGATATTGCATATACAAACCTACATTATGTATGTAGTTGTTGGAGTAAGAGTCTCAAAATTCTATGCTAATTAATTTATTAGACAGTAATGATATAAAAAATTATCATTGAAAGTAGACTTAGAAGAATACTAATGATTTATCAATAATAATTATTGATCGTTTATGGAGTAAACATTATAACTGTTTGGGCTCACAATGCTTACTAAATTTCATTCAAATTTTTTTAATTCAAGAATTTTAAAAGGGTCAATGTCTTCAAGGCCTCAGGTATTGATATTGATTTCGTTGTGCCTTACCAGGCAAAAAACTAAAAACAAAGCAGTTTGTCATACCATATACTTTTCGTCAAACTTAAAGTACATATGGTCTCTCTACTCCACTTCTATAATGGATTAAGAGTTTTCTCTCAGGTCACTTAGTAAAGTTTGTATTAGATGACTTTACGTCTGAACCTCTTCACCGTTTTAATACCGGTACACCCCAGGGCTCTGTTCTCTCTCCGTTTCTTTTCGTAATTTTTTATGATGATTTTTTTTATCATGTGTAAGATTTTGAAATAATCTACCGCATCCTCTACATATTTTCGGGCTAAGAATCTATGATTGTTCGGTACCACAATTACTATCCTTATATCCCCTAATCCTTACCATATTTCCAACCTGCCATGCAGTAAATTTAGTTCGTCGAATTTCGTCCTCCATAATCTAATTGTATGTCAGCAACCACACTGTCTATGCAGTATACTGAGTTTTATAAAATCCATTAGAAATTAGAACACTTTTTTGAAATTTTTATGGACATTTCTCTTTTAATCTGACAAGACGTTGCATTGTAACTGCCCTTCCATTCCATTCTGTAATAGCAGTAATTATCACTTGTATTTTCCGAAATCAATTATTTGAATTCCTCAAGAATTTCATAAAGTGTTACATAAAATTTCTTATTTTAATCTAGTTTTTAATCTAAATCAATTAAACACAACTCTGCGGGACTCTTCAGTCACGATCACTGCAGCGAAAGGCTAACCACAAGGCGGAAGCTGACCAGTTTTAATGTACAAGGCTACGGGGATGACCTAGTAGTTGTAGTCACAATACGGGGCAAGCACAACCAAATCGTATCTGAACTCATGCAGAAAGCCATTTCCAAAGTCCGGATGTGGTGTTTAAACAAAGGCCGTAGCATAAACACCAACAAAACGGTTGTTGCTCCGTTCACGAGAAGAACGAAGCTTTCACTAACGGCTCCTCTTTATAACACGGAATAAATATTTTCAGAAGAAGTCAAATTTCTGGGGGTCACTCGAGACAAGAAACTACCTGGAATTCGCATCTGTCGTTACTCTGGACCTCTCTACACGTGTCGTCGCTTCATGGCAGAGCATGGGGTTTGAAGCCAAAAATGATCTACTGGATGTACACTACGGTTGTTAATCCCATGGTCACCTATGCGCCCCTCGCATGGTGACCAAAAACAAATCAAAAGAAAACCGCGGTTCTGCTTATAAAAACCCAGCTGATTACCTATCGAAGAATAACTGGTGCCATGAGTACCTGTCCTACAACAACCATGGAATCCTTATTAAACCTTCCTCCACTGCATTTGTAGGTGAAAAATGAAGCGATCTTCAGTGCTATCAGATTGCAAAAGGAGAAGCTGTCAAAGCTAGATGATCTGGTTGGTCATTTAAGTATCTTTAAAAGAATCGATGCTGTGGTATACAGATGGTTTCCAAACGTAGAGTGGAGTCAGACTGGGTGTATATATCTCCATATGCCGTATATCAAAGCCTTTGGGCTCTACCCCAACCGTATTCCAAGCTGACCTACTGTCCATAGAAGAATCCGCTAATACCTGCATTATGAGAGCCATAAATGGCTCAACCATTAATATCCTCTCGAACAGTCAAGCCGTTCTCAAGGCCTTAAAATTCTTCACTATTAAGTCAAGGATAGTCTGGGATTGTCTGCAAACCCTTAAAATTTATAAAGGAGAAACAAAGTTATCCACAAAGGAACTCCTACACCTTAGAACAGAGCTCAAAATGATTAAAAACCTTTTCTCAGGACATTGCCCATTGAGGTATCACCTATACAAGATGGGCTTGGTCGAGACTTCATCCTGCCGCTTCTGTCAGGAATCCTGACTCAGGATGCTCATAAATCCTCGGAGCACTTGCTCTGCAACTGCGAAGCATTGGCCAGGCGAAGATTACTCCACCTCAAACATGCTTTTCCAACACTGAACTACGTGTGGAACCTAAGTCCCAGAATGGTACTAGACTTCATAAACGGTCTAAACCTGGGAAGGAAGTAAATCGAACGGGTATTCACCATAGATCTTTCAGGTCGCAGTGAATGCGTGGTCAACGCCTGCACACCTCTCCACAAATCTAATCTAATCTAAATCAATTAAAACATATATTTAAATTATATGTAATTTGCTAACTAAGACTTAAGAATTATTTTTTATAAAAGATAACTTCTATCTCTTTTACTCTACAATATTAAGATATTTTTCTATAAGTTTCCCTACCCCAATTTAATAAAATTAAATATTTTGCAACAACCAACAAATTTTTACTCAAATCTAATAAGCTCTCTTTTTTCAATTTCAGATCGCCGAAACATACTAGATAACCTCGATATCGAATCTATGAAATTAAATCCAGAAGATGATGATCCCGTTCCAAGTTATACTCTTGTTTCTGGATTACCATCATATGAGACGGCTGTAGAACTATTACAGAAATCATCAACATCATCTCTTGTATCATATCCTTCAGTTCTTAGAGTTTTCAATGCTGATGGTGAAAAACATCATGACGATTACCCCAACAGCAATAGCATAGATAAACCTCTACGAGAATTAGTAGTAATTCCCAGCTATGAAGAAGCTACTGCAGAACAATCAACGTGTGATTCCAAACAAATGCTTATGAACAGCAATTAATTAATTGTAATATAAACAAAGCTTCCTTCTTCTAAGAATTGCCATCGAATATTTAAATTCTTTATCTTTGTATCTACGGGAGACTGATAGGATAATGTGATTCTGTACAAAGAGTATGTATATAATCGTCTTGTATATCTGTGATCTTTTTGTTTTATTTTTTACTTAATTTTAAACACGCATTCATGGAACAGTTTTTGTAAATGTTACCGTTTAATTTATAGTTGTTACCTTCTTATTGATGTTCCTAACTTATTTAGTTTTGTAAGATGTTCAGAATGAAAAAGCGTAAAATAAAAGAGAAATTTATATTATCGTAATTGTTTTTTTTTCTTTCCTAAGCTTTTTACTATTCTTATCTTCATATAAACATCATTTTGTCTAGCAACTTTCAGAATTACTAAAATCCGTTAAAGATATTTATGGAAATGACGTCATCTAACTCAGATTGAATAGTGCAAATTCCTTGTTAGAAGCATTTATTTTCCTAGATCTTTCCCTATAACAAAACCTACCTGATACATATCCGGCATTGTATTTATTGCTTGACAATTCAAAGTATACGCAGGAGTCAATGCAAGATCGAATAAGGTGACCTAAGTACACATAAAGTTATATATATTACCGAGAAAATCTCAATTTTTGAAATAAAGAAATACACTAGTCAGGTCAAGTCAAGGCTCATTCATAAGATCAAAAGTTGAGTTCGATATCATTAAATCGAAATCTAAAATGTCGTGATTCGATAAATAAATTCAAGTATCGAAATGAATGAGTGTCATTTTCATTTGTCAGTTCAATGTTTAATCTGTCATATTAGATTATATTATCTGACGCCATTTTTGTGAGCGTGCTCAAAGCTAAAGGACGAGTGAAAATAATTAAAAATAATTGTAAAACATTTTATTATTATGTGGTGGAACAATTTGGATTTCAGGAGATGCAAGCAGATCGACGAATTTTGGAAAAAGCCTGTGTTGCAAGTAAGTGCCATCCTTTTGATAAAAAAAAGCAAAAAGAATATAAACATTTTAATACAAAATCAATTAAAAATTCGAATTCCTCCAAACACCTATACGCAAATAAATAGGGTATGGTATACAAATTATGCTTAATAGAAGCAATAGCGAACGTGCTTGCAAACATATCACTTAGTTAATCATTTATGTAATAAATCCTTTGATTTTGGTGACTCTTTGTTAATTTACAGATCTGTTGCGATTGGATGTACAATTTTTGAATAAATTTCTATCCACAGTGCTACAATATATCCAAAATAGAAAGAACGAATACTCTAGGATTAATGGTGTCGAAAAAAAATAAATAATAGCGCTTTTTTAAGTTTCAATAATACAATACAAAAAACTTTATTAAAAGACTATGATAGGGCCATGTCCATAAATCGAGGGGTGCCGAGGGTACATAGACCGATAATATGTATAGTTAATACTTAATCATTAGAGGAATAACATTAGCAAAACAGGAAGATGAATAGCACATTACCTACTTGCAATGTAAAATTATTAAAATATTATTTTCTGTAATGCATTAGTTATTAACTTCTTGCTACTCTTATTTCCGAAAGCAGTTGGTAAATGATTTATTATGATAAAATGAAATATTGTGTGCACTCTGCGAGCAACGTAGCTTCTAGAAAATATTTAGTTGTGTGCCTCTGTGGGGTTTTGCTATGGGATGATATATTCTCAAGGTGTTAATACTATGTATTGCTCCAGTCTGAAGTAAGTAAGAATACTAAAACAGGTGAAATTTTTACCTTATTGCTGCTATTACCGGTCCGTCAATTTGGACGCGTTCAATTAGTGTAGCCACTCGTAACGTTATTTTCGAATACCCTTAACGTGGAATTGTTTTTATCATCGATCTCATTTAATGCTCTGAACTGATTCTTTTACCAACTTGACAGATACACGCAGCCTGCCTGTTCTGAAATTCGCCTCTACTTTATATATTTCCTTCCATTTAACTGGTTTTATTTTTGTTGGCAAACTTGCCCATATCCTCCTTTTTAATCACCTGCCATCTCTAATCACGATATCTTCTTTTACATAACTATCGTGAATTCAATAACATGAACTACTCACAAAAGATGGAGTGATAGCGTCAGGCACACGTGCCGCGCTCACATCAGTTATTTTTATAATAATTATTTATTATTTATAAGGTTGGTGTGGGCAGTTCGGCTTAGTATTAAGTCTTATCTTATCTTATTACTGAAATACTTAAATTTTAGACCTGTGTAGTAATCTCATAGTGAATTCCGCGACTCTGTGATAACACTGCCACCGAATCTGGCATTCCTGTGCTCTTGTTTTCTCTACAGGTGTGGTGGGAAGAAGAGCCGGGAAATGACAGATTCGGTGGCAGTGGTTACACCGAGTCGCAGAAAAGAATTCACCATGAGTAACTGAGTTTCTTCCTTAGAACAAATAACTAAAGGAAGCGGAATATCGTGTAAGAACCCTATCGGTGTTACAAAATCTGGGCTCCTAAACGAAGGACAAGAAGAATTTAGCTTATTGCGATTTCGATGGGACCAAATCAGTGTGGAACTTTTTCGGCAGTTCAGCATTGAAGCGCATCGAATATATTTCTGTCATATTCCTTGTATTTGTGTACGCATATATTTCATGCACGGAACTGTCAAATATAAATGTTCTTTATTAGGGTACATGTGAATGCGTGAATTTAGCAAAGCCGTGTCTTTAAGCGCGTGAAATTAAGTACACGTGTATTGTTTATTTATTTTATTTCAAAATTTAGAACAGCGTTATGTCGGGCAAAATAAACGTTCTACTTATTCCAAATAAAAATTCGAAATTTATTTCAGGTTATAACATAACAAATATTATTTTTACATTAAGGTAAGGATAAGTAGTGACCTGTTTCGGTACTAAAAACTAACTTATCGACTTTTTCTGGCAATAAACAGCTTCTTTTTTAAGTTACAATATTTTCAGCCATATAGAGAAGCAACGCTCTGAGCTAATAGATGTTGCCGGAATAGCCAAATATTTGTGTGCAGCATTGATATTTCTTCTCACCAGATTTCCATAATTTATATGGTCCAACTCGAATCTGATTTGTGGCCTGCAAGGTAGTCTTCGAATTGAATAGAAGGATTTTCTTGAAAAATAAATTCGAGTGTACTGCTTTGGTTTGATGATTCCACGTTTTCGTCACCATTTGAAGTGGCTGCAGTAATTTTTTGCGACAATCTCTAATATTTCGCCTGACTTCTGCTGAAGCGTGGATCAAGTAAGGATGCAATTTGTCTTGGAGCTCCATTATCAATCGTGGAATTCTCTAAGAGATTAAAGCCCATCTTCAATTGATTTGTAACGCTCCATTTAAAAGCAGCGATCATAGTACTATCTTCGCTAATTTTTTGGAAGTGATTTTCCAATATTTTACATATTGCTAGTCAAACCATGGATATAGAAAATGTATTGTCACTACAGAAAAGTGTTGTAACAATATAAAGTGGTTTTACAAGTTTTATAACTCTTGCAATTGTGTGCCATTCTCGCTCTGCGATTTATAGCTTATGTGCAATAGCGCTAGGTGTCATGCGCCGATCTGAGAGAACGTTGGTCATTGAATTTCTCTGCTTTAGTTTTTTACAACTCTGCAAGTGTTCCTTCCTATCGATAGATAAACCTAGTTGCATTTGTTTTGATTCTAAAGCATACTTGGCCACTTTGGAATGCTTAAAATGCTTTACAATCTTATTTTCTTTTTCTATTACATGTTCTATTCTATTATCTGTAGTTAATACTTTATTGACAACAGTTTAAATGGTGTGAGTTTTACATGAAAGATCGGCTACTTCAGGGACACTTTCCAATGGTTTATTTGCATGCACAATATTCGGAGCATTATCCGTCACAACTTCAATATCTTTGGTGTCAATTTTCCATTGGTGAAAAATTTCATCAATGAAATAAGGAAGATTGGAAGCCGTGTGACGTAACTCTATTTCCTTAGTACTTAAGTTAAATGACTTCTTTTTCCACTGGAAATCGATAAGATGCACCGTGCCTGAAATATACGACTTTTGGAATAACAGTTCGAAGTATAAGCCTCAAAGACTTGTTACTCTATTCATGGAACCTACAGTTTGCAGATACGTGTATAATTATAATTCAAATAATAGCTGTGTTCTTTTGTGTACCTTGTTCTAGAATTCCCATATACTTGAGAGAACAAATTGTTCTGTCGATTGAAGCAAACTATTTGTACAGTTCGCTTCATTTAAATCTTTCTATGAAAATGTATGAGGCGTTCTTTTGTGTATCGTTTGTTCTGCTCTGTTCTGCTGACACAAAAGAACACAATATTAAAATAAATGTGAACACGATCAATTCACGTAAACAAAAAAAGCACGCGTAATATTTATAATTTAATGATTTTTCAGGCACTTATTATCTTATACTACTTTTCGTTTTCTATATACATATATAGTTTTTGAGATATTGCCTTTTAAAAAAAGTTCAAAATCGCAACATTTCATTATATCTCAGAAACGAGAGGGAAATCGAAAATTTTGATATATATTGTTTAGCGCAACAAAGTGACACAAGCGACATCTGTTGGAAATGGAAACAACTTTAGGTTAGTGACCTCTAAGTAAACTTTGGGTTTGGAGAATAGAATATTCAGGAAGGTTCTAGTATAATTTGTAGAGTATAAATACGTCGCTTTCCACATTTAGGAGGCTAGTCTTATTTCAGACAGTAAACTTTTTGGATTGCGATAATTAGAAGTACAGTACTAGCGATAACTAAAGAGTTGATTTGATAATTTGAATTTGTGAGAGTAAACAGTAAAGTTAAATAAAAAAAAAACTTTAGAATTATATCCGAAATATTGTGTTTTAAATAACGAACTAATGCCACGCTCGTAACAATATTTTCGAAAGTATATCACTTCTAGTAACGGGAACACATAAAATTAAACTTTTATGTTATATTTATGCCGTGATCACGTGTATATTGAATTACACGTGATCACGTTGATACACGTTGACGATGACACGTAGACTTCTTCACACACTTCTACCCGTGTTCTGTGGACACGTGTATTTCATATCAGATTTTAATGTTGAAGCTCTAATTGATATATAGAAACAAATTCCTTTTTAAATTTTATAAAAATAACTCGAAACAAAATGGTTTAATTCATTTAAGTCAAAAGTTCAACATATATCGTGACAGTCCACTTTGATCTAGCAGATAACAATTATTGAACTTCAATATGAATTTGTAACAGCGAGAAAAAATCCAGTGCAAAGTAGGAAAAACTTAGTGCAAACCCAGCGTTACACTTCTGCTATAAAAGTTGCCCCATCGAACATTTTCAGTGCTGTACTGCATTGGTGTTGCACTGAAGTCTCATCGAAATCGATTTTAGTTTTATGTTCTAAAGTTTCTACTCAGGTCTTGGTTTTGACATTTAATTTCTGTTCTATATTTGCCTAATCTGTATGACGAACTGGTGCAATCTGCATTACGATATTCTTCCGCTCTCTATTTCTTTCAGTAAAATTTTCGTTGATTTCGATTTAAGCTAAGAAAAACATATAGGATGTAATAAATAATATTCAGAAGAAGTAAACTTGAACCCTATTCATTCCCACATAGTTTTTAAAATAACTGCCATCTTCCAAAGATAATTCATTTATATGCATATTATATGCCCCGTGTGTTTCACGTTTTTTTATCACTTTAAAAAAGGAAATCTGATAACATTTTATTACTGCGCGGAAAACAACTTAGTATATCGACAAGTATCCCTGCAATGTGAACAGAAGTCAAAACTTTTCTGAATATATACAAGTCGAAAAATATGGCGATCTAATCGTAGGTACAAGTGTCGATACAAATCCCGATACTTGTACCTAAGTGTAAGCATACCTAGCTGTAAATTATATTAATCTTAAGAACTATCTTACTTGTTACCTTCACATATACTTGCATCCAATACGGATTCGCATCGTTTCAGTAATATCTGTTTTGATGGTTAAAAATATTCCTTTATTGTAGGAAGCTATTTATAAAATCCTTTTATAAACTTGATATATTTCCTTGAATTCTCATATTTAAGTGATCTGTAGGTGATCTATTATAAAAAATATCTCGTATAGGTATGTGAGACCTTTTCTAACATCCGACTAATTTATTCTCCCTGTGCCTTCACGATTTCGATGACTTGGAATAGATTTTTCAAAAACGTGTAATAACACTAGTAAAATAACATTGGTGGAGAATGTTTTTTTTTTTTTGAAGAAAGATATTTGAATAATAAATATTCCAACTACCTCATCAGCTGTGTTCTTTTAGTTTTAATTCGAATTAAAATCATTGCACGTTTATTATTTACTCTTAACTTTCAAAACCTTCTCTATTTCTATGTACCCAACAAATCAATTCAATTCGTAATATCTTGTGATACACTGCACGGAAGAGCACACGTATCGTTCGAAATCAAAATAAGTCTGAAATTTTGATATTCAACAACATTGGGCTAAACTGTTGTGCATTATGCCCTAGTAGTTATGGATAAAATTCTATGTAAGTTTAACTATAGTTTCATCAAAACATCTATAGCTGTGCTTACCACATTGACTGTAGAATTTTTGATATATCTGAAACGATCATACTTTCGAAAAAGTACTTCGATGTCAAAGGTTTAAGTATACTATATGAAAAGTAGTACTCCTTCCCATTCAAAAAATATGGGCTTGGCTTGTAACTCAAATAACTAAGGTGTCTTACCTATCACAATTTGTGGAAAAGAAGCACTAGTCACCTGATAAAAGATAATTTTTAGATATTTGAGATTACTAGAATCTTGTAACGTAAGTTACAATACCACTCAAATTGAGAATACATCTTCATACACATAGCTACTTACTGTATTTCCTGATAAAACACACAAAATTCCGTCGACGATGCAATAAATGCTAATAGACTCAGCACCAATCTTCTACAAGTCCTAATGAGATATTCTCAGGAGTAAGAAAACCCCTTATTATTCTTAAACACCTTAATCAATCATCAAAGCATTGTACTTTGTACCCTCCTGAATGTGCCAGACGATGCCAGCTCATCTATTCCAGATTGAGGCAATCTAACACCTAAATCAAGAGCTAATTTAGCTCGACAATTTTCTCAATAGCGAACAGACACGGAAACGGAAACAAATCAATCGTCAACTGAGAGCCCGTTTACCCTTAAGGAGAAAAAAAATGGAAGTCATCGAATGAACTTGAGTCCCTCTATACATTGAGATTCAAGTTCGAAGGAAGAGGAAGAAGGCAAAGTCTTAATATGACTATGGATATATGAAACCATTGTACCTGTCTCGAGCTTACAGGTATATGAACTTCCTGCCTAAGGAAGTTTCTATACCATGTGATGGCGTAAGAAACCTTTAAAGTTCTTATTTCTAAGGATTGTCTTCCTTACAGCCCGACTCGGCTCGTCGAAGTATGTATAAACAACTTGCCTGATTAGTGTTGATCCTCTTAGTCGGTGCGGTTTATGAAACTTTGACTGGAAGACATACATAAGTCTGATAGTAGAAGACGACGACTGCTGTCTTCTTAAGACATTGGCTTATTTCTTAACATTTTATGAGGCAACGACAGAAATTCGATTAATCCGGTAAGGGATTTTGCTTTGTTTTTTGTTTTTTTTTTTTTACTTATTTATTTTGTCAGTTTGTTGCCCAAGAGTAAAGTAATTCATGAATATGTGGACAACACGGTTAAAATGAAAAAGAGAATAGGCTGCATACATACATTTATAATTTTATTGTTCAAAGTGCTAAACAAAGACAGAATTAAGCTATAAATTAAGAATAAGATGAATGGATTAAGAATTTACGATACTGTAAAGAGGATTTGGCCTTGAATTATGTAGCACATAGTTAAGATTCTGTGGAAGTCTGAAGAAGGAATGGGAATGGGCTGCTTTCAATAATGCAGTGAATGATTACTTCACATTTACTAGAATTTAGATGAATTTGACAAAGGAAGTATCATACTTTATCATACTAAAAAGACCCAATAATTTTTAATTTTTAATCTCCACACATATTTAATTTATCCGATTTTAATTTGCGATATTCTATGCTTGCTGATCATTCACATATAATCGTTCCAAAAATTTTACGGAAAATACATTGAAATTAAGTGTTTATTTAGTAAGTGACTAGAAAAATAGAGAAATTAAGCAGACAAATTAATTTTAATTGTATGAGAAACCCAAGATGAGTGATACCATAAAATTGCTATTAGACCAATACATATAGGCGGTAGTGGTGGTCATCAGTCGCACTACAAAGAATATGTAATATGTTGTATAATATTCTGTGGAGCAAACAAAGATCATTCAGCATCTTTCAGAATGCTAAATGACGAGTTTCGCTGAGGATGGGTATACTCAAGACTGAATTGTTGCGTGCATCAACTTTTAGACACGAAAAAATACGTCGGCTTTAGTTATTGTCCTATTGAGATAAAATATTGTAGGAAATTTAGACAAACTGTTGCAAGGCACAGTAATAAAAGTAGTAAAAATAAGTAAATTGTAATGAAATTAGTATATTAGGTAATACAACTATAAAGAGATGTTTTATAGCAGGAAACTTGGTGTCTTTACAAAGCTTTGCATCGATAGTAAATTCAAAACTTATCATGTAGCTCATTTTGGTCATGAAAAACGATTACCATCAAATATGTTCGAAAACTATATTGTTTGTTAATTTTAAAATCTATTAATTTTATCTAAATTGATAAATTTGCATTTGTGGCAATAGTAAGTTCTAACAATTATCTCCCATAAACTTTCACGATAGTTTTTTTCTTTTCTTTTTAACGCTCAGTAATCAGCATATAGAAAGTTGTCCGTCGTCATATAATATGCATTTAGACTACGATGCTTGTCGATAGTTAATTCATAATTGAACTGCATTCAAGTTAAAGTGTTTTTTTTTTCTTCCTAGTTTTACCCCACCGATCACTAAATGCACAGAGCAGTAATTTCGATCAGCAAATCTAACAGATTACTAGTTTAGAACTCTTAGTTCGTAACTGAGCTGTTAAAGGTACAGTTAGTACGTTGTCGGTCAGAATAGAAGGTCTGTGAAGTATATTAATTTCCACCCACGCCATATTGGCTGTTAGTTGGTGAGTGATTATTGTTGAAACAAAATTAAAGAATTTTGTTTTTATTTTGTGAAACTGATTTGATATCAAAATAACGAAAAAGTTAAAAATTGTGACATGTGAAGGGAACTTGTGCAAAAAGAGTGCGCACTTTTAAATGAATTTTACTAAAAGTGGACTGGCAGGAATGTGTTCCTAGAGTCAAAATAATTTTGATAAAGTTCGAAAGATGCTGAAATTATCCAAATATTATTTGTGAGTGCCTTCAAAAATATAGTTATAAGATCAAGTTGAAAGATTTGTAGTCCCTCCTAAGAATAAACTGCGTTTTTATACCCTAAATGAAATCATTGGATATACTAAGTTTGTCATTCCGTTTGTAACGCACAGAAATAATACTACCAGAGAAAAATGGGTTAGACACCCACGCATAAATATTAAAAGTTATTTTGATTTTTGTATGTCCGTCTGTCCGTCCGTCTTCACGATAACTCGAGAACGCGTTCTCTTAGAGAGCTGCAAATTTGAATACGGTTTTTTTTTTTTGTAAAAAAGAGTAAATGTAAGTTCAAAAATGGACTAAATCAAGTAGGGGCCTGGTGTTGCCATATAAAAAATTTTGGTTATTTACGTATACTGTAAAAACGATCAGTCCTACATGTTCTTATTGTACTGAAAAGTTCTCCAGAATATGAAATCCTATGAAATTGGTTATAAGCATTTTTACTGTCCGACGAACCGTTCTAGAATTATATGCGAAGTCCTACTTCAAAAATAAAACTTGCACAGATGGGTGACCATACGAAATTATATACGGGTATTTATCTAGGGTGTCAAAATAATTGGCCTTAGACCAATTCTAGGTTTTTTTACTTGTTGAATTGCTAAATATAACCATATTGATTTAAAACTTTTAAGAGATTATCAATTACACTTAACTTTTTCTAAATATAATTTTGAGATAACGAAATAACATAAAAACATGAAATTTTTCATGTGTGATACTAAAAATATTAAAGATTCCATTCGATTTTTGTATTTATTCACCTACTGGAATAGAGTCGTCAATAAAAATATTTTTTAAATGTGCTAACGATTTCATAAAAAATATTGGCGGAACTATTTATCGTTAAAGTTAGTTATAAGCGCCTTCAGTTGAATTAACACTTAGGCTTGTAATTTAAATATCTTAAAAAATTCTTCTTAACTAATAACTAGCCGATATAGTTTTGATCTGATCGTACATTTGTTAAAATTGCTTTGTATTACGACAAAAATTTTATTTAGATCATCTCTAAAATGATATTGATTAAAAAAAAACCGATTTAATTATCGATATTGAATAACACTATGTAGTAGAATCTACAGAAGTTAGAAAATCAATTTCCTTTAATAATCGCACGTCATTCGGGTTCAATTGTTTAAATTAAACAAAGTTAAGAGATAAAAGGGAACATTTTTTTTTCATTATTCCTACCTACTCTACTGGAAAGCATAAATAAAATGCAAGTAATCAAACGTAATCCGCATTTGTACCGCAGCTCCTGACATGAAAAGACGTTAGCCCTCTAAAAATTAATCACATCTCTCTTGAAGGTTCAGATCTAATCTATATAGCCAACATCTATCCTTAAGTAGAGGTAGGTAGGTATATAGATAGTTTTCAATGATTATCCATAGCTGAAGATAATTCATAGAATTTAAGAAAAGGAAAAATACCTAATGACCCTATTGTCCTGCCGAAAAAGGGCCATAACAAGCCAAAGATCAATACGTTACGCATGAGCCTGCAGCTACATGTGCATCGACAGTTTTTTTTGTATTCTTTTGAAAATTTTAAGAAAATATGAAAAGAAAGGACGTACACTGAAGTCAATCTTTGATCTTGGTATCCTTATACCTGAGTATATAACTACAATCATCTGCCATTTTATGCCTGTAAGATGCAACTAACTGCTGACGATCATTCGACAATTATTGACAATACTGGCATTTTCATAAAGGTCTTAATCTTTACCATTGTCATATTGTCAAATGTCTTTCAATACTTCAAATTGCAGCTGAATGAAGTTGTTTTAGGTATAGCCTGGGCAAATTGAAAGAAATTTTCCGGATGGAAACTTTCGGTGAGACATATCAGAAAGTTAGAGTATGCATTTTATGGACTTCCGTTAAAGTAATGCTCGGCAATCTGACAAATTGTAGGTAAACTTAACTAAATTTTTGAATTTAGTTCCGATTTTACACTTAATACTGTGGGAAATGTTGTTACTACGAAATTGTATTATTTTTTTGTTTGTTATTATTTTAACTTTGTTTACCAAGGATACCAATACTGTCATTCTCGAAAATAAAATTTCTTGCTGATTTACATAGTGTTTATATCACCTGAAGAACAAAAGATTGTTTTTTTTTTGGTTTGGTTACTTCCAGTAAAAAGAATTCAAATATTGTTAAAAAAATTCATATTTTCGCAAAAATTTTGAATGTAATAACAAACAAACAAAATATATAAGAATAAAAATATGATATTAGAGGCTCAGTCGTAAAAGGAATGTTTGTTGAAGGCATTTTCAAAATAGTAAATCCATTGAAGCATTGGTTATTAAGTTAAGTAACTAATACCTACGAGAAATTTACATCGCCCTACGCGCATGATAAGTTGGTCTAAAAAAAATGTACCCGCATATATGAAAGAGGAAGTACAGAGAGATAAGTTGACAGACATCAATAGCAATAGCAGAGGTGTAGAAACTAGGCCTGTTGATAAATTTTGAAGCTTTCAAAGTCGAATCTTTCGAAGTATGAACGTTTTGCCGAAGTTTTGTAGCTGTCGAAGCTTCGAAACATGAATAAAAATGCTTCAAAGCTTCGAATCATGAAATTTGAGCATACACATTATTCAATTTTAATTAATTTTCAAAAAAATTTATCCATTGTATAAATATATGTAAAATTCGGAAACATTTTTTACAGTATGTTTTAATATTTATTAATTCTGTTGAATGTGCCCCTGGATTGCTTTAAAAGTTGATATATCGCCAAAAAATAACTGCGCTATCCAACAGTGCCAAACTTTGAATTCTTTATGATACTTCGGTACTTCGTTGGTAAAACGTTCCTGCTTCGAAGGATTCAAGTCAAGACGATTTCATAGCCTTTGAGGTCGAATGCTTAAGCAAAACTAATTTTTCCTTTAGTACAATTTGGAACCTCATAAATTCCATATATCGAAAATAAGTCGAATCGAACAATAAATAGCAAAATTTTCTAGACGTATTGCCGCCACCATCTTGAAATTCTAAGTTTTGACCAAATATTTGTAATTTGCGATCCTGATAATCCTAGGATATTGATCGTGAGTCGAATCGAACCATAATAACAAAATTCAGCACTCATCTTGTAGGCGACATCTTGATTTTATATTATATAAAAGTGTTAAAATATATTGTCATGCAAGATCAATGAGTGTGCCAAATTTTAGCTCAAAGGCTCAACGGGAAGTGCGTCAAATTAACATTATAAATTTAGAATCACAGACACATTCTAACTTCGAAACTTCGAATTTCTTACGTTCGAAAACCGAAGCTTCGGCAAACTGCACAAAATGCAACACTTAGATTTTCGAGAAATCTATCATGAACAAGAGCTGTGTTCCTGCAAAATTTTTATGATTTAAATGAAAGGTATTTTGGTCATAAAAAATCTCCAAGAACTAGAATTTTGAACACATTTGTCTAGAAAAAAAAATAATAAACCAAGCAATCATTTACGATCTTGTTATATATAGGTCTGGAAAAAATACAGGTACACCAACTTCAAATTAACAAATCCATCCGAAAAGTATCTTCTTAGTATTCCATTAGAGTAAAACCTAATTAAGCTAATTCTGATAAATAGATCTCTGTCTGCATGAATCATTCTAATCACAGAGAGCTCTGAGTCTGTCTTGCCAACTAACCCCTCTTAAAATTTCTGTTAACTTGAAGCAATTGCCGCCCCTTTTTAAAAGGCCTCCCGTGGGCGCAATTTATTTCAAAGGTGCAGAAATGTGCTATAAAGTAGGAAGCGGCAGTTAAGTAAACTTAAGGAATTCATTGCTGCTGCTGCTGCTGTTTCTGTTTGCAAGAGCTAAAATTTTACTTGGGGTGAAAAACGGGTTACTTACTATATTTGCTCGAAGGGAAAGACTCAGCTACCTCAAATGACAATCAGAAGCGGTGCGAAAGATGTTAATTCATTTAAATTGCAAATTCATTCCAGCTCTGACTCGCTCTTCCTTATTTTCGTATTTTTTTTTAATCTTCGGAATGGATCTGCTTTGCCGCGAACATCTCTCCTCAAAAATGTTTCTTTAAAACCCTCTTGCCCGTCTTATCAGTTAGTCGATACTTTTCTTTACTGTTTCTTTGATTGAATTTGTATTGAGTGCCCGAAGGAATGATTGTTGAGATTTTTTGTTTTTTGATTTTGAGGGGTATTTTCTGAGATATATCTATATAGAAACTAACGCGATTTTATTGAGATGATATAAATAAAAACAAATCTACGAAATAACGTCATACTTCATGCCAGGATTTCGTGATATTAGTTTCATGGAAAGAGGCTAACGACTTGGTGTGTACTGGTTTAATGCAGTCTTAAAAAGCTTTTTCAAGTTTTCATCAGATTAAACAACTTTTATCGTTCTATATATCTACATACTTCATATTTTATTTGAAAAGTATATCCATAAGGAGTAAAGATAAAAGTGTAGGTTAATATTTTTATGATTTTGATGACGTCAAGTTGAGATGCTTGGTTTTATCGTGATCATGAAGGTTTTCTTTTTTATAAAACCGTGAAGAGTAAACAAAATAACAAATAACACGTTATATAAGGCTGTGGTATGATTTGATGTTTAATGATTTACGGGGGGAAATGTAATGATTAGTGGATTTCCTATTTTGACATTGACACAAAGACTCAAATCTCTGTCTTTATATTATTATACCATCGCCTGTACAGAGGATTACTTTAGTGAAAAGATGTAGGGAATTATATCGATATGATCGATTTGATACTCATATGAAGAACTTAGCTTACCTATTCTTTTTACTTGGAAAAACAGTAATGTCCAATAGTACACTCCTAACGCCAATGTATATGTAATGTGTATATATGTATGTAAAAGTACTTGATTTGCAAAAGGGTGAGTTTAAACTTTAAGCAAATATACTTAAACCTTGTACAAATGATTTTAAACCTTTAACAAAATATTTACACCTTTAACGAATGAGTTTCAATTGTTAAAAAAAGACTTAGAGCTTTAGAAAATAAATTCAAACTTTTAGCAAATATGTTCAAACTCTTATTTAAAATATTTTATTTCAAGTTAAGTAAACATTTCATACTAGTTTTTTTTTTCAAATTTTGGGTGCATATATAATCCGCAATATTTGTTATACATGTATACATATATTATATCTGCAATACTTCTTACTTTTCAGTCACCGGTTGACCATCCACTGGAGATAGTAAAACCATATCCATTATATAGTTGGAACAGTCATTAGGTGTGATTTGTTGCACAGATAGAATGAAATTCATAAACACATGAACCGTAGACTCTTCCAGACAAGACCCTTCTCGCAATATTTGCGGATTTAACTATTACCACCAATTTATTTTTTTAATGTATTCATAGCAGTACCGTTAAATTTCTTCATGATTCCTTTATATAAGCCGAATCGTACGGTTGTGGAATAATTTGCCATCGTATGTTAGTCCTTATACAGGTCACTACATATGTACATACATCAGCTTCTTCTCCAGTCATCCCTGATACCTTATTTTCATTATCTTATTTCCTTTTTTTTATCAAAGTTTTGCATTGCATCATACGGTATCGCCTAAGTTTTGGCTCACCGTAAAAAAAATATGTGTGCTCGGAGAGTTTGGGAGGTCCAGAACTCATTCCTTCAAAATATATCTTTGGAAGTCTCCAAAATTTTGGGAGATCACCTAAAAGTTCGTCCTCTTACTTCATCAGCAGAACAACTTTCGAAGTAAAATCCTAATCCACTAATTTTAATCTACTAACAGAAACTTGTTATTTTTTTCTGATTTCACACTTTATAATATATACATACACATTACATCTTCGAAGCCTATCCAAATACTCGTACGGTTTCTATTTTTATATGGTCATCGAATATTTCACCAGCAAACTATCATCTAACATACACATATACCTCAAACAGAAAATCTGGGATTACAATCCAAACAAAAGGAATAGTTTTAACAGGTCTCCTGAAGATCTTCTGGATCAATCACATTCAGCTCTAACAAACATATCAGATTGCATCATGAAGTTGTCATCGGCAGATGAAATCAGTTATTCGGTATAGCTCCCAAGATAGAAAAATAACAAAAGGAGCCTTAAAACACACCTCAAGAGATATAGGACAACATAAGCTTCGTAACGACATCCAGCTGTGTCGGATGAGACAAATAAGAGCCACAAAAAAAAGGAAAGGAAAAACAGTAATACACCGAGCCAAGGACTCATTGGAATTTCAAATTTTGACAATTTCTCCAGAGTTGAGACTACAGAAATTTGTCAGTTTACCTTCTTTTTTTTTTTATGCACCAACACGGGGACATCTATCATTTAAGAGGGTGTGTAATTTAATATAAAGAAGAGGTGACAAAAATAAACCGAAAACTTCTTATCTTATGTAGTGCTCAAAATTTTCTATCATAAAAAGCAGCCCCCGTACTTTTTGTAACTAAACAGCAATTTCCTGATTACATTCAACTCAAAGGATTTGAATTATAACAGAGCGGCGAGATTCCTATGGATGAAGAATATACCAAGAGGATCCAATTTCATGCCATCCCAAGTGATACTATAGGTGGTACCTTCGTGCGGCTTCACTATACAAACGTGTTGGCATTTTTTAATCCACTTTGAGTGGAATTTGTGGGAAACATGTGCAAGTTTGACGTGTTTACTGGCGGTGGGTAATTGTAGTAGCGGGTGGAATATCAATTTCATAATTTTACGAGTACTCTTTCGGTATTGGACGTTTTTGTCACGAAATTCAAGTGGCTTAATAAGGGAAGGAAGTCCATTGACCGAGTGTTATGAAAATTGTGGTGGTTTTTATCATTTAAAGGGCAAACCTGTCGTCACTTCCTGTTTTTTATTTTTATTTTTTTAGTTTCAGTAACCACATATTTAGGGATTTATGTGTGAGCTGACCAATATTGATTAAAATTTAAATAGAGTTATTGGTTAGTGAAAATTCTCTTGAGCTGTCGTTACTAAGCTGATGGAGTAGATTTTGTCTTCACCAGCTTAGCAACGACAGCTCAAGAGAATTTTCAAATATCTTCCGATGCGTTAACTCTTATTAGTTAGACTGTTTGCAAACGTTCCGACATCGTCGCACTCATTACCGGAATTAAAGGTGCATCAAAATGCACACGGTTAAGTTGCTTGTACACACTTCAGTTCGACACAACTGCGACATAAATGTCGAACGGCAGCAAAATGCGCTGTCGGAGTACCCGTTAGAAATCGTGTCGTCGCGTCGGTTGTATCGTATCGCTATCGTTACGTGGGCAAACATACTTAGTATTTAGTATGGCTCCTTGCTGTAATACCGTGTGAATAATCCATAGAATTGGAATATATACCGAACTTCTTTGAAGTTCGGAACCAACGTTAACGTCGAAATTCCATGCGATCAGTAATAGAACGTTAAGGATTAACTACATATAATGTGATTACATGATGTTTAAGGTAGCGAAAAGAAGAGATAGCTACGTACATTTTGATGCAATGTGAAAGTCAGTGAAAGTTAGCGAAAAGTATTTATAGTTACTTGAGTAATAAAATTTGTATTGATTTCAGTTCACTTAATCTGACTATGTATAGTTGGGTTACAGAGGTACAGAGCCTCGAAGACATTAGGAGATCTCGTAAATATGTCATGATGGTAGATTCCTTGCATAAAAGCCTTACTAACGTGTTAGAATTATATAGAAACTGCAATCAAATGTTGAATTATACTAATTGACCGGGATTATAATCGAAACTATGTTGGAGAATCGATGTGGAGGTATCTAACAATGGGACAATCGTAACGCTCCCGGGTTCGAATCTAAGATGAAGCAATGATTTTTTTCTGTATTCAACTTAGAGTCATTATTATACTAAGTCTTAATTTCTTTTCATGGTAATATATCAAAAACAAATATCAGCTTTCTAGTTAATGCATTTGTAGTTTTCTTCAACATTCTGTGCTGCTTAAAATTCATTACACTTAAGAGTTTCAGCTCAGCTAAAGACTAGAAGATTGTAACAAAAATACTTACAATCTCCAAATCAAGTCTATATAAATGATATAATCGAAATGAGTACCTAAATGTCAAACTTTACACCCTTACAATAGTTCAATCAGCGAACTATAATTTGAAAATACCCGAGCAACTGCCACTTTGATAATTACTCTAAGTAAATATCCTTTCTTATCCATAAATTTCATATAATCATCTTTGCAAGGATATTTTCTTCTATTCTTCGAAAGGGTGAAAAGTAATAATCCAAAACCACTAGAACAAATCAAAATTTACCCTATGAACAGATGCTATAGTGACATCTCATATAATATAATATAATTTTGCGTTCGGTTTTCGGTTCAATGCGTAGCAAAAGACGTTTCTAATAATTACTCGGCATACTGTCGCTCCCCCATACTTCTAGATATCCCAAATCTTGGGTGTAATTTTTATTTTTCCCATCCACATAATGTCATAAAACTCATTTTCCAATATCGCGCACACACAAAATAAAAGGGGGAGAAAACCTCAAGGGTGAATGATAATCAAGAAGTATTTACGTACTCATAGATCAGCTCCCATTTTTTTTCTCTTGATATATGACCCATAATTAATCCTCGTAAGCTCCAGTACCTCTTTCCAAAAGAAGATGATATATGTATATGTACTAGGATTTGGGAAAAATAGTAACTCATTTGGTTATAGAGAATAGTTTTTTTTTTATTTATTTTTTTTATATGCAGTGGTGGAACAAAAAGGACCTTTTTAAATCTTAGTAAAAGATTCTTCTAAATAATGATCAGCCTCTTAGCCGTCGGATTCGAATTGATGAGTTTCGCTTTATTTTCACTATTTCATGCCATCTATGTTAATTTCGATACCAGGTTACACCTTAATGCCCAACGATAGAAAGGTCGTATTGGGGGTGGGGTGGCTATTTACGTTAGAGATTACTTCAAAGGTAAGATAATTCAATCCTCTCGAGACCAAGATTTAGAATTCATCTGCGAATGTGTCCTGTCTGCAGTTTACTGTCCACCCTGTCCACTTTACACTGGAAAATACAATGGAGTTTGAAAATACCTTTTAAAATTTTTCTCATCAATGTTATTATCTTGAGACCTATCTCTCACACAGATACCTTCACACACTTCATGTAGTCAACATATTTGAATATTATTAATACTCTACCGACATATTGTAATACATACTTCCAATTCGTCGCTCCTTGATTTATTTCTCACAACTGATGAGAGTAAAGTTTTATTTCATAATTAAATAGAAGCTCCTAGCTTCCTTGACCATGATATGTTGTTCATGATATATGATCTCACACCTCGGCCTGTGAATTCAACAAATTGCTTCACGTACCGAGATTATAAAAATTTAAATATATCCGAGTGACGTTATTGCCTTGGAACGATATCGTACGCTGTATCATCGAATTCTTGAAAATCTAATTAATTAACTATCACTCTTAAGTGCGATCCTAAATTTCTTTCAAAGATTCTATGGAGAAACCTTAGACAGGCGGGGATATATAACACAGAAACCCAGCGTCATCGATTTGATACCAATGATTTGAATCGATTTTTTGCGTTTACTGATCCTAATCAATCTGCCTTAAATAATATTACAGTGTCCATCAGCAGTTCTGTACAAAACCGTAATAGTTTGTTCGCATTTCGCTGTATTGACTCTGATGAGCTTATCGGGGCCCTATACTCTATTAAATCGGATGCTACTGAACCGGACAACGTCTCTCCAAAGTTTGTCAAGATCCTAATGCCTTACATCGGACAACATATACCGTATGTATTTAATTTTTGTTTACCTCAGTCTGTTTTTCCATCAACTTCCTGTCAGAATTCGCTCCCTTCAAACCAACATGGATTTATTTCGGGCAGGTATACAACCACTAACTTGTTGGAATTTGTCTCGGATACCATTGATGGGTTTGCAAAGGGCTACCAGACAGATTGTATTTATACAGACTTTAGTAAAGCCTTCGACAAGTTATCTCACTCCGTGATTCTGTTTAAAATGGAACAGCATGGGTTTCCCCCAACATTTCTAAAATGGATGGAGTCTTATTTAGATAACAGGACATACCAAGTCTTATTCCGCCATTTCATCTCATGAGTCTTGTAGGCTTCGTCTGGCGTACCTCAAGGGAGTTACTTGGGCCCGTTGTTTTTATTCTGTCTATTTACATCATTGTCTCTGTTGTGAGGTACTGTAAGGTCTTGATTTATGCTGATGATGTTAAGCTTTCGCTGAGATTAAATCTGTTAACGATTGTGAACAGGTACAGGGTGACCTTCAAAAATTCTACAATTGGTGCAAGTGCAATAATTGGTACTCAATATGGACAAATGTGAGGTTATGACTTTCCATAGGAATCATACACCAAGCACTTATGATTATGAGTTCTCGGATTCCTCGATTCGCCGTGTGGGCTCTGTCTGTAACTTGGTTGTCAAATGTGACCACAGATTGAATTTTCTCCACTTGCTTTGTGAGACCACTCCTTGAATACGCTAGCCAGGTCTGGTCTCCATTTTACGGTACACACATCGACCGTAAAGAGTTTTTTCAGTGAAACTGCTCTCAAGCACCTACCCTGGCATATTTCATTCATTAATTCTTCCACCCTATGAGGATCGCTTGAAGCTTCTAAATATGCACTCGCTTAATAAACGTCGCATGGCTGCCGATGTAACTTTTGCATCAACTCTAAAACGCAAATATTGATTCTCCGTTCTTCTTAACAAAATCTCTTTCCGTGATAGTAAGCAGAATTTAAGAAGGCTACCTCTGTTGCATGTTAACTTCTTAAGGTCTAACTTTACCAAGCATGAACCTATTAATCGCATGTGTATTACTGTTAATAATACGGCTGAGCATTTTGATGTTGGCGTTTTTAAGCATGTTTTAAAAAAAGTCTATATAATATTGAATCTTTTTTGTTTATTTCACTTTCTTTTTTAATGTTTTTTTCGCTATGTTGCATTGCATGTAATTTCATTTCATCCAGTGTTTGATATACTAATGCTAACACCGACTAAGTAATGAAACGCATGTATTGTTGACCGTTTATTTATTAAACGTGTCACTACAACAAGCTTGTGTTAAGCTGGTTCTGATAGTCAATAGGATGGAAATTGGCTAAAGTAATATCTTTTCTGAAGAAGAACCTGGTTAGTAGTCTTGCAGACTTTCGCCCCATTAGCATTCTGTGTTTTCTGTCCAAAGTTCTCGAAAAGGTGATCTGTAATCAAATTCATAAGTAATTGAAGATAACAATTTGTTATCATGTTGGCAATCCAGTTTCTGACAGATTCATAGTTGTGAGAGAGCTTTGTTGAAGGTAACGTCGGATCTGAGAAGAAGCGTGAATAATGATGAGGTTAGGGTAATTGTCATGGTAGGTTTGTCAGAGACCTTTGATAGCGTTCACCATCGAATACTGCAAAATAAACTGTCTTAAATTTTGGGTTTCTCAGCCTCAGCAACTAATTTGACTGGATGCTTTCTTGATGGGAGATTTCAGCAGGTGTATGTAAATAATTTGCACTTCGATATGTTACCATTGCACTATGGAGTACCTCAAGGGACTGTCCTAGGAACCATATTGTTTAGTATGTTCATAAATGATTTACCCAATATCACTCTCGATGTTAACATCCACTCCACTAGTATGCCGACGATGTTCAGTTATACTACAGCAGGCCTATTGTGCTTTTGTAGGACTGTATGGTTTGGATAAATGATGATTTGGGCAGAGTTTATAATTGGTCGCTACACAACCAACTTCCGCTGAACTCTGGAAAATCTCAATGTCTTGTATCATATCACAGTACTGTATTAACATCCATCCCCCCAATATTATTTGCAGGACAAGCACTGCCGATTGTAGAAATCATGACTAATCTCGGTGTAAAGATGAACTCTAGATTGACGTGCTGCGATCATATTGCAGCTATTGTTGGCGGTTTACGGAGACTGTGGCTGTCAGCACAAATCCTAAATACCAAGCATTAAGATGAACCTGATCAAGACTCTGATTTTACCCCATTTCTATCACGGCAGTTCAATCTATTCTAAGTAAGGCTTTCTATGCTTGCCTATGTTAAGTTTTGCCTTTAACGACTGTGTAAGATTCGTTTTTGATCTTCGAAGTTTCGATCATGTTTTCCAGTTTTAGTCTATGCTACTTGGTTGCCCTCTGGAGGCATATCTTATACGTAAATCCCTATTCTACCTCCATACGCTTATACGTCGTAGTAAACTAATCTACCTAAGCAGATTCAGTTTCTGCAGTCATCGCGGCATCATAACCGACGAGGGCATACTACAAGAGAAATTTCTTGAGCAGCTGTTCAATACACCCTTATTCGCCAGTGTGTAAAAAACAACAGTGAACCACTACATCCTTATTCACCAGTGTGTAAAAAACAACGTGCCTGGTTATTGAAAATGTAAACATTTCTACTCCACATAAAACAGGTATATTATTTCTCTTTGTCACACACATGCTCAATTTCCTTAAAGCTACATGCAATTCTTGCTTTCAAATATTATAATCATTTTTTTATCTTATTTTTTCAAATGATATCCTATTCTCGTGGGTAATCTCTTACTATCGATCATCTGTTCAAGAAATTTCTCTTGTAGTATGCCCTTGTCGATCATAACAATATGATTCCCCAACATAACAGGCGAGTTCAGGAGGGCTCTTACTTTGTGCAAATAGCACGAGTTTGGAACAATTTTCCATACAATATGCCACTGTTAGTGCTTTTGGCAGTTTTAAGAATTTAGTTAGTTCTATTAGCTTACAGGGGATTACTTCTGCTATTTATTTAGTTTTTTATATTTTGTTTACTGTATTTTTATATCAAAGGACTCATAGTATTTTCTTTTTGTAACCTTATAATTTAACAAGTAAATTTATAAGAGTGTAATCTTGCGTGTACATTACCAGCTTGTAAATAAATTGAATTGAATTGAATTGAATGTTTTTCCATTATAGCTCTTATCCAATACCTACCGTTTCAATTTTATTTCAAGATCTTACATCTTACATGACCATCCCACTGAATACAGAAGGCAAGGGGTATGTTATATACTGCCATGACGTAATTTAGATCTGCCTCCAGTAGTGGCTGTTTTTAGTTACCATAAATAACAAAAGGATTCTAGTTAGTAGAGATTGGGAGTCAAAGAACTTTTCTATACAGGGTGTTTCAGAATAAATGGGAAGTATTTTAGGGGTGAGTATTACCACCGAGAAGTACAAAAATTCTCCCTATACAAATGTAAATGCGTTATTTGGACAGTATGGGAGTTTGTGATTTTATTATTCTTTCCTAACATTCTGTAATAATTCTTTTTTATACACACTTTAGAGATCGATTTTTCGTCAAGAACAGTTGCATGCATGTAGGTACGTGTGAAACAAGAGCCAATCGAACAGTAACATTCTGATATTTCCAGATTCTGAAAAATGGTTGTTTATAATGCTTTTTTAGTCCAGTAAAATTAGAAAAAATAGAAAAAATAACTGGTAAAAAGCTATAAATTGGTGGAGACTTTTATTTTGGCATACTTTTGAAGATAGTAAATGTCCTGACCTCTACCTCCAAGGCTCGATCCGCCATATTGAAAAAAATGTGCTCCAATCCAGTTTTTTTCAGCATATCTCGGTAATCGTAGATCCGATCGCGATGAAAGTTATTATAAAAATTAAAAGCTCATTCATTCTCTATAAAATATGTATAATTCACTTTATTCATATCTTCAATATTTGTTCTGTTATACAGTGTTAAATATAAATGTATTTTCGTTTTTAGGCTGTGGTTAGAATCACACTCTCTGTCTAGAGCCTATAAAAAAAGTATTAATCAACAAAAATGGCCAAATTTATGTGTAATGTTTCTCATACACATAAAAATTTGGCAACTCCTATTTAGTATTATTGTGAATACTCCCAGTAGCCTTTTCTATGAGGTTTTACTGAACTGGAGGTTGTGAATTTGCGGGGCTATCATCATCATCATCCTTTCTTCATCATCGATCACGCACAAATCATCCCCGTCAAGCTCCCTCTCGACGGAACTTTCCTTTGCTAGGTCAGAAGTAGAATTTGAGATGTGATGTAAGGAAGCCCAAATATTTTCGTAGAAAATTACTGGACATTTTTTGAAATATAGATTCAAGAGCACAGCGTATAAGTAAAAATTGTTGCTGTGAAGATATGAATAAAATGAATTATACCTTTTTTATAGAGAATTTAATGAGCTTTCATTTTTATAATAACTTTCATTGCGATCGGATTAAAAATTACCGAGATATGCTGAAAAAACTGAATTGGAACACCTTTTTTTTCAAGATGGCGATCGAGGTCAGGACTTTTACCATTTTCAAAAGTATGCCAAAATAAAGGTCTCCACCAATTTATACCTTTTACCGGTTATTTTTTCTATTTATATTATTTTAATCTATTTTGACTGGACTAGTTAGAAAACTGGATAAAGTTTGGAAAAATTTCTTTTTTATTTCAATTTTTTGACTCTGTCATCCTGTAACTGCCGACAAAAGAGGAGTAGAGCTGATTGAGTATTTTTTTTTTTTTAAAGCTTAGTCAGTTGGATATCATTTCGCAGTAATACTATCTTTACATGGTGTATAATAAATAACCTTCCATCCAAATTTTTGTTCATCTCAACGTCCTACCTCCAAAATATTTCTCATTTATGCCGAAGCACCGTGTATATTATCGCCCGACATTCTTTAACTCCGCGTATACACCTAGTTTTAATTTATATGTTCATTGTTCAAGACACGTCAGATAATGTCCATTTTTAATTTACACTTTTACCTTTATCACTTGTCCAGAACAATTTACTGACAGGTTCATATTACGACGACCAGCCAGCGCCCACGCCTGTTATTATACCCCAATTCCTCTCCACGTGAAAAATATTATCGCTAATAACAGGCTGCCAGGTTGCCCTTAGTTCTGATGTCAATTATCGACTTCTTAGCCGTCTTTTCGTCGACATTTTTAAAAGATCGATTACAATAATTCAAGGAACCGTTAATGGAAGTATTTTGCTGGCGACGACAAGCCTGAATAGCAGCATATGACCACCGAAAACTCTCTTGTGTTCTTTAAGATGACACTTCCAGGAATCAAAGAAGCACCCCTCTGCGATTTCTATGATTTGGAACAAAAGCAAATCATAGGCTTGTGGTTATCTTTCATTTTGCCATCTTAACAGGGGTGACTTTATGTCTGAAGTTTATTATATTACAACCTGTGCCCTTATCAAGACAGGTGCTGCGTAACATAGGTCCGGAGATTTTATCTTTGCCTCTGTGGCTACGGACATAATAAGTGACAGGTGGAAAAGTAAAAGTTGGCAGGATATGTACCTTTGATTCTTTTAGTTGAATGTGGTATTTTCGATTTTGTTGTCAATGATGTTTTTTTTGTTTTTTTTTTTTTATTTGAGGGAAAATTTTCTTATTGGCAAAGCTTGAAATGGCTTTTTTATCTACGCATGGTTATTATCTAACCAAAATAAATTATATTTTAAAAGTGCAAAAATGTCAAGTTGTTTTTGGTGAAATGTCTCCAAAATAGAACGGAGGAGTATTGATTATTAGATTTTCTTTTAATTTAAAAAAATATATATCTAATAAATGCATTAAAGGATGTGAACTCTTGCAGAGAGGCTTCTGATTCCACATAGTTTGTTATACTTACATAGGTTAACAGTGTTCATGAGAAGACCAAATAAAATGAGTCCCGATCGTAGTTGAAAATTTTATAGCGCAAAAGGAAAGTTCTTGGTTGGTGAACTTAAAGTTATTTCAATGTGAAGACAACTGTTTTACTGACCAAGGAAATGACTATCTCCCTTATTTTAGGTATCAGAATTGAGGTGATAACTTCTCGCTTTTAACATAGTCTTAATTTCATCTTGTAAGCCCGCGGTGGTATGGTTATCAAGATATATATTTCTAATTAAGGTCCTCGAAAAAGACGTCCATTTCGGTATTATTCTCCAATTTGGAGCCATCTTAATATGTATGTGATGTCTGCCAAGGTCTTAAGCACTTGTTTGATTCCCATTCTGCCTTAACTGAAATTGTTATCATAAAGTTGTCTAATAATATGATTTCAAGGAGGTAATCATTGAACTTCTTAATATAGTATTAAGCTGGATAGGCCGCACAACTTTAAAAAATTAACTTTCTGGAACTCTCACTATATGGTGAATTCAGTTTCGATTTCGGTGCGATCTCACAGTTTTGATGGCTGCCTCTTATCACTATGATTTTGTACGGATTTAAATTTGAAGTGGTCGTGCATCTCAGAGAAGCTAAATTTATCCAATATCTCACTTTACTTAACGATTCGGATATTTTTTGAATTTTGATTTTTGACTCAAAAATTATAATTTTTACTTACTTTATGGAAATACGTAAATGATCGACTCCATTTATTTATAGACTTTTGCTAGCATAAGGAAAATAGTTCATGCAATGTTAGCGCATATTTTAAATATAACATAAACTTGATAGCGCCATCACATTATAACTATACCGCCTGCTACTAATACAATTTTTTACTTAGTTTGACACCCACTTGGTATCCTTCCCCTACAACAAACTACATTAGAACACAAATATATGTAAATACTGCTGCACAACGTATTTCATATAATTTCTTTTGCTTCTAATATCCATTTATAACCTGATGTGCCCACTGTCAGGGGGAGCTGTTAAATGATGCATTAAATGGTGTTTAAGGATTAATTGTGTTAGATATGATGCGCGCCATCACCCCACAATGAACATACCAAAATCCTTTCCTAATAATGTCCACATCCACCCAGATTAGAAAATTATAAAATCTTGCTTTAGGGAAATAAATATTTCACATGAATGCACTTCTCCCCCATAAAGTGGAGGCCTTAAGACTTTCATCTTGGGATGGGAATTTCGATCTGTGACATGACATCTCCTTACTTACTCTTAATTTAGGGCTTGAAATCCTTCAATGGATGATGATGATGATGATCATGATACACGGAGCGAGAAAATTTCTTTACGCATATGTTGAATTTCACGAGAAAATATTTAAGGGTGGGTCGTCATTCTTGTACGTGGGTATAAACGACAACATTCAGGCGCTCAAATTACGACAAACAAACAGGGAAAATTAAGGAATGCAGCCGGGATCTGTTACAAGGAGACCACAGACAGTATGTACGTACATAGTGCATTAAGTGACACGTTAATAAGGAGGTTTCATCCTAAGAAATCTGGTCATTCATTTCTGTCGTATGGAACGATAATTGGCTTTAATTAACCACTCTTGAAATTGAAACTATGTTTGTTGTCCTAATTAAGTTGATTTTAAGAGAAATGATATATTTTACGAATGTGGTTTGTTCGTAGAAATCTGGGAAGTCACCATAAGCTGCCGTTCATTTTAATTTATGACATGAAATTCGTTGAAAATAATTGCGTACCTTTCCTGTACTGAAATCTTTCATTCTTATGCCTCCCTGATTTATGAGAAACTATACCTCCTGTTTAAAAAACCTTGATATATGTCTAACCAAAATCGTATCGGGACCTACATTTCCTAATCCTTTAATTACGATGCAGCACACATGACATTTTCATTGAAATAGAGAAAAGTCTTAAGGGCGGTTATTTGCTAATTATTGAATGAATTCATAATTAGCCAAGCGATGGATATTCATCCTTGATTTAGTTCCATCTATACTTTACTGCAACACTTAGCTCAGAGAATTTTTTTAATTTAATTTTGAACATTTTTTCGGGATGCTATGCCTTGCTTTCCATATCTGCAGCATTTATTTTTCACTGTAAGGTTCTTCATTGCGTGATTCATTCTGCGTTCAGATCAATGGGATTAATCACAATGAAGTGGATGCTGTGCTGATTTTATCTATTTGGAGTAATTCAAAACATTAATTTCAAGGAAAGATCCGAAATCATGTTAAGTCTTAACATGAATGAAGGTTTTAGAGAAAAAAAGGGCCAGAAGGCAGCACTAAAATGATGTTCAACTGATACAGACGAAAGACAGACAGACGTGAGCAGATGTTATGTGTTCAAATTTTTCTTTTTAATTGTGCGGCGTGGTTTTTGTGTTTTTGATTTTTTTTTATCTTTAATAAAATTGGAAAAAAAAGTTAATTGGTTGACGGTTTACTAATGAGATCCATAAGACCAGGTGCAGTATTTTACACAAGCGCAATAGAGAATTTTTTTAATTTTTTTTTGAAATTGGAAGAAGAAGATGGAATTAAATTAAATTATATGTAGTAGCGATTTCTATCGTTTGAAGACTGTGTTCGCCTAGTTCTAAAAAGGTACTGAATGTTAATTTAAAGTTCAAATACAAAACAATCTGACTATTGCTATTGGTTGCCGCATATAAATTGGTTTTTGAACTCATTAATTTCAACTGCTAGAAGTCCTCTTTTGTATTCTTATTGTTCTGAAACCGTTTACTTCGAAAGAAGACATTTAAATGTCGAAACAGATTCTACCTATTATTTATGACAGTACAGAGGAGTACTATGGCTTTGCCAAAATCTGACAACCAATTTTGTGGCTTGTCACACAAATCTTGGCTCAACCCTATTGACTAATGTCGGCACTGTTTTTCACATTATTATATCTCGAGAATATGAGTAGAGGAAGGACTACTGTTCAGAAAACAGTCAGCAATACTACAAAATACCAGATTACAATTATATATGCCTAACGGCTTCATAATACCAGATTTTTCAACCATGGGATTGGAAAGAAAACAAATTTTTTTTTCAATCTCTTGGAAAATGTACACCAAACTTTCTGTTAAATTTCTTTTCTTTCTTTTATTTTTTCAAGTCACTCAATTTCACTATTTGGAACCTGTTGATGAGTCAAAACCAAGACTTGAAACTTGTCACCCAAAATCAAATGGGTTGTGTGATAAAATAACAAATAAACAATTTTTTTTTAGCTTTTGCTATATACCGGAGAATCAAAAAAAAATGCCTTCTTGAACAAATATTTAAAAATAGGAGATACCGTCAATATTTACCCCCTTTTTGAATTTTTGTTTAAAAATATGTAGAGTAATTGGTTTGGAGCATAGGTAATTGGTTCGCGATTAATTTTGATAAAATTTACTATATTACAAACATAAAACATAATTTCTGGGAGTAGGGGAAGTAATAAGATTTATTTTGGTCCAATATATTTCATGGGTATCGTTATGCACACAGAGAGTGGAAGGGAGTTAAAGACGATTTTGATACAAATTTTAGTTGTTTTAGCAGTTTTATAGAAAAGTTTGATATCTAAAATGAAAAATGGTTATTAACCATTATATATGTAAAATCAATTTCGTTTGGTGTTGATGTGTAGCTTATATGGTTTTCAGATGAATATGTTAACCCTGAATTTTTCCATACATTTATAATCCATGGAGTGGGAAATCTTTTCAAATGAGAATAGGATTGATTTTAAAAAGATTTTTTTTAGAGAGTACGAAGGTGATTGTAATAGGCTGTTTTTGTATCACAATCAGGGTATATATTTGGAAATAACCGCGGTTTATATTTTGGAGGTTTTCGCCAATATCTTCGCAATTTTCACTTAAAACCTGTGCATATTTAATTTATTTTTTGTTCCCCATTTTCGATGTCCTCAGGTCGGTGTCGGATCGAAAGTATGTATCTAAAAAATGTTTCTTTTAGGTGTTATTGGTATTGGCTATAATTCTGGTAGAATCTTGCTACTTCCAGTAGTTTGGGAAAAGGATTGAAGGATTGATTGTAGCCGGATACATCCACTTTTAGTTCCGAAAACTCTCGACGATTTGGTATGTCCATACATATTTTACCAATATTTTCTCGTAGAAGCTCAGAGGCAGTGAAGAATAAAGTTTCATGCGTCGAACTTTCAGAGAGCATAGAAACCATTTGTCAAATTGCACTATGCACACTAATCTTACCCTTACAACTAGGTACAAAACTAAAATTTGTCTGTGGTTTATAATTTGCTTTAAACTTAAATCGAGGGTTTTATAATATCGAAATTTTTAATCGTTCCAAAAGAATTCCAAAATGATATCGCATTGTTTGACTTAACTCCAAATCTACTAGCCTTTTGAGCAATTACTGTTTCATGAAACTAACACCTTTTGAACTGTAGTAAGTTTGTACCAGGGGCGCTCCATATATTACGGCGTAACTCCAAATAGTGTACAAATCCTTTTAGCAGCTTTAATGTGTTATAAAAAAAAACGACTGAATCTCATTGAAATTCCAACACAACAGCCGCGAGTGAATCAATTTATTTATCTGAACTGTTTCATCACAGTTTACACGGCTTATCAGCACCGAGGGCATTCGCAGAGGCATTTGTTAGTCCAGTAAATCCAGAGATAAAATTTCACCACATTACGCGGTAAAATTTGAAAAACAAATAAAAGGGGTGAAAGACAGCCAAGAGTAGAAGACAAACATTCGTTTCGGATTTTCACAAATTTCACGGTACGCCTGGTCTGAAGCGCTGTCGTCTATAAAAAAAACAAACTGGTGATATTTAAGGTCACATATTTTAGTGGGAAGCGGACAAAAGGAGGTTATACAGTAAATTTTTCATTAATGAAAATCCCCGAAAGTAATAAAACACATTTTGCTATTCCTATCAATGGTCTTAAGTTTTTGAATAGTGGGCGACTGAACATTTAAGGGTGGCGTTCGTGGCTTGTTCTATGTAAGCAATGGGGTGGTAGACGTTTCGCCTCCCTTGTACCATTGAAGGGGATGGTCGAACGCAATCAACTAAATCTTCGAGGCATGTGGTGTTATGATCACTTTTTACAACCCCCGGTGCACAGTTATTCATGGATATATAAAATTCCCCTAAGCCCCCTAGTATAGTTGTTAAACTCATTCCTAAGCACAGAACTGTGTTGGGGTGAAGTCAGTTGAGGCATTCAATTCCAACCCCCTTTATTATGGTAATATTCGGATGCAATGCGAGAAGATCTGACAAAATTACATTTCTGCAGATGATTTTCTCAAAGTCATCATCTACTCCCACCGGGATAATGACACCCTGACAAACGCATGCCAGCTACTATTGCTAACTACCCGACAGCCTCCCTCAAAGTTGAACGAGATATGGGGGGGTTAGGCAACTACCTTTGCACATGTTGCAGTCGAGTAAGAGTTTCCCGTTTGAAATTATTTTCTCTGACTAAAACTTTTTCTCGCCCCCGAATAGTAGGGTGGGTAGCGGTAGTAGTAGGCCTATGAGACCGTTGTACTGTCCTCCTTGGTATTCCTTGTAAAACACGTTCCAAGGTTAGGGAAGCCACTGAGAGGGCGAATGAATGATGATGGGGATGAAAGTTACAATCCAAGTACTGAAATGATTTTGTAAGTGGGCAAATAAAGTGTTAGGGGAGGAAATTATTTGATTTTTAGATTGTTTCTAGTGGCAACTCTAAAGATTTCTTTTTCTCTTTTGTGCGATTGTCAACTTATTCTGTATGACTCCTTTGGGGCTCGGCGCTCAACTCTTATATTGGGGAATAAATAAGAAATTGTCGACGACGACGACGACGTAAGTGATTCTGAGTTGTGTTTACTTTTTGGATATCCTGTCGAGCACTTTGAAGATAAGTAGCCATTTTATCCCGTAAAGATGTATTTAAATAGTACTTAGACGTTATTTGGACTGATATCCTTTTTATCTGTATGAAGTGGTTATAAAGACTTTTAAAGAGATACTCTTTTTGAGATCTCTTACCTTAATTAATAACGAAGTGAAAATCTTTGTTTGCTTATGGAGGACATGCAGTCGTCTGTGATAGAGCATACGTTTTATAATGAATGTGGTAAAACTAACAAAGTTAGAATAATGCGGGTGTTTGAGGATTTTTGTTTTGAAAGTAATGACTCATTTTGCTATAAAATGGGACTGTATTCACAATTTTAGTGCAGAATTGTTTCTGTTCGATATCTGAAAGGTTGGACTACTATTGATTTACAACTTTTGCACTCATAAATTTCCATGGAACACATGTTCTTGTAAACCTGCTATAAACAGATGTTGCATTGATTGTTGTTTCAGGTTTTCGCAGTGGTTTTCATAGCAGGTTTTACCACAAGTTTGCGGCAAGAATACAATATTTATAGAGAAGTGAGATCAAGGAAATTGTTTTCTTTTTAATAATTTTTAATTGCATTTGGCCGTTCACATATATTAAGTACGTGTTCATCCAAGCTTACGAGAAATCCAATCAATTCTAAGGGCGAGTGAAACATTTGATTTTTTTTTAATTTATACAGATGTGACTGTATATATGTATATATATATGCATTATGTCCATTGAGATCAAACTGTTTCAAAATTGTCGTGGATTATGTACTGTGTGTGAGGTGGGTAGAGAAAACATAGATTTTTTTTTCTAAAAAAAGTCATTCCATGGCATTATTATTGACATTAGGGTAATATAAAAGCAAAATTCTGAATATTAAGCAAAAGTTACTAAACAATAAAACAAGCGCATGACAAATAAAAATAATATTCGTTCTCCACCCCTGAATTGCTATCACATATTGCCGTGACCAAGATTCGAACCTGGGTTACTACGGCCACAACGTAGGGTCCTAACCACTAGACGATCGCGGCTACTGGAGAACTATTATGATCGCATTCGATTTCGAAAAATTTAATGTCAGTTCACCAAAAAAGGTTTAAGGCTAAAACACAATGTGAGCGACACGACAAATACGCCGTAAAAAACGCTGCCAATTGGGTTCTAATAACCCGAAGATGTATGGTATAAAATACAATGTTGACGAAACCGTTCGACGCTGTCGTCGAATTGGGAAATTTGAAATTTGTCGCACGTAGTGGGTGCGTTTAGCCAAATAAAGATTTGGGTTGCGTTCATATGTATTGTTTAACGTTTATTTTAATCATATATTTTACTTGATAGATTAAAAATATCAAGCAATAAACAATGCCATGGGAAATATCAAAGTTAGTTAAATAAAAAATGACAGAAAAGTTAATTGAGGCGGTAAAATGTCGCCGTATTTTATACGGGAAAATGCATCCGCATAGAAAATCCGGCCAAGTTTTATATAACTCTTGGACCCACCTTCTTCTTCTATGGGGGCTATGTTTTTTTTTAAACTGTTTTTATTTATTTATAGTGTCGCTCACATTATGTTTTACCCTTTACTATCTGATCATGAAATAACTACTTGTTCAGTTTAAAGCTGGTTTAAGCAATTTAACCGACCGTGGCATTGGTCTAGTCTAAGACAAATCTTACAAAATCTATTTAAAAAATAATAATTATAGTAATAGTTAGTACAGAAACCCTCAACTCGAAGATCTCAACAATACAAAGTGAGAGTAAAGATGAACTTTGGTGCGGATAACTTGTGCCGGGAATAACTATAGAAATTTTTTCCCAAAAGATACTAACTAATAAAAAATTATATTCGTTCTCCAGCTGTTACAATGTATTAACACACATTGCCGTGACCAGGATTCGAACCTGGGTTACTACGGCCACAACGTAGGGTCCTAACCACTAGACGATCACGGCTATTGGAGAACTGTTGTAATCGCATTCGATTTCCAAAAATTTCATTCCAGTTTACCAAAAAAGGTAATAATTTATCGTATCATTTTCATCAGTCTAAAATGTTAACTGCATATTCTAACGGCATGTAAAAATGTATTTCTCAGCAAAACTCGAACTGAAAATATCCAACAACTTAGCAATGAAGTTGAAACTTACCTCTAAAATAATTTGCATCATGTAAAAAAAAGCATTGCATTTTAGTTGAGAATTAATCTCAAGAGTTATTTGCTTGTATACCTGCATATGTATGTCATTATTAAAAGCTCCAAACTTGACAAAGCTTAAAGCTAGTGATATTAAATATTGCATACAATTTGCAAGCACCATGGTTGGTAAGTAAAAATATATAGAATGTTCACCATGATAGCTTATGTCACATATGCCCATTATAATGCAAGTCAACTAAAATATTTGCCGCAACTTAGTCGTATTCTCTGGCTTCACGATATTATGTACTTAATACAATAGCTAAGATCATTTTTTTATTTAATTTAAATGGGTTTAAATTATTATATTATTAAAAATTTTACTCTAATAAATATTTACTTTCTACCACCCTGGTATGCTACCTATTTCTCTAAATTTTCTTCGTTGATATAACTAAGTCTAAAATATATATGTTAACATGATAGGTGTTTGCACCTTTGACTCACAATCCATAGAGTGCATAAATGTACCTGTGACATTCTTTAATAAAAATTAATGAATTATTGCTTCTTCAGTAGTGCGCCCTAAAAAAAAAAAAATTAAGTAAAAAGCTAGAATTGGTTTAAGACTAATTCTTATGATGCCCGTATGTAATTTCGTATGGTCACCCATCTGTGCAAGTTTGATTTTTGAAGTGATTTTTCGCTTCTATTTCTAAAACGGTTCGTCGGACTGTAAAAATGATTATAACCAATTTTATAGGATTTCATATTCTGAAGAATATTTCAGTACAATAAAAAATAAAAACGTCTAGGGCTGATTGTTTTTACAGTATACGTAAAAAACCTAAATTCGTATATGGCAAAACAAGGAGGGGTTGCCCGATTTAGTTAATTTTTGAAACTTTATTTACTATTACTATGAAAACACCGTGTACAAAATTTCAGCTTTCTACTTCGACGCGTTCTCATGCAGTATTCAAATATATAGTGAAAAACGAAAATTTTGTATGGCAGCCCTACGAAGGAGTTGTCGGATTCGTCCCATTTCGAACTTGAATTTGCATTATTTTTAAAAAATATGTGTACAAAATTTCAGCTCTCTTCGTTGACGCGTTGACAGGTGCTGTCCAAATACATATATAGTAAAGAATGAAATTTTTGTATGGTAACCCTACGAAGGAGTTACCCGAGTTGTCCGATTTTCGAACTTGAATCTACTTTGTTTTCTTTTTAAAGAACTTACGCAAAATTTCAGCTCTCTAAGTGAACGCTTTCTTGAATTATCGTGACGACGGACGGAGGGGCGAACGGAAGACGGACATGAAAAATCAAAATAACTTTTAATATTATTTCTGTGTGGTACAAACGGAATATACAAACTTAGTATACCCTATGATTTCATCTATGGTATAAAAACACCAGTATTAACCCTAGCTTTTACAAAATGTAAACTTATTGGAAATAAATTTAAAAACTGTGTGGATTTAGTGAGATTTGCGTAAAATGTCAGATCACTTTTTGAGATTCTCAAGATTAAATGGATCACAAATTTCCCTTAAAATATTCAAATCTCCAGCCCACCCAAAATGTACAGCTGCCAAGCTTTATATGTATTTATTCTAGAAAAAGTATTTTTTCATAACTATTATTTCTGTAAGCGTAAGCTGAAAAATCAATATGAGATTATTATATTTTTGACGAAAATTCTACAGACAAATAATTTCTTGCAATTTAATTCAAGCTTTGAAAATTGGGTAATTCATTCACATTAACCCATCTTTACTCCGAAACAACATTTTTTGTTCCTCTCGATATTATTATGAACCAGGTCGCTTACACTATTTTCAAGTGACTCTTTACCCTTAGAAATAACGAACCGAAAAACTAAGTGCCTACAGAGCCATCTGAAGATTTGAAATGACCCTTCTCATATATCTACACATATTTCTAGGGCATATGCTTCTTCGAAAGATATTCAATGTATGTATTCCATTCTATTTTACCATACCCTTAAGGCTTTCTACGTGGCAAAAGCATAAGTGTAAACATATATCTACAGATTATTTTTAAAAATGGTTATCGGTACGATATTCGATGTATTTTACTAAAGATGGTGTAACTAAAAACAAATCACTTGTGACATAATATTTTGTTAAGGAGAATTTGCAGTTGCAATAGAATAGGGAAAATGAAGACATACGAACGAAAATTGATGACCGGTAAACCTAAAAATATTCTGGCACTTGGGCCGGTAATAGGTTAGGTTAGTTAAGAGGGGTGCCGGTAGACGACTAGCCTGCATCACTTAGAGCTCTAGTTGTGCCCCTAGACCTCAAGAGATAACCTTTCAAGCCGCCCCAGATCCATCTTGTTTCCCTTAGGAAACTCAGGATATATCTAAGACTCTTTACCTAAATTCATCCTGCTTCTCTCAGAAAACTCGTATACATCTGAACTCCATAATTTGTAGCTCCCGCAGACATGAAAAGAAGTAGCTACCCAATAGCCTCCCTCTTTTATTCATCAAAGCGGGGAACTAGCAAAGCATGTTTTGGACGAATTGGATTTGATCGGAGTGCTTACAGCTCCTGCAGGAATCGTTTGCTGCTATACCCAGTCTTCTAGCATGATCTCCTATGGCCTAGTGACCCGTAATGACCCCTACTAGATTCCTGGTATTTGTTCTGCTGCCAATAAGCAGTTATCTTCCTGTCATATGCAGGCCCCTGATGATTTCCCCTTTTAAAGCTCCAACTGGGATCATCATATAAGCTACCGCTGCGGAGCTATCCATTTCAGAGCACTTTTTGACTATTTCATCAGCCATATTCTTATTGTCAAGTACCCAGCATGAGGTCACCATGTCCCAATTCCTCAAGGCTGGTCTTGCATAACTGCACCAATTTTGATTTTACCAGCACAGCATCCAAAGCTTTGATGGCTGCCTGGCTATCGGTATATATACAGATGTGTCGTGAGGGCTCTCTGCACATGGATAGCAATATTGCCGCCTGATAAACCGCTTCGAGCTCTGCCTGAAAAACACTGCATTTGTCAGGCCGTCTATAAGACTCATGCCACTTGAGATCTCTGGAGTACACTCCAGTCTCTGTGCCCACAGTCGACTTGGAATCATCCGTAAAAATAGAAATATCGGATGTTACGACCATCTCTTTCCAATCCCAATCATTCCTGGTGGGCCGGTAATAGTTTTTATGATCATAGGAAATACTCAATTTGGTCTTGGGAATATACTCGAACATTTTCCTTCGGAATGATTATTCTTTTCCTAGATTTTATTACGTTTCGAATATTTTGTTACCTCCAACATTTAGAATTTAATGTTTTATTGCACATAGTGCAAAGGCAAACAGAGCTTATATTACTAGACCGTTATTGCTTTGTCCTTACATTTCTTTTTCTACAATACAATTTTTACAAGGTGCCAATCACCTATTCGTAGGTAAGATCAACATTTGTTTGGTAAATATTGTTTAGGGTTAATGATTGGAAAGAAGTTGTCAACAGTCTCAGCAATAATTTTTCACTGTAACTCTGGCAACACTTAAGGTAGACTACTGAAGTTTGACATTTTTAAAGAAATAGGTAAATGAAGGATGTTTTCATGAGAACAGGATTATCTCTTATTGTAGTCACTTAGAGCCTTTTAATGAAAAAAAAAACGTTAGCAGCAGTCTGGACTTAGTAATAGTCCAAAAGGTGTTAGAAGGTTCAAAATTCAGAAAAATCGAAAATAGCACGAACGCGAAAAAATGTTATGTAAGATTTTCGATCGTAAATGGACTATACTTTCACTCCATAAAATGGTTTGCAGGACATCTTGTGTACCATTGGTGACCGAGCCGACACAACAGTTTGACTTAGGAATTTACTCGAAACTTTTTATTAATTTTTATGTACTATTAGCAGTGACAACGTGTTAATTGCAACATAGAAAAGCTGTCTTGGGGTCGCAACACCAGTCCCCCAGAGGAGATAGTTTTGTTATATGTTATAGTTGTATGTTCTTATATAAGTGCATGTCTTGTATTCTGTATACCCTGAGTTTACTACTTACCGGTTTATGAAATATTTACATCATCATACAAATTATCCAATCTTTTTGGGCATGTTGCCTCCTTTGTGGTTTTGATGAAATTTTGAATTATATCAATAAAACAACAAAAAAATGTTTGTTTTGTCGTTCTCAATAACAGTTGTGTGATATACCTACCCTTCTAAAATATATAGTCAATGCATATTTTCATTCCTCATAAAAATACAAAATCAGTTTCCCTTAAAAATATGGGAAAAGTCTGTATTGGCCAAATCTTTTATTCAAACATATCAAAAGTATTGAACTAATAAAATAAAATAATTTCATCTCAAAAGGATACTCTACATAATGCAGAAATGTATACAATACCTGATGTATATACATAATATAGAAAATGTCAGTCATGGTGCGAAGGACTACCATAAGTTCTAAAGCAAATGTTTGTACATGTGGCGAAAATGAAAACCTTCCTTCCAACGATATACACCATCTGTTGAATGTAATTCCTTGCTGAGGTTGAACAAAAATTCATGAATCGATTCCCATAGCCCCTGTTTGATGTTCCTACACATGAAGCATATTGCTATGCATATCTGCTGTTGTCCTCGAAAACCGATTGATTCTGGATTTCACGTTCATTCAAATTTAAAAAAAAAACTGATTTTTTTTCCTTCCACCAAAATCCTTATCGAAGTAGGATTATTGCTAACAGAAATAATAGCAAATACAGTACCTACGACGCAGCACGGCGGAGATGATAAATATTTGACAGCCTAAAATCGTTGTGTTAGACTAAGCCTTCTGCCATGTCCACATTTGTTGAGGTATGTTTACCTTTCAGGATCACTTTTGTTTGATTTGAGAGACAGGTTTATCGTCTTCCTGATTAGAATTTCAACACCAGAGACAGACAAACTGTCGACGAGGGTCGAAAAAAAAGCAATCTCGTTGAAAGGGTTTGAAAAGGGCTCAAAAGGCAGAGGCATATGATTTGTGTACAATTTGTAGACCTTTTCGAGTGTATAATTCAATTTACTGCCGACACCAAAGAACTGGAATATATTTGAAGAGATTTAAAAAGGCTTTTCTATAGAAGCTTTATTGCTAGAAAATTATTCTTTTGTTTGAGAGACAATTCAATTTGAAATTGAATTCAAATGCCGGATTTAATTTATCACTTTTTAATCCTTTTATTTTAGGGAAGTAGTTGTGTTTATGTTTTGGTTTGTTAATAATAGTAGTAAAACGAAAGTAGAAAGAATGAGAGAAATGAAGTTGTTTTTAACTAGTTTAAATCATTAGTGGTAGTGCTGCTGTAGACTTTGTAGGGAAGCTTTTCTTAGGTATTCTACTTCTATTGCTGCTCGTAGTAGTATAAAAAAAAATTGCTGTTTTATCTAAATTGAGCTTAATTTTAGGGTCTACACTTGCTTGAAATATCTCAATTGTACATACATACATACATATAATTCCAGTTACATACTTACTAAGTAATTCAGGTGTACTAACAAAGATAACCTAATAATAAGATAGGAAGCAGCAAAATTGAAAATTTATCGTGTTTTTTGGAATGAATGAAATAATGTCATATACATTAACATTTGCATTAGTGGGGGAAAAGAACTTGGCTTAAGCACTATTGTAGTGCAACTGAGACAACGAGTTAAAAACAAAAATTCGAGAGAACGTAGGATTACCCGAACGTCAAAGTCTTATTGAAGCACTCAAAATCCTATCAAATTATTCATAATAATGTACTTCGGGTCACACTACCTCACTTTTTTAAGAAAAATATAAATTTCGCTTTCTCCTTTCAGGAGATGCAAAATTTCTTTAAAAAAAAATGGTCATTTTTGCCGAAAATATCAGAGAATCCAGCATGAGTTTCTCCCACTTAATCTCTTCAGAGCAAAACGAATGTAAACAAATGCACGTGCTGTGCAAATATCATAGGATTACAGCAACAACATGCGACCAAACTCTGTCAGTCAATATTTCATGAAAACCGGTTTTCACAAAAGTGCGGCAATATTTTATGAGAGTAAAATCTAAAATCTCCGCCCCTTCTCATTTATTTACGAAAACGAATCATTTGCCATTCTGTTTCGGTGCATGCAATCTGCCCTTTTACATTTTTTATCTTTGTTCATAAAAGTTTTAAAGAGAGTAGGTAGTTTGATTTTTTTTTGTAGCCATAATCATGTTTTAATTAAATAGAATAACCTTAGGACGAAATTGTTTTTGGAAAAAAAAAAATTGTTTTTGAGGAAACTTTAAGTTCATAAGTAAATTTTGAACAATACAGTTCTAAGCAGCGGAATAGAAAGCTATAGAAAATTGATCCCATGTTAAGTTTGCAACTAGACCAGCAACCGACAAAAGCCCGTCTGGTTTCTAGCTACCGATAGTGACCGGCAATGACGTTTTCGTTTCGTGCCGGTTGATGTGAATTAGCTAACTTGTTTTCATAGAAAATATCTTGCTTGCCTTTGCCGGTCAGAATGAACTTGTAATTTTTTTGTTCGTCGATTCCAATAGATAAGACAAAGGCATGCATTTTTTAAGCAATGATTTGTCGAGTATACACTGAAATTCGATTAAATATATTTTAACAATAATAACTGTATATTTCGTTAAGTTACAATGCTTTGCAAGATATTTTTTCCCTTTTGTGACTGTAAAAAAATTCTTTATTTAATTTAACAAAAACAACTTTTCAAATAGTGCTCTCATCTATTCGTATTTTGACTCATTTGTTCTCATAAAAAATAGTTTATTTCAAATAAAAAACTACAACCACACACATTAAGAACGAAAGTCATAACTGATCTATAAATGAATGAATTTTTATACATAATTACTCGTGTTACATACAATGTACAAAGATGCTGAATTCTATTCAATGCTTCTCCTACATGTTTTATTTCTTTTGAGCTGTACCAATCTTATTTCAAATGAGCGTTAATCATTTTTGCTAATATCATCACTTTAATGAAAATTTTCCAATTCGTAAAGGCAAATTCCCAAAATTTTCAATTAAATCATTTACAAAGTTGCAAAATTAAAGACATTCTCAATGAGAATTTCAATCGTTCTCTCTATCTCTAGCACAAAGAACCATTTATAATCAAAAATTCCAATAAAGTAAGGAACATCTCATAAGCTCATCATAAATAGCACCAGCATTTCATCTCCGGTCTATACGAGTGGTGTATCTCATTATACTCGAACAAACGGAATTTATATCAAATCAACCCTTAGAAATGGGAAACCGGGCGAAAAATTAATTATGAGTATGGATTCTCGTCATCTATATGAAAAGACGTGATCGGAATACAAAGCATTTCACTTGCTGACACCGTCAAGTATTTTCGGCAGGAAACTATTTATCTTCCCCCGTTTTCCAATTGTTCTTAACCCCCCACAATAGCCATAGACAGTAGTGGTGAGTTGGAACAATTGCAAAATCAAAGGGTGGTGTTCCCTATTTTACGTTTAATGTTTAGTTTTGTACCTTGCACAATTCATGTGCACACTCCCCTGAAAGAAGGTTGTTTTTTATGAGTCATAGAAGAAATGACTATGGTGTAATATGACTATAATACATTTCTACTCCATTGAAAAGTTTTGATATTGTGAGTCAAAACTGTTTAAAACAAAACAACCCTTCTTCTGTCCTATTAAAAGTGGCAAATGTTTCAAGCAATAGACTGGTTTCTTTGATTTAATAACTTTATTATTATATGAGTTTCTATAGCTTCTTTCTAAAGATGGGAGAGACAATTAAGTGTTGAAAATTATGATTTCGATATCTTATCTACGTACGTAGTTTCAATTTGTGTATACAAACATTTTCAATTGTGCAACGTGGCGTCTAAAAACAAATATGTTTCCTCCACCACACTGTTCTAGATGTCCGTTCTTATCTTACTATATCCAACTCTCTGCCTACTAAATATTGGTTAATGCAGGCACTGCCATTTTTGATGAGGTATTTGGTTTTAATGCAAAGTCATTCAATACGTCAGCATATTCAGAAAACACTTGGTGCTTCGTTTATCCTAATCCTATTCGCATGCTATTAAGGTATTAGAATTTGCTGACCCTCCTTGTCCATCTAGTAACAAACTTCTATATTTAAGATATTGAGGTATATAATTTTCATATGACTAACGTTGGTAAACCTTTAGATCGCACGCTGTAGTTATTTCTCATAGGTTCTGCAACATCCAATCTAACTCAATTCTTCTGTGCGATATGAAATAAATTTCGCTCACATATTGTAATTTAAATTTTCAAAAGTATTCAGGAGGTGATTCTGATCTTTTGTCGTACTTTAATGTCAAAATATACGCCTAAATAAAATGAACATTTCTACTGATTTTTTTGTTTGTATTCAGTTCAGCAAGCCTTGCATTACGTAGAATGAACTGAAAATGACACTTCATTTGACAAATTCAAAAATATTTTTCGAATTTAAGCACTTGCATTGTTTTAAGTTTGTGTAGAATATCCATTTACTACAGTATAAAAATTTTATCACAACCTCGGAATCTGTTGACTAATTTGTCGTACTTTTAGGCGTATATTCTGACATTAATTCATTGCAAATTTATTTTAGTTTATTTTGTGGTTGATGAAAAGGATAAATCAAAATGAATATGGTGAATATAAAAGTACGACAAATGTGAGGTGAAATGTCAAATGTCTTTTGTCGTACTTTAATGTCAAAATATACGCCTAAATGAAATGAACTTTTCTACTGATTTTTTCGTGTTTTTATCCAGCTTAACAAGCCTTGCATTACATAGAATGAACTGAAAATGACACTTCGCATTACAAATTCAAAATATTATTTCGAATTTAAGCACTTGTATTGCGCTAATTAGATGTCGAATATAAATTTACCACAATATAACATTTATGTCACAACCTCGGAAGCAGTTGTCTAATTTGTCGTACTTTTAGGCGTGTATTCTGACATTAATTCATGCAAATTCATTTTATTTTATTTTGTGGTTGATGAAAAGGATAAATTAAAATGAATATGGTGAATATATATGAATTTAATTTGAGGTGAAATGTCAAAATATGTGACTAAAATAGAGCAGAATCACCCCCAGATCTACCGGGGAATTCAATTCGATCTAGATTCCATCGAATCATGGTTTTATAGCATTTTTTACTAGTAAAATTAATCGCATCGAATATTCTTCAGCGTCAAGCAAAAATTACCGCCAATTGCTTTCTATTGAATTTGGAAAAGCTTCGATTCAATTGTACTAAACAGTGGAAACTGCTTCTTGACAAATTTCGATTCGAGATAGATTTGATGGAATCGAATTCCCCGGTAGGACTGATTATTTCTCTTTATTATAAGCTGTCAGGTAATTATAATTTTTTTAAATATTGTAATTTTTATTTAATATGATATTATCGGTTTAATTGTTTTTAAAGCTGTTACCAAATAATCGATTTTATTACTTTTTCTAAATTCTTCATATAACTTGTGACACCATGACGTCACAGCTCAAGTGTCAAAATAAGTAGTAGTAAAGAACATATAACTTAACAAGAAGCTCTATTTGGCTTTTCAAAATGCACAAGCTGTATGCTTAATTGTGGAAGCGTTCGGGAGGTAACGCTGTACACAGCCAACACCAGCCCCCAAGCACACGAAATAATACAACTGAGTAGACTGCTTGTTGGCCATCAATTTCCTATCCCATCCGCTCAATTTTATTCTCCCTCTGTTCTACTACAGTGCAGTGTAAATGAAAATTCTGTCAAGCAAAATGTTATGGCAAATGGGCCATCCCACGTGAGTATTCTTGATGTTGTATGCAAATCGATTTTCTAGAGAAGAGATAAAAAAGCAAAGAAAACAAAAATGCAATGCATGAGCACGGTGCTGGTTGTGAATGGCGGGTCGTCATCATCAAAGCAGAGAGTTTTCGTAAAATTTGCGAGAGCGGGTCGTCAAAGCAGAGAATTTTCGTAAAATTTGCGAGAGCGGGTCGTAATATGACGACCCGCCATAGAAAACTTTAAGTGCGTACCTAAATTATGTCGAAAAATGAAGCGAGAGAATATAAGTAGCTGTTATAATATTGAATTGAGTTTGTAATCAAATGACTGTTTTATTTTTTACGCAAGACGAGAATACTGGTCATAACACAAAATATTGTCATTTATCCATGACAAGTATATATACTCATCAGTCATAGCTAACTGGATTAATGTGATTCTTCAATTATGTGATTTTTACATGAAATCAAATATAATTGATTGGCTCTTAATGTTTTAATTAAAAATTAATAGCTTACCTAGTCTATCCTTTCAAATCACTGGAAGAACAATTATCTCTCAGATAATGTCTCCAATCCAACTCCAAAAGCAATAATCGAGCTCGTTAAAAGACTCGATTTTGCCTAACCACTTTAAGGGAAGGTACAATAGACCAACTATGGTCGCGGTGTCCACAAAGTCCTGGAGGCCTTGTCGCCCCTACTCTTAACATTAGTCTAACCTTTCCACTGCTGACATTCTAGCGGAGTTCTTGTTTTCTATTAGTGTAGAGTAATATTAATTTATTGTGTGCTTATGGAAAGAATAAAAGTTGCATAATAAAGAAAAAAATGCCAGGCTGTTCTTTTATGAAATGGAATATATAAATAACATACAATGTTGATCTAACGAGCGAATTCTACTTGAATCAAATTCTAAAGTTCAAGCAGAAATTACCTTTACCTTTAAAAAGAGTTATCCAAAAAACTGTAATGGTATGGTATGTTTTTTAAGCCAGGAAGTAGTTTGCATTAACTTATTTATTTAGATATGATATATACATATGTATATATATGACGGATTATATGACCCGGTATTCCAATTTATTTCAGAAAAACCCATATGGTTGTTTAAGAAATTGCTTATTTTCAGAATTCCGATATTTCTGTTTTTGGTTTAGACCATTTTCAAGGCTAACAAAGGAAATACAAATCAAAATATTAATTTATGCAAATAAAAAACTACTAACATTTACCTAAAATTTTGGTATGTCAAAGAAACTTATGAGATTTTGACCCTCATGTCAATATTAAAATTAAACACAAATTGGAGAACTGATTAGAAAAGCTTTTCTATTTTGGTATGTCAAAGAAAATTTTATGGTTTTCTGAACTTTTGAAATTCGGTTGATCGACTTGTTTGTTGATAAAGTTCTGGTACGGTACACTGATTGCGCGAGCACGACTCGTTCATAACCGAATTATTATCATATTTCGCAGATAACAAAAGGAGGAGTCTAGATTTTTTGGGTGAGAAGAGAATAAATAAACGGATGTACGGATGCCCACGAAAGTATCTTAGTTATTCAATTTTTCCCGACCTCATCAAGTATTCGACGTGCCTGTATGCGATTTACCACTGTTACCAACTTTTCTAGCTAAATCGTAAATCTTGCAACTTGCATAAGGTTGTGTTTGTTTAGCGTAAATCGAAACTGGAAAATCGGACGAAACTCTATGTACAAGCAAATTGTTAAAATATTTGCTACTGCCACTGTATCCAAGCCAAAAATCATGTTATTAATCCTTATATGCTCAAAAATAGTAATAAGAGTTTTAAAAGAAATTTAAACATGTAAAGACAATAATTTACAACCGAATTTTGTTAAAATAATTGTTTTGTACGGCTGTACTTGCAGTAGTTTCAAGTCTTAAGTCATACTTGAGCATGTTTACGAGTTTTAGGGATTTAATTTAAAATTCAGAGCTACGAAAATTTAAGTGGTATCTCACTTTAACGAAAAAGCAAAAAATCATAATAACCCAAGTGAAATATTGCAGATTATGGTGACAGAAATTTAATTGGATGGTTTCGACCATAAATTTCTGAGATCATTATTATGTGAGCCTATGCAACTTTTGATTCTGCCACATGCTTATTTTTATTCCTAGATGCTTTTAGCTAAAATTTCTCTATAATTTTCATTTATGTTTGAAGACTACTTTTCTTTCCAGTCATTGATCATTTTACAGTGTTTATATATTTATTACTGGGCTATTGCCCGGTCTACCGTTTCACCATTGCACTTCAGATTTTACACTGAATGTTGTTGTATGTTGAGCTTTTAACAGGTTCCATGCACGATCAAATCATTCGGTTAGAACTGCCCTGTCCAATTGTCCTACCTACCAAAAATCTGTAGTGATTGACGGCGATGCAGGCGTTTTTGTTTTACGTATTATAGGGTTAGATAAGGATTTGGTCTTAATTTTAGCCGATGAGGTCAGATACAGCTCGCTCTGAACTGAAAATCGGTTGCCAATTCGCATTAATTATTTATTCATTTTCAACTAATTGCTGTAATTTCTTAAGAAAAATTCTTTATAAGGAATTGCAACAATAATGTAAAATACGTAGGAGCATTTATTAGGAATTAGCAAAAGCTGAATGGAACTCTCATTAGCTTTTGACCTCACTTATATAATAGATTACGAGAATATCATTCAAATGCCAGGAGCTTGGTACAAAAAAATCCGCTAATGTCGGTAGTAAATATATTTCAGAGACGTGTTTAAAAGCATTGAAAGTCTTTCGATAATTAATAAGGTAAGGTTATCATGCTAAAAATTTCCAAAATTATTTGCAACTTTGTTATTAATTCCATTCAATTCCCATAATTTGTAGAAAACATGTGCTTTACATCGAGCCAACAATTGCTCGCATCAATCATTCATCATAAAAATAATTAAATGTTCCATTTGAACGTGCACTCATCTGCATGAGGTCGTGATCTGGACATTATATTCTCTGACGTAGAAAATTAATTCTGTTCTTATGTAAATCTTTTTTTTTTACTGCCTATCACCACACATATTTATCAGTCAACTTCAAAAGATAAGGAACCGCAACACAATTCAAAGCTTAGGAAAAATTGATGCGCATCTTTAAATTAACATTTTACATACATATTATAATAATGTCATCGAAACTGATTCTAGAATATGATTAAAACGCGCTAGCAATATATATCGTCACAATTTTACAAATAAGAGTAAAACAAACGAAAACTAACGACACCATTTAAATAACTTTCAGAGTCAGTCGTCTATAGTAGTGTCTACGAGAAGTTGTCTTATAGCTCAAGTTAACTATAAGTGTAATGCAATACAACAACAGCGAATTATTAAGTCGCATTAGATTCGTAAACAAAACAAAATTTTGCAAAGAATGTCAAACTCAAACGTGACTTACATTCGGGTTGGTAATTCGATAATTTTGAAGAGTTTCGCGAATTACTCGGATATACAAAACTCGACAGATTTAGTTTTATGGCTTGACAATAATATGGGCGATTCCCATATGAAAAGCTCAATATCCATAGCTCTAACTGTAGCTGCGTGTGCTTTTTTACTGAGTTGCTATTCTTGCTGCTGCTTCAACCGGTTTTCCAGCTGGACGCATACCAATGGATTACGATCGCGTCTAACAAGATCTCCATTCATCAATCAAAACAGAAGGCAGCACCACCACCACCACAATGTTAGTAACCGATTGAATGAGGAAACAAATGATGCAAGTCAAGGTTAGTAAAGAGCAAGTGTTGTTTACATGTTAATATAAATTCATAAGTAGTATTACGGTAAAGCCTTGTAAGATTAATAAAAAAAAAAAAAAAAAAAAAAAATTAAAACAAGAACATAAATATCATTTAACGGTATAACATATAAAGTACAGCAGAAAATCGAAGTGCTAAATCCATGTAAGGAGTAGTTTGGTTATTCAGACTACCTTGCTGATAATGATTTGAAATAGTTAAAATGTATTAATAATAGAAATTATTTATTTTTCATGTATTCGATTTCAATAACCCTTACGGTAAGCACTTCAAAAGGCCCTTTTTAGGATTATCCTACAGATGGCTCTGCCAAAACTTTCGATACTTTCTTCGTTCGCTCATGATTTCGGTTAAAAAATTGACATTTTATGAAGTGTGTTAGAAGCAAATTATCTTGAAACTCAAAAAGAGAATGCAATTGCTTCACTAACTAAGAGAGGCATTTGGAGTTTAGAAGTAAGTGTGCATGTGTAGTTACTAGAATTACAAACGCAGTGGATGTAATATTATATGTGTACGCTTAAAGAAATTACGAACATTTTCACATTTGAACACCTATGGTGTGTCCATTCTAGTACTAAATAAAAACTGCTGATTACAACGCACCTTCCAACTGGCTTTACTTATTTTCCAATAATACTTTCCCGCGAATTTTTAAGTTATTTGATAGATCATTCCATTCTTCCTATAGTTTTATTGAACAGATTCTAGTTAAAAAAAAAAATTTACATAAACTAACATTAAAATCTGATTTCAAAATTAATTTGCATACATTTAGGAGGTTACACAGTAACTTGTAAAATGAGGTAGATAATGACTACTTTTTGAATATTTCAAATCAAATATTTCTTGTTACCTGGAAATACGTAATTCGGTAAACTTTTGGTTCCCTAGATACTTATGACTGAGGACAAGCAAAGGTTCTTGCTTCTATAGATCAGCTTTATTTTATGATTGATCAATAACTTAAGTGAGATTATTTAAGTAAATTAGAGCAATAGTGGGCCTAAAATCGTGTTTAAATTATGATCCTCTTATAATTACGATACTGATTATGACTTCCAGAATTGACCAATAACGACAGCTAATTTTAGAAAAAGCCGGAACTTCAAAACAATTAAATGATTTTTATCAATGCGTTTTCTTAAGTAGTGAGATGTTACCTTCGTTAGTTACCTTTGGTAAAGTTGCTTCACAGTTACAGCCTATTCTGTATTTTTACTGGCAGTAGGTAAGCATGTAGTTTCACTACATTTATAGCGGATGTATTTATAAATAAGGTTCTCGAACGTCGTAGGCAAATGAAAATATTAACTAGGCGGAAATAGAACTGTTATATATACATATGATAAAAAATAAATCCGAAGTCAATTTATTATAGAAGGAAACAAGGTTAAAAGCGACAAAGGGAAAGGTTACCAATAACCGAAAGCATTTCCGCTCCTTTTTTCATTGCTTCACCTTTGTACCTACAGATTTTTTGATAAGTCCAAATATTCATTCATTAGAAATCTTTCTTGTGTCGAGCCATTCAAGAGTTGTATTCGTGTAGAATACAAGTATAGAATAAGGTACATTAACAATTTCAGAGCATGTTCACATTTAGGAAGAAAAAAAAAAGCAAAAAGGACAACGAATTTATCTTATGCCCGAAAATTTGTCATATAACTCAGTTATGTAGGTATATACATATATGTACATGGCTTACAAAATACAATGAACATAACCTCATTGTTATTCATTCATTCCATCAACCAATAAATCATTGTAATTGTGATTAAGTGCTATCGCAATGAAGTCTCCTCCAAATTAAATGCCCAGAAATGAAAGAAAAATTCTGAAAAAACAAATCATGTTCATTAAGTGTTCACAGAAAATGCTAATGTGATGGATCCTATAGGTCTGATGCTCTCCTATTTCCGCCATGTCTTGGCATTTTAATATCTTCTTAAAGTCTGGGTATTAAATTTATTCTCAGTGTTCGTTCGTCGAAGTCATCAATCAAAAATTTATCTCATATTGATCATTAAGGGTATACATTTTTGGTGTGAAGGATATATCTAGTTATGATGATATATGAGACTGCTTATTAAAAGCTTATTTAATTTTTTGCACGACCTCCGTTCTTTCCGGATGGAACTCCTTCTACTGTTTTCGTTAATTTATATTTATTTATTGTACTTCACTAAAGGTATTTTATATTGGGAAGCGCTGATACTTATAATTTCTAAGATACTGCATATTATGAATTACCTTATGATGTTAATTCATATATTTATGACACTCCAAAAGATTCATGATTTGGTTTTGCTTTTGAAGGGGATCTCCTTGTAATTATTCTTTCAAAATAATACTACATAATTCATATATGGAAGAAAACTATTGCAATGAAAACTAAGTAGTTAAGCGTTATGTACCTGATGCCGGTAAATAAAAGGTCTTTGGTTCGAATATCTCGAATGATGTGGTGGTTTTTTCTTTCAAAAATAAATCAACAAAAAGCGTTATTTTCCGGAAATTCGGTTCAATCAATACAAAATTATGGAGAATGTTTCTTCCCAAAGAGTAGAAAATTTCCATGTGAAAGCTTTTAGTTCAGTTTGTGATATCCAGTTGATACGTTGATTCATCAAAATGGTTCTCCTCTAATTATTTACCCAGTTACATACCTATATAAAATATATTTTTTAAATACACATTACTTTCCCGACAAATTTTTTTTTATGCAATACTCACCTATACTATTCCCACACAGAAAATGTTTGCTTTTCTTTATAGTCCCATTAATACAAATCCCAGATGAGTTAAACGATGTTTCAAAATAAATCCTCAACCAACATATTGCAAAAACTATTCGTCCTGTTTATCAAAATTTTTAAGTACAAAACCAGAAAAGAACTCCCAAGAAAATAAGAAGTAAAAAAAAACAATTTAATTCTAAACAAACAAGGAATGCAGCAAGTCGGGGCTAGACTAGTGCTTCTTCAGTATGCCAAAATTGCAGTTCTGGTGCACCCATTAAATAAACAAAATCACCGTCTCATTCTCATCTTCCCAGGATAACAAAAGCAAATGTATGCACAAAAGATAAACAGAACGGTGCAAAAAAAATAAAATAAAACGTATCTCTATATAAACATATCCTTGTATCCACAGTATTATGTAAAAACGATTTCTGCAAAGAAAATCAGTGTAGGTACAGTACTTATGGGAATAGCGATATAAACATATACACACAAACACACTCAATATTTAAACAGGGCACAGGGAATTGAACAGAGAGATTTCAAATGAAATACCCCATTCCAACTTCTGATACTCGTATGTCATCATATCTGTCACCTTTACAAACACGATCTCAATCAATCATTTGGAAGATTTGATGGACATATTGGAAGATATAAGGTAGTCATCAGGCAGTTGAAATTATTGTTGGAAAATGATGATGAGTTTGGGAGAATATTTTCTTTCTATTCCGCAATTTCGTCGTAAAGTTGCAGTGCAAAAAATTCGATTTTCTTATGTCGATTTCGATCGGACCATTTCAGTGTTGCACTTTTTCTGGCAGCGGAGAACTGGGAGCACTGAAGTCCATCGAACATATTCCTTGTATTTGTGGACACACGTATTATTTACACGGAACTGTCAAACGTAATAAATGCTCTTTATTGATTATAGGAACACATTTCTTCTTAACTTTAATAAATTTTTTTAATTCATTTAACACCAAAATTTCACAAATAATCGCGACAGTACACTTTGATAGAGCAGATGACAATTCAACTTGGATAAGTATTTGTAACACCGACAAAATATCCAGTGCAAAGTAGGGGAAGTCAGTGCAAACCTCGTGTTGCACTTCTGCTATAAAAATAGTCCCCTCGAACATTTTCAGTGTTGCACTGCTGGAAAAACTGTAATACTGGTGTTGCACTGAAGTCCCATCGAAATCGACATAAGTGAGCTATAGTAAGTAGTAAATTGGTGCAGAACAAAGGCTCACTCAGACTCGGAAGTTACTTTCACAAGTAAAGACTCTCTTCACTTCCCTATGCCCCTCGTAGGTCCAAATGCTTACTTGCGACAAGTTGGAAATCTTGTTCCACTCCTTGTTACTTTTTAGAGCAAGTCTTCAATTTTATGTGAATTTTAAACATGGGGAATGGTGTAAATTGTCAGATATAGATTTATGGAAGTTGTCAACCTTGCATTACATTAAAAAAATAAATAAATAGTTATAGTTTGTATTCCTAAAAATAAGTAGAAATAGGTTGATCCAAAAAAGTATTATGGAAATATTTGAAGTTATGAAAGACAAAATTGCAGACACATAAACGAAAGAGAAAATAAACGTGTTTGGGTACGAAAATGATTAAACCGAAGATATGAATTAGGTGCTTTTTGTAGGTACTCTTTTCAAAGAACTAATTCTTGAAGATAGGCAAGCGTATCGGAATCATTTACGGCTATCTCCGGAAAATATTGCTGTTAATGTAATTTTGAAAGGAATGACAGCAATTAGCAGTTAAGTTAATGTTCCATTTTACTTCCACTTCAGGAAAATTCCCGCAAAACTACTTGAGGAATGTGAACTTGAACTTGCTTCTATGTAGCAATCTAATTGTGCAATTGACTTGCAGAGTCTGAATCGGCCTTAAGTTTACCTGAGCTGTGAAAATCGTGTCTAAAGTCAAAAGACTCATTGTGTGTAGACTTAATAGAATTAGTCGTACGTCTAGCATATAGTAAGTGCTATGAAACCATCTGTAGAATGCGGATTTTAATCAAAAATCCTCGTTTTATTTGTATATTTCAACGCCAACGTGTAATTTTGAAATCAGTTCAGTTTTATGTCAAATTCAAAATATTTTCGTATCGGTTTGAGCTATTTTAAAAATGCGCATGTTTTTAGTCAATGGTTGCCATGAAATTTTGGTTTCGAAATTAAGTAATATAAAGAAATTATATGTAAGGGAATGTCGTCAGGGCTGCTCTTTCGTCTAGGTCGGCCAACTGCGATTTTTTTAGTTGTTACCACTACACCGGAACCAATGTGCGAGCGCGGCAAAACTTTTCTCAACAACAACAAACCTTTCGTGACATTAAAGGGCCCCATACACGATCACGCAGGTTAGGGTACGTGCACAACGTACATAACAACGCTGTGGCAACGAGCGATGTGGCGAGACACCACGATGTATCTCGCTCGAGAATGAAATTTTTCATTTTTTCGCGAGGTGGAGCGCGCTAATATTGATAGCTGGCATATTCTTATAGTTTTTTTCTTTAAGATAATTGAAGGGATCTTTACTCATTCTCATATACTGGAAGAATCTATGAGGATCAATATGTAAATCTTCATTGATGTGGATGGTGGAATTTCCCAAACTCTAATCACCTGTTGCTGTGACTCCATACACAAGCAAAACTTCAGAAAGGGCTGGACGAAGGAAATTATTAATTTTATACCTATCCTTTGAATTGAAATTTTGGCGCAGTTTATTTTTTAGTTTATATTGCAATCTTTCCTTAATATAATCGAAGGTTTTTATACTCATTCTCATATATCGGAGATCAGGATCAGTCCGTAAATTTTCATATAGATGCTGAAATTCGGAAAACTCCAGACGTTTCGTATTTATCGGGTGGCAAGTAAAACAACGGAAAGTAAACATATGTGAAAAATGCAATATAGTTGCATTACTTGACAAACACAAAATTTCTTCTTCAGAATCTGATGACATAATTTATGCTCTCGCTTCGTGATTTACCAAGAAACAGAACGCCTTGCTGCGAACACTATAACTCGAGATATATCTTCACCTCGCCTCGCTTAACTGTCTAGCCTCTCCTCGCCTCGGTGCACGTACCCTCAGCTAACTCTAGTCGGACAGTGATGTTTTCACACAGATTTGACCATGTTTGCGGTATGAAACGCAGTATGTCAAGCGGTTGGACGAAAATCATATTAGTTTGATTTTTAGTGGCGCTGGCGGGGCTACGTTTTTGACAATATATTGAACCATGTAGGGCGATGTCTTGTCACGCATTCGTCATTCTTAAGTGAACTCTACTGAAGAAAAGATAACAATTAATAGTTCTAGCAGCTCCTGATGTGCTACTGTCGTAATGTTGGACAGCATGTTTGACAGTGTGTGGAGAAAAAGCTTTCATCTGTGGTACACCAAGTTGGACAACATATTCGCCGTGTATGGACATTGGAGCGAGAACGCACAGCATGTGTTGCATTCAGTGGCTTGAAATTAAAAAAAAAAAGTTTGCCAAAAAAAGGAAAAATTAATTTTCCATGTTATTTTCAATCATTTCAACATACATAATTTTGTCGACTCACCAACTTAGACAGCACTGGACTTTGACAGCATTTAACTTTTTTTTTAAATGTCCATACTTTTTTCATTTTTCACTTAATCAATTTGCGATCGCGTTCAGCAAAAGTGTTCCTTTGTCCAAAACTTTTCCAAAGATGTGCTTGGATTGACCAAATTCTTCCTTAAACAAAAGTTATCGGTATTCGCCTATATATTTCTTTAAATAAAAGAAATAAAAAATAATATGCAACCATGTTGTAGAAAAGCTTTGAATTAAGAACTAAAATTTTGAAGAATATTCATACATATACATACATATGTTTTGCTTTTAAGGCGGGTTTCAGCCTTTTTTAATTTAAAAATCTCGGAGCGCCACCTATTTCAATGTAAATATCGAACATTGCTTCGAAAATAAATCTGTAAAGAAAATCTTTTCGAGAATGACAATGACAAAATAGACAAAGTTGCCATTGGTAAATAAGTTAGAGAGATATGTACACAAATTCAGATATAGTAAAAAGAGATGATCCACATTTCACTTTGCCGTTGAACTGTGAATGCCGTATTATCCTCCACCGTTATGTTTTCCCCATAACCAAAAATCATTGAATAAATAACTAAACTAGAAGCGGCATATCGACTGAAAATTTAAGCCATTCGCTAGATGTATTAATTAAATTATCTCAGCCAATCACTTCTGTCTCGCATCCTATGCAGTTTCTTAAACTTTTGCGGGGTACTCCTTTCCAATAAACTAGTATATCGTTTCTTTTGAATATGCCCACAACTAGTATATATTTATTTAGAATTCACATAATTAAAACTGATTAAACAATTGGCGTATATTGAAAACACTAGAATCTCGGAAACCTTTTTAATAAATCATCGCGAAACAAAAATATTCAAAACACAGGTATTTTGCAGTACCTATATCTAAAAATGTAATAAAATCCTATTAATTATCACTATACCAACAAAATAAATTATTATCATTATCGGCGATATAACGTGCCGACAGAAGTCCAATAGATTTCCTTATTCACTACAAACTGATTACAGTATACAAATCGTAAAATAAAAATGCATGGAAACTCATTGAACCCACCCAAGCTTATAGATAAAATGACGACCACTGATAACACAACCACAGCAGACACAAACTATGTACACAAAATTTCGTGCTATTTTTAATTGTTGTTTTAATTTATGCGCAAATATTACTGCGTGAAAACAAAAAAAAAACATTCTATTTATTCTGTAGAGGTAAACATTTTTTTTTTATATTTATCAAATCAACACGGGGAATTTATACTGAAAAATTCATTAAAAGCTATTTTTATTTTATCGGTTAATATTAATCTTTTCAATTAGAATAGAATCATGGTTCAATATATATGGAGTTGAATCATATATATGTATGTATGTAAATGGATTAACTCAATGCTCCGTAACCGCCTAATAAACGCAGAACTTGGTAACAAAAAAGTTAGCGGTGTCTAGAGGTACTCCACAAGGAGGAGTACTTTCACCTCGACTGTGATTATTGGTCAATGGTCGTTAATGATATTCTCACCTCTTTACAAAGGGATGTTATAAAAGCGGTAGCATATGCTGATGATTTAGTCATCCTGGTCTCGGGGAAATTTCTACCGACGATCAGTGAACTAAATAATTCAAAGAGCGTTGCAAAAGCTTCTTAACTGAGCTATAAGCTGCAGTCTAGGGCTTAACCCCGCAAAAAACGAACTAGTTCTCTTTATACGGAGAAGAGTTATTCAGACTTTCACTCCCGCGAAAGTAGGTGATATTACTCTTGATTATAAAACTGAAGCAAAATACCTAGGAGTGATACTAGACTCCCAATTATATTGGAGGATTACACCCTCGTATCGTGCACCGCTATCGTAAGATCTATCCTTACATATGGGGTCTTGGTGTGGTGGAATGCTGCTGGGAAAGCGACGCACCTAAATAGTCTTTCTAAAATACAGAAAGCTGCCTGTTTAGGCATTGCAGGAGCTCTTCGAACAACACCAACGGCAGCAATGGAGATTATGCTTCGGCTCCTGCCCCTCGACATCCATGGGAAATGTATAGCTGCAAAGAGTGCACTAAGACTTAAGGAGTCGGCTGCTGCGTAACAGTACTACTGAAGACTGTATACGGGGAGCTACGGATTACATTGTTCCAAGACTAGCTACACTCAACTAGCATTCCTAGTAGGGAGAAATGGGATGGTCTTCGCACTTCAGCACTTCTTCAAATACAGGAATCGTACCGCCTAACGGACCATTGTAGTGTGTTCCAGACAGAGGTCCTGGCCACTTACAAAGCAGCAAGGCTGCTGCGCGCAACTTATGATGTACCTAGCGATCGAGTCAGTAAATTTGTATTGACAGCCAAACTGCAATCAAAGCTTTGGACTCGAGCACCATTAGATCGCGCTTAGTGGACAGTGGAGGCAGCGGATGCCCTGGCCAAAAAGGGTTCCGCTCTGAATATATGTCTAGCAGAATAACCGGTAGGTGGCAACTACAGTCAATGAAGAGGATTCTAGATGTACTGACGTGCAAGCTGGTAAATTGCAGATGGGAGAACTGACTTCATGCTCGATTTGGAGACAGATTTGGCCCGAGATTTGTCCTGTGAGGATTGAATATCTGCTGAGGAGGAACCGTAATGATGTGCGTAATCCTCCTGCAGTTATTAAGGGACACAGCCTCTTGAGAGCGTTAAGCACATGCTGTGCGAATGCCCTAACCTTGCTAAGCGTAGGAGAAATACGCCTTTCCAGACAGGGTTCCAATATAGTAGTGGCATCACAATGGACCATAGATGGTCTAAGGTGGCAGATCGTACACCTTCTTACAATGGTCGCCACTCTAACCTAATTTAACCTAACCAAGTATATAGTGAAGGAAGAAGTTCCTTACCTTACGAGGACGTAGTACTTCAAGCAGTTGAAGAAGACCCAAGTACTTCGGTACGTGCAATCTAAGAAAGCACAGGAGTGCCTAAAAGTATAGCTCACCGAATTTTACAAAAACATGAGCTCCAAAATTACGGAAGCAGTTGAATTTGTCAACAATGTACGATTTGCCAGTCTGATAACGCGATCCTTTTTTAAAAAGATGTCGAACTTGTATTGCAGCTGAAGGAAGGCAGTTTAAACATCTTTTGCAAGTAATAGATCTTCGCATCTAAATAATTGGTGTTTAATTTTAAACTTAAGCAAAATTTGTCCTAATTTCTACAAAAAGCTAGGATCTCTACCTTTAAAGCGTCACTATCTGTCTCACTCACGCTTCATCCAATGACTCTCCGTCTCACTCAAACTAGAATCTTAAAGTTACGGTCTTACGACAAGCTTTTGGGTACTCTAGAATCATTTTTAGTAGGTGAAAAGAAATTTTTCGAAACTGTGTTACTTGAAGAAAAATTTTTTTTTTCCGTAATTTAAGAAATATTGTAGCAAGTGTTATACCATTTTGGAATCCTTATTAAATGCGTCAACTTTTAAAGTTAGTTGCCAAACTGGCGTAGTACCTTTTTTTCATAACAGTCAGTTAAAGTTGGGTGAACTATTAATTTTCTATTCTTGGTTCGGCAAAATGTGACATTTTCTTCTAAGCTGGAACAGTAGGCTTAGAATTTAAAGCAGCAGGTTATATAAGCACTATTCGGGATTACATAATAAAAATAAAATTGAAAAAAAGTAAAGATTTGTAGCAACAGGAGCTAAAAAACCATCACAAGGTGTACATTTTCTCGAAAACAAAAGAAATGTCTATAATTTGAAAAATACATGACTTAGAATTTTTTTTTATATTTTTCTGGTAACTGTTATGATTTGGTCTATCCCCGATTCTGGCTTGACGTGGACTTACGGGACACCCTGTATATAAAAAAAAAATCTATTTATTACATAGATTAAGTTTGCATAGAATATATAAATTTCATCAAAAATAAACTTCCAATAAACTTTTGCAACATCATCTAACTCTTCCGGTCATGTCAGAATAAATTGTTCTCTTCAATCTGCTTTAACATTTCAAAGAAGACAATTCATTCTTAAGGCGAAAGATAAATCAGATAAAAAAAGCTTACACTTACATCTAATCTAAGTGCATAATTATTTTTATTTTAAAACAAACAAAAAACAAATGGAAGAATCAAATTACAATAAATCAGATGACCTGAACTTAATAGAAACGAGAGAGAGATAACCAGTTTTAAGGTGGTCATATTCACAACAACAAAGTTAACTAATATGTCATAGTTTTGATCCATGTATCGTGAAGCTACTGACTTAAAAGAGACAAGAATCAAGTAAACAATATTGTATTCTACTATATCTAGCCATAACTGCCTTAAAGTAAGCGATTAACGCATGCTCATATTTTATCACTCTGACCCTATAAACAAAGCACATCCAAGAAGACGTCATCTAGCTTTTAGTAACTAATAAACTCCTCACGGACGGAGCCAGCACATTATAGCCTTAGAGCGAACAATTGACAATACAATGACATTAACACTGCGACTACACCGCAAGTTCGATAATTTTGACACTGTTACGCTAAAAGCTTTAAAACTAGATCGGGATATTATTCGCACGATGTTCTTCTCACGGGCGATGTCGATAAGATGTGAGTTACTTGGCAGATTATTAGTAGTTAAACAGATGAAGTTAATCAGGCTGCTTGGAAAAAGTTTCATTCTTCATTGATATTTTAAGATAGCCGGTAGACGGGCTACTTGTATATAGGGCTTGTAGTACCGCAAGTTTAAAAATAATTAAATAAAAACAAGTGTTAAATTGTAATAGTAACTACATACATAATAGTCAAAGGTAGTGTTGTTATGGAAGAAAGTGTAGCACGTCTCGCTAATCAGGATAGTCCGATAACTTTTGATATAGAAACTTTTGGACTTGCACAAAACTATAGTTTTCTCATTAGTAAACTTGAGAAATTGGCATTCGCGCATGATCATTCAGATTACAATAAACATAGGGAGGATGAAGAACCACAGAGATCTATGTCAGATGCTGAGTATGCAAGATTTATGAGTGACATATGGATTGGTGTTGTCCTTACACTATTAATCCTTTCAATTATATTCTTTATTTGTTCCTGCTTTTTATACCATAAATTTCAACAGTGGAAAAATACATGTGAGTATAGAGTGGAAATATTTCTCATTTGTATAAATACTTAGTTACTGCTCTATGATTAGATGAAATTATTTTACAAGTTCTAATCTGATGAGCAAACAAGATCGTGCTGATATCTCCTAGTAGTATCTATGAGGAATTGTGTCGATTTGTTTAATTATTTCTTTTTACGATGTTATCATCAAATGAGAGTTTTATGGAAAGTAAAATAAATTTTCATGATAAAAACTTTTAAGAGATATATTGTCATTAAATCCTGTAACAGGTGGGTTTTATAAAATAATAATACGAAGTCACCGCGATAATAATATCCAACCTGTAGGTATTATTCGATTATTGCCGATTAAGAAAACCCATACAAAAAAAAAAGCATATTTTATTCATTTACGTACATACATACATGCCTAGTAGTCTTGTGATGTTAATCAATAAAAAAACATCTTTTTTTGTTTTTATTTTCGAATATTTCATGTTTTTTTTCGAATGTACAACACGGTGGCTAATTATTCAAAAGTGATCATAATGAATAAAGCTCGCGTTAATTTTGTAGCTATGATTTGGAGTGTAAAACAAAGAATTATTTTTACCGCCTTGGTTATTGTCATTAGTATATAAGGTCTTCACCCTACTAATAATTATTGTTGTCTCTCAATCTAATTATTATAGTCTTCCCCATAGGAAAGTACATTTTATTAATAGTGAAAAACTATTGAAGCTCTTAAAAAAACTACTTGTAAAGCATTGCGTTACTAATTAGTATTCCATAGCGATAATCCTTCTCTATAAAAACCTCAATTTTTTTTTTAACAAGGTTTTCTTTTTATTATTATTTTCTTGGTTAATTGCGCAGAATATTTATGTTCGTGATTTTTCTGTTAATTATGTGGTTTCTAATTAATAGTCATACAACAATACATATATTTCGTCGTAATATGCGTATATGATAATTACAAAAATAAAGAGACACAAAACATAATAAAATAAAATAATAAAAGTTTAGTAAGACAATGAGCGAAACGCAAAAATACGATTAAGTTGGTTGATAAAGTACCTAATTCTAATTTTACTATCAAATTCTGGAAATCGAGGAAAATTTTAAGTGATTATTTTTAATCATATATTTATAGTATTTTTGTGTATATATATTTTTTAAACTTATCTTTATTATTAGTATTCTTTACTCAATCTTTGCTGAGTTGTTTTCAAAGCTCATTAAGACGATATTTAAGATAATTTTAAGTATAAATAAAAAAAAACAGTTTGATTGTAAAAATAAAAAAAACTGTAAATAATGAAATCATAAAGTCTATTCGGTGAAATTACTTAATAATTCTTTGTAGATAATAATGTCATTTATTCATTTATTATGTATGAAGATATTTTTTTTTCTAAAAAGATAAAATATCTACAGCTTGTAAAAGATCAGGTTATCAGAGTTTTTTTTTTCTTAATTTTTACTAAACAGAGAAGGTGTGTATGAATTGATGTAAAATCATTGCTTTCTTTATGTTTTAAATTACACCTTCATTTATGATTGTTTACAATTTTCTGCGTTGATCTTGAAATTTTTATATGTCATGAGGCAAACTAGTGTGTAGCGGAATACTCAGAGAACTAGCTAAATCGTAAAACTAATTATTTGAATGAACAAATATTCTTACTATTCGATTGGCTATATACCGCCAAACAATAATTCTTTGGTATGGTGACACAAATTAACAAATTGAATAAATCAGATTGTTCAGATCTTTCTTTTCCTTACTCATCCATTCATACCCCTCGAACAACTACTTCTCCCCCTCCACAACTCACATTCATATATTCCTTAAAAAAAAAGCTACACCGGTTGTAAGACTAATATTCTTATAGCCAAAGCACGGGTACTTTAATTGTTATATTGAAAAGCCAGCAGTGTAGTGTTGTTGTTATTTATGACAATATGGTTGTTACTTTTCAAATTAAGTTTTTCATTTTTACGTCACTGCCCATATATAACATGCCTTGTCTGCTGTTTACCGCGGTATAGTAAATCCAAGGCAACATCTGTCTGAATAGACGTTTCCACAGTAGAAAAATCGTGACAGAGCTCTACCAAAATTGATGTAGGTATATAGATTGTAGATATGTGTTAACACTCTATTTTGTAGAGTTCTACCTAGAGCTCTACAAAAGTTTTACCGTAGAAAATTCTCTCGTGTAAACACAAGCGATAAAGCGCCCTACATTTTAATGTCTCTAACGCCTCGACCAACAAATTGAACTGGTTTAATATTTTAGTACAGTTCTATCATATGTTTGTCCATCTTTTGGATTAATGGATTATTTTTTTTCCAATAACTAGTGAAAGTCCGATTTTGACATATTTTTTTACGCAGTGTGATTTTCTCTTGTTTTTTTTTTTATCCAATTGCGACAGCATTTCCTTTTTTTATTTTTTATTAAAGCCAGTTTTATAGTATTATTTCTAATCTCTACCGAAGCTCTACCAAAATTATAAGACTGGGAGAATTCCACACTTTATAGAGTACTTGGTAGAGCTCTACCAAAAGCATATGCACTTCGTAGATAAGCTTTTGGTGGAAGCTCAATCTTGTGTACGCATGTTATGTGTGGAGCTCTACCAAGTAATTTTATTTTTAGTAGAGCACTACTATGATTTCTCTACTGTGGACACTTGCCTTAATAAACGTAATGACTGTATTTCAACAACCAACAAATTTTTTAACTCCCTATGATAAATATATTTTTTTTTTAAAATGAAAGGGGCTATTGCAGAACAGGTCAAAACGCCTTTTCAAAAAAAAAACCCCCGCTTTACAATTGTCTATCCCCTCGCTTCACGCTGTATGGCATGAAATCATGTAAATGGAAAAACAAATTTTCATAAATATTTTTAATATTTTTATATTTAACAGTAGAAAATAACGATTGATTGCGTACTGCAATAATATTATATATTTAATAATATATTAATATTATATCACGTTCTCAAGACATATGAAAGCAAAATCGAACATGTGACGTGTGCGATAAGATGTAATGTCATAAAATCGTGAATTCAATTTTTTATGCATGTAGCCGCATCTGTTAAAAACAAGATTATTAATAATACTTACGAGAAGAGATTTTGCTCTTAAAAGCAAAATTTGTTTTTGAACCTTGTATCTCCTTAAATATGAACATAATTTTCACCTACTAAAGACGGGAAAAATTTGGAGCGCGCGCGCCCCAAAAAAAGTCGGCTTGGAGTGCTTCTAATTAGCTGCAAAGGAAGCATGATAGAAGCTTTTAAAGAAAATAAGTATATTTATTTCGAATTGTCAATCGCTCTAAAATTGCTGGTGTATGATTAAAGTAGTTTTGATATAATAATTGATGATTCAAATACTTTTCTCTCTCGTAAATTTAACTGTAAAGTAAAGAAGTGCAGGTGAATTTCTACTTATTTTGTAAGTCCAGAAATAATGATCATTTCAAATCTTCTATGTAGTCGAATTAGGCGCTATGTAGTTTTTGTAGTAATTTTGAATAAAATGTTGTGATTTTTTATGATTTCGCGGGTAATGAAAGATCAGGACTGTAGATATTCTTTGATTGATTGATTGATTGATTGATTGAAAGTTGAGATTGAGCCCCAATGTGGGGGCTCTGGAACGAAGGCTATAAAAGGCCCATTGTTCACCCTTCAGACTTATGAGGAATTGCTCTTGCTCATAGGTCCCAACCGGACGCTCTTACGAATTTAAGTATTGGCTCCCAGCCCTCCTTGTGGGCTTCGTACAGCTCATCCAGGAGGTGTGAGCCAAGAAATCTGTAACGCTTTCCAGATAGAGCTGGACAGTGACAAAGAAAGTGAATCACTGTGTCGGGCTCCTCTTCGCATCCCCTACATATAGGGTCAGCAACAAGCCTCATTTTGTGTAGAGTGCGCAGTAATAACCGACATTAGGGTTCTCAGGGTTGGCTTGTTTATCCCCAGTATCTTTTTCGTTTCTTTTTGGTTGGGTCTGCCCCACAGTTCCTTTGTAGTTCTAACTGAAGGATCATCTAATCAAAGGGGACTGTGTTGGTAGTCGGCCCAAGCCGAGATATTAAAAATAATGGGTTTTGGTGCGTGGAGGGGGATATTTCCGAGGTTGCACCAAGACGAACAAGTTCGTCCGTGTTTTCATTTCCGTTAATGTCGCTCTGACCTGGCACCCAAAAGTACCCTGTTGTTCCGACAAAGGGAGTTCAGGGTGGTTTTACATTCTAATACAAGTTTGGAGTTTGTAATGGGTTTTTACAGGGCCTGGCTGCCAGAGCAGATTGCAATCTCCTTATCCGCAGTGTCTGAATTAAGCAGAAGCCTTCCCGCTTCAAGGATGACCTTGACTTCCGCCTGGAAAACCATGACATAGCTTTCAAGATGTATGGCAATTTCCACGTGAGGCTCCTTGCAAAAAACGCCTGCTCCGATGTTTTCTTTTGATTCGGAGCGTCTGTATATATGGTAGGGTTTGTTAATGGCTTAAGCACGGAATGTGATTCCCATTCTGCCCTATCTGGAATTTTTATGTTAAACTTGCTTTTCAGTATAGTCTCGATGCGGTGATCGCTGTTCCTTTCTGTGTCAGGCGTAGATATTCTTAAAAAGCTACTCGATTGGCTTACCAAAATCTATTTAAGAGCACTAGTTTTTCTACACTATAGATATTCTAAAAAAAAAGGCCCCTATGCTTCTAATTGTCTTCCAAAATCTTTTCAGGAGCTTTTCTATGGGTCTTCATGACTTCTGTGGACATACAGTTGTTAAAAATATAAACAGAGAGGTACGAAAAGTGTACGCTATCTATGCGATTCTTGGAGTGCCATTCAAAACAAAACCCATTAAAAGATATATTAATTTCTATTTTTTTTTATATGATAGTCATGTCTAAAGATCTACTACTAAAAAAGTGGTATTGATGGACATGCATGAGCTGTCAAACTAAAATCTAAAATTTATCTCGTTTATGTACAATAAAATGCAAGTGAGACCTTTCTTAATATTCCCTCCCCATCAAAAGTTTTAACCTCAATACGGCACGTAATATTTGAATTCATAGAGTACAAATTACAAAAATTATTTTATTGAAAATTACAAATTCTACGCCTTGTTTACGACGGCATTTACGCTTCATGTAGACAATCGTATAATCGACATGAAATAGTGTACTACACGCACATCGCAGCTTGAAACTCCTTTGGGAGATGTACACATTCACCCTCGAAAAACACTATTCTGTCGATTTGAAAAACAAGTCAATGCTTAATACAGCATATGTATAAAAAAAGTAAATAAAATCGTTGTGTTTTGAGGGGCTTTCTTTGCTCGTACTTTTATATTTCATATGTGTTATAGAAAAGAGGACAATAAAACTGTTGAAAGCAACATCTCTACAGCAGCAGTAAACATCTAAGAAGTATTTAACTTCACTCAATAAGAAAAGAATCAGTTAACACTTAAAACAGATAGGTAACTATTTATATTTAAAATTTATTGAAGATAATCTAATTAACGCCTTTGATTCAAGTTATGTTTCCAGTTATTGCTAAAACTAACTAAAATGGCATGCAGACTACAAAGAGCTGGGTAAATCGCGTGATTAATTATCACTGAAATTCGTGATATTATATATGTATGTACATATATACGGCTTTATCCTGTTGTAAAGTCCTTGCATCATTAAGGTTAATTGGTGTTTACATACCTGAGAAATTATTACTGTATACAGTGACCTCTACCATTGGCAAATAAAAGCATTCTGTTTAAGTAGTAATAAACTTAAATAAACAAAACGTAAAAATAAAACAGAAAATCATCTAGTCTTAAAGTGGAACGGATTTTCAAAAATCTTTCTAGTTTTATTATCATAATTAAAATTGAATACGTTGAAAAGTTTTATAAAATTATTTAGACTTACATATATAATTGATAATTATTGCAATATATTCTAAAAGTAAAGCTTTGATATTATATTGAATTTTGGGTCTCGGTTCGAATTCCATTGAGGCATTCCAATAATTGGATCATAAGGCCTCGCACAGACTAAAAGCGTAGCACAGCGTAGCGTAAATGGGCGTTTTTTTTCAAATCCATTGTTTCTTAGATATTGCGTATACTGCAAACATAGCGTAGATGAGCGTAATTTGAACCCAGACGATTGGTATGAATTTTTACGCTCGTAGAAAGCGACAGCTGTGATTCATTTGTTGAAAAGTTAAAATTGATTGCGAAAATTTAGTATGGAAGTGTGTTTTCGGCCCGCGTATTAACATTTCACATGGGCCACTATCGGACCATAAGCAGTGGTGCCACAATCACGCACTACATTTAGAAATATATTTATAAGAATAGAGCTTTACTATTAATCGCAGCGCAGCTGTTGCAATACTCTGGCATGTCCCTTCTAGAAGAAGTGGCACGTCGTGGTAGCGACATCCACAACTAGAAATTGGCATTGCAGCAGTACTTTCACATGCGTCAGTGGTTATCGGCCAGACAAAGAATAAGTTTCGTGGAAGTGAATTTTCATACATAAAAAATGCGTGAACTTATTGACACAGACAATATAAATAGAAAATAGATGCGCTATCTATCAATACAGGCTCTCTATTATACATGAATAGGAATGAAAAAAAAAACTGACTAGTTTACGAAATGTTCTGAATTATCGCCACTCAAGCCCACATGTCGAATGAAGCTCTCGTGTGAAAGGAATAGACACCCGCTCGTTTCTGGATAATGATTCGTGTGAAACGGGCCTAACTCCTGAAACATCCTAGAACATAAATTTACTCGTTCGCTTGTTATGCTACGTCCCATTCACGACTTGAACATGTTACGAGCTTGGAATGTAAATATGAATTTTTACAAAATTTTCTTAGTAACCTTAATTAGGTTTTTAATAATAGTAGAAATTTGGGAGGGTTACATCTTAGATCTGCTTAACCTAGAACAGTACTGTTCGGTGTCATAGAAAAATTTGCATCAGATTTAGTGGATTATTTTTTTTTTCAACTATGTTTTCCATTTCCATTTAAATTTCATAATGATCTCATCATTTTACGGAAATTTCTATAGGGCGGATCTAAAATGGTGAAAAGTGATAGTGCAAGAAATTACACATAATTGCAGTGTGTTCGAAAACATATTATTGTGCAAAATTTCAGATTTCTATCTATCTAGTCAGGCGAAGTTGTTGAAAAGCGATCATATGTTTCTACTCTTACCAACATTTATTACTCGTAAGTAAAAGAATGTAAAATTTAACGTCATTATTCTTGGTCTCGTCGATAAATTCTTAAATTTAGGCCGACAAATCCTTCATCTCTAAAGCTATCCAAATTTGTATCCAGTGTATTTATAATAATAATATAGTAATATCAATATATCAATTGTTATATTTTTAATGTTAAGTTTAAATTGAAAAATATCCCGGCTTAAACTCTGATTTAAACTGTTGTTAACCCTCCTCTTCTATTTAACATTCTACGTTTGACAGTAGTAGAATGTTAATAAACATAATCAGTGAAGATTATGATTCATTAATGTATTTTATTAATTTTTGACTTGAAATTCATAGACAAATGTCAGCTATTGCTTTTTAGGGTTCCGTACTCAAAGGGTAACAACGGGAACCCTATTACTAAGACTTCGCTGTCCGTCCGTCACCAGATTGTATCTCATGAACCGTAATAGGTAAACAGTTAAAATTTTCACAGACTGTGTATCTCTATTAGCGATATAACAACAAATAATAAAAATAGAATTAAAAATTAAAGTGGCCCCCATACAAGAAACGTGATTTTTTCGGCGTTTTTTCCTCATTTTATTCTCATTCATTATTATTGTCATAAGTAGGCATTATTTTTTCAAGTGACAGCAATATTTTTCCCATGACGCCTACTCTCATTTGAAAAAATAAATAAAAAGTACACAGTGTTAAATTTTGTACAATGCTACAGAGCCCTTCGTGTGCGAGTCCGACTCGCACTAGGCTGATTTTTTAAGTATTATTAGATTTTTGGAAAATTCTTTGGTGTGTGGGTTCATTTTACCTTACGTTTTAAATTTTCCTTTTTTAAATCAGTTTTATTCATTTCATTTCATTTCAAGTTATTTACTTCAACAATTTTAGGATATTTGTTTCAGCTGATGTCGAAATTAAATTGAAATTTAATTAATTTTTAATTAATGAATTAAGGACACATACCATAAATTTTAACTCCTAAATGCTTTTAGCACCCATTTTTATACTCTAGATGAAATTTATAGGGTATACTAAGTTTGTCATTCCGTTTGTAACACATCGAAATAATTATGGTAGAGCAAAATGGAGCATAATATTAAAAGTTATTTTGATTTTTGCACGTCCGTCCGTCTGTGCGCTCGATAACTCGAGAACGCGTATACTTAGAGAGCTGAAATTTTGTACACAGACTTTAGAAAAAAAAAAGTAAAATTAAGTTCGAAAATGAGACAAATCGGGCAACTCCTTCTTGGTGTTGCCATATAAAAATGTAGGTTTTTTACGTATACTGTGAAAACGGTCAGTCCAAGACATTTTTATTGTACTAAAAACTTCTTCAGAATACGAAATCATATAAAATTGGTTATAATCATTTTTTCTGTCTGACAAACCGTTCTAGAAATATATGCGAAAAACCACTCCAAAAATCAAACTTGCACAGACGGGTGACAATACGAAATTTCATACGGGCATTCATCTAGTCTAGGGTATCATAAGAATTGGTCTTAGACCAATTCTAGCTTTTTTACTTGTTTACTCTCAAGAATTTAGTAGATTGCCCGGATTAATCCTAAATGTAATATCAACTGTGATATTGAACTATTTGGGTTGTTATGTTACACATAATTCATTGCCTAATGGTATGGTTTCTTGGTCCTGAATTGGAGTTCTATCCTGCCCCTCAAGAAATGTTTTTTTTTATGATGATGCCAAGAATCAGGGGATTTCCTATGATGCCGTAGCACAGCCTTGTCAAGAAAGGAAGATGGGGTAGGGATTTGAGGATATTTGGGTTGAACCAAGGAGGTGAAGGTGTGCATTACGCTTGAATGTTTGCGGCTCATAGTTGAGAGGGAAAAACCGAGGATGGCAAACAGTTCCATATTCGAACTGTTCGGCTTATGAAAGATTCACGGAATATCACGGTACGGCCGAAATTGACTTCAAGGGTGTGAGGGTGAGATTAGGGTATAGCTCATTTGGTGCGCATGGGAAGAATTCTACAAGGGATCAGCCTAGAAGTAGCTATAGAAGTAGCGATAAAAGAGAGATTGACTTCCCCTGAAAATAGCATATAAAACCTAAACCACAACCGAAGTCATATCAAAATTTGAAATATTTTTATACCAGTTTTTTAACCCCATCGTTACTTACAAATTTCGGTACATCAGAAACACTTTCAATGCATTTTCATACATAAGTAATACCAATTTGCATATACAGTTGCGGAAAGTATAAAAGTAGGTACTCGAAATCATTTTTTAAGCATCACTTGTCCCATTGAAATCTGCCAATGAAGAGCAAATGCAAGTGACCTCAGATGCTAACAATCACTGAAAGGTGTTAAAATTCCAATTTCGATTCCCATAAATAACTGCATCAACACAAAAGGTATCATCAATCATTTACACAACAGGATTTAATGCATTTCGCCTCGGGGATAATTCATATATATATATACAGAAAGTCCTCACTCCATACATACTTAGATGCCTCAAGTCACCTATAATATGTTCGCGACCCTATATGTCCCCAGCAAAATTATGTACGTATGTAGGTACCATGGTATCATCAAAGCACACATAGTGTTGATGTGCTAGCAATGACTGTAGAGTCTTGTTAGCGTATTTCCCTGATATTTTCTGGTGTTGTTTTTGTTTTTTTTTTTTATGGGAAGAAAGAAAGGCTATTGTTTTTGCAGACACAGGACATTAAGCAAAAGGATATGTCTCACAGCATCCTGACGACACTCATTACGTATGTAGGATGTAAGGACTCCCCACCGTGAACTTGCAATGAAAAATGAAGGTATACTACCGCTTGAACCCTTTTTTTCTTTTTATTTTTTATCTTGAAAGTATTGTGAATATCAAGAAAGCCGAACTACTCAAGCGACAGTCTTTTGTTTAGTATTTTTCGTCCTCTGGGTTAACAACACAATACACGACATCGCAGCGTTTTGCCCTATACAACTCCCAAGCTCCGATCCCAATGACATTTTAAGTACCCATTCATGCGACTACTGCACGCTTCGAATCATCTTCAGATAGTGGATAAACGGTAGCTCAGTGCTCGCTCAATGAAACCTTTTCTCTCATTTTTGTGGGTTTTTAAGGAGGCTCGTCTTTTTTTCTGTTCTTTTAGAGTTGGAACTGAAACTCCGGAAATTGAGGAAAAAATATTCTCGCGTTTTTTGTCGTTGTTCTTTTGAGTAGCAATCAAATGATTTTTATACGTTCATATGTACATTAAAGGGGACAGTTTAATTTTAAATAATTTATGTTTATCATCAAATAGAATACTACTTAATAAGAATCATTATGAAGCCATTAGTCACGATTCATGACTGAGAGTTTATTTGAACTTTTCAGCTTAAGTTGAATAAAGCTATGGAATTTCTCTAAAATTGTTATCTCATTAGACGTAAATTATTAGACCTTGCAAACATAAATCAACTAGTTTTTTTTTACCTTAATAGATAAAGATAAAAAGAATATTCTTGTGACTCATTTAAAGCCTAAACAGTTCATCACATTTATTTATTTAACAAAAGATGATTAACTGTCTTAAGTATGTATAAAATTTAGCGTTATATTTTATAGGGATAGAATATATTTCCAATGTAATTCCTATCGTAATTTCGAGTTAGTTTAATGTTAGTGTCTTATATCTAACCATTGGTCCAAGACCAATTTCTGAGAAATGAAATGGAAAGTTACATTTTCAGACTGGTTTTTCGCATTTCTTTCTAGAACGGTTTGTGGGAGAGCAAACCCATTCCATAAGTAATTACATTCCAAAGAACTGTTCAGTATATTAAAAACGTCTGGAACTTACAATTTTTCCAAAATTCTGGAAATCTGGAAAGGGGAATGCGCACTTTTCATCAACTTTAGGCCTAACATCAACAGACATGAGAGATGTCTTAAACTATGAATTGTGATACTCTGAACATATTTTATTAACAACCTTTATTTCAATTAAGCGGGGGAAAGCTATGGCAATCGGATGTAGCTTGAACGATTTTCTTGGATGAAAAGTGGTTTTTTCTACTTCTCTGGATTGCGCGGAATTGGTGCGTCGTGGGAAATGACTTCAAAAATGTTCACAAAAGAGAACTAATGGGCATGTAAGAAAGAACTGCAAAATTTAATGCAAAATATGGTAACTGGGGTGTATGTGACCCAAGTGCATGAAAATAGGTTTTCCGGCAACAAAAACGTCTCGGAAAGTTTTCAGAATCGAGAAAGATGTACACTACTCGGCGAGACATCTTATTTGATATGCAAAATGCTGTATTGGAACCCCCCTCCCCCCGCCGGAGGTTCCTACCACGACCTTAAAAGTATGCAGAGAAAAAATTTCTTCTACGAATTGTAGCCTGTAATTAACTGAGGCGAACATCCGATCGGACATAACCCTACCGAGTTAGAGCCGATCTAAGGTGCGAAAAACCTTGTACCTCAGTTCGAATAAAAAATAGGGAAATACTAAGAAAGTGAGTATCAGGATAGCTTTTTAAGCCTCCGAGTATAGGATTGTGGGGACTGAAACTTCTTCTCAGGACCTATGGAATTTAATTCAGTACTGGATTTTTCAACCTATGGTATTTAATCAAAAGTGGATACATATATCCAAGAATTTATTTTATTTATTACAACGTTTTCATAGAATTTTATATTCTGAAGAACTTTTCAGTACAATAAAAATGTTTAAGACTAATCATTTTCACACTACACGTGAAATACTAAATTTTTATATGGCAACACCAAGAAGGGATTGCCTGTTTTAGTTCATTTTTGAAATTATTTTTACTACTGCTATGAAAGCACCATGTAACAATATTTCGGCTCTACGTCGACGCATTCTCAAGCAGTGTCCAAATATGTATATAGTGAAAAACGATTTTTTTATGCCAACTCTACGAAGGACTTTTTCCCATTTACGAATTTAATTTAACTTTTTTTTTTTTTAAAGCCCATGTGAAAAATTTCAGCTCTCTAAGTACACGCGTTCTCGAGTTATCGTGAAGACGGACAGACGGGCATGGAAAACTCAAAGTAACTTTAAATAAAATATTATGTTTGGGTGTCCAATCCATTCTGTTCTACCATAATTTTTTCTATGTTACAAACGGAATGACAATTACCTAGTACCTACTATCTACAACCTATAGTTATAAAAACTGCACAATACCAGTTGTCCTATTACACCTAATCATCTCAATCCAATAGTCACCCTTTAAAAAAACGAGCTCTGATTTATCTTGCACTTGCATTAAGATTTAAATGTGTATCCCCGCATGATGATTATTGAATAAATTTTCAACCCTTTTCTTTGTCTGTTCTAATAAACAAAAGGCAATCGAAATTTACATTAGGTACTAAAAGGGAATTCTCAAAATCGCCCCCCCCCCCCAACGCTCTTATATTGGATTTAATTTCTAACTAACCTTATCGTGTTTATAAAATTTACAATCTCAAAAATCAGCATTAATTTCATTTCTCGACCCCCGTTTTGTCTCAAGATTATTCGACTAAGAAATCATTTTTCAACCTGTCGCATCGTATGTTTCGCAAAAGTCCATAACTGATCTCTAGGATTTTGCGACACCCTCGTAACGTAGAATCGCCTAAAAAATAAATATAAGGGTGTCAAACGATGCAGATACAATGAGTTTTGTATATATTAAAATGAAACGGGAAGACTACACACATATAAAGCCTACTAGCTAACGTATGATGTTGGGATTAAACCGAAGAAATCCTCATCGATACCCATAGTCCCCGTTCAAAGTGTGGGACTCAAGGTTAAAAAAATACAATTACTAAAGTGCGTGTAATAAAGCATGCGGTCGGTAGCAGCTATATTCTATCTAGCATACCGCCTGCCGACGAAATGACACCATCCTTGGGTGTGGTGTATTCTATTGTAAAGTTATTTATGAAATTGTAAATTCCCTTAAAGTTCCCTTTCTTTTGTATACAATGCGTTCAGCAACCCTCATCCTAGTTGAATGTTGGTTGTTAGAATAGAAAGGTTCTATAGAATAAGCGGAAAATTACAATAACTGCACTCATACAACCGCACTGTATTTGCTGCGCTAGAGGGTGGTGAAGTATGGTGAAATTGCTCTTGCAATGATTAACCTGATTCCCCCTGAGTATTTCCCTTTTTCATTGCATTAGATCGCGTGCCTTCATTCTCATCCCCTTTAATGGAGGATATATAGAGGCATTTCTAAGTCTCATACCACCAGTATTTTGGTAGATATACCACCCACCCCACTTTTAACCATTGGCCTTAGTATAAACCTTTAGGATGCGTTTTAAATGGTTTCTGCACATGTTGCAACCCCAAATGAAACTTGAAATGGAATTTATATATTTTTGTGCGACATTTGCAAGGGAGTACATTTTTAGTGGTTTTGGTTAGCCAAGTTTTGTGTTAGATGGTAAAGAAGCGTATAAATAATATTAGGCGTTTTTTGTTTCATATAAGCTTTGATTTACTCGATTTTTTGGGGAATTTAGCGAAGATGCCATCGTACTTCTGTACAGTTAGGGGTGCCATTCTGCCAGATTCTCTTGTGCATAAATAAAAGAAAACAACAAATTGCAGCGGTCAAGTACTTCTTTTTATTTCTATTTTTTCGTTGACCTGGAGTCCCAAAATGCAAGCATCATTGCCCAGTTTTACTACTTCCATGATGTTAGCGGAACTAACGAAATTCAAATCATCAGTGTGTCGTAACACCTGCTTGGTTGTGTTGTACCTGAAGATAAAATCTTACATTTTTCCAATGCCAAATTGGATACCAGATTAATCCAAATAAGTGACAGTCCCTCACCTTATATCATACCTTTAGTGATTAACAGCTTCTCTGAAGTGTTACTTTGTATGCCTGGTTACATCAACCTTGAAAATCTAAATTATTGGTAAAATAAGTTTTAATCCAATGAATTAAGTAGACCGTTTTCTTTAATTTTCCCTCATTTTCCCTACCCAATTATTTTTTACAAACATATAACCGCCATATAGATATACAAATACCCGCTGTCGAACTCTAATAATATTTAACTAACAAATATTGAAACGTTTTACAAAAATATTTATTTATGTATTTCATTTTTTGTTTTCTTACAGACAGAACAAACAGTCCTAACCAAGCTGAAATTATAAGAAGATACGATCTAGATGTAGAATCTTTGCCAAGTTATACTATAGTATCCGGTCTACCATCATACGATGATGCTTTGGATCAATTTCGAAAAGCTGGAATAATTATACAACAACCATCGTTAATTAAAATATTCGAAGATGTACAAATAAAATCTCCAGAGACTACAGAAAACGAAGATAATATATCCGTACATTCTTGTACTTGTGGAGGAGGTGGAGGAGGAGTAGGAGGAGTGTCACAAACAGGTGGTATCACAACGACTACAACAATAGCTCCAGTTATAGAATTGAATCCAGAACAGTTAAAAATGCTCAGTCAAAAACGCTTATCTTTACAAATCGCATTAAATTCTAGTGTTCGACAATCCTGTAATCGTAGTCGAGTCGATCTATGCCGGGAAGTTAATCGAAGTAATTTGCTTAGATCTCACGATATTCCTCAGATACATCGATCTACCTCATCTCTCTGTACTGATAGAAATTTCGTTCAGAGGATAGCCCAGTTACACCAGCATAGAGGATCTATCGCATGAAAAAAAAATAATCTAAAATTTCAGTATTTCGTTATGTTTTGTTTTAGATTTTTAAGATATGTTTACTAAAATATAAGTAAAAAAATTAATGATAATAGATTTCATTAATATGATACGTGTCATTGTAAAAAAAATTCAATGAGAATATCAAATACATTCTATAGCCGAACCTTTTCATCCTTAAAACAATGGAAAAATTACAAGACAACTACATCAGAAGCGGAATATATCAAAAGGTCAGCGATATTTACACGTCAGATTGCTAACTAATTGGGTAGATATCGTAGTCAGTTGCTAAGACGATGTTGAAAATATAAACAGCTTCATGAGCCTGCTTACATCTGAAATGAGTGTTTAACAATAGTACCTCGGAGTCACAAAAACGCAGTCACAAAAACAGTACCCTTGTCGATCTTTGTAACAGCAATATGTCGAAGAATCACAGCAAACTTAGAAGAGGAATCGGTAATAGTAGTGGCCCGTAAAGAAAGCCCCAAACACTTTACTCCTTTTTTCTATAGTCATTAGTTGTGATGCTCCTGGAGGAGCAAACACGATCAAATAATTTCCGGTTCAATTCAGAACGTGACAAACAAACTGATCCAGTAGATAGCACTGCCTTTTGAATTCAAACTGACAAAAAAGTGATTGTTCTATTTATTATAGCCATAGTCGATGCAGAGCACTATAATTTTTGGATGAATTAGTTGAAAATGTTTTATATTGGAATTAAGTACAACGTCTACATCTTTATTGGTAATTAATCTATTGTGACTGTTGCGATTTGAGATTGAGTCCCATTAGGCACATAAGATAATAAGAAATACTACAGCTACTAGACATATTTTTGTCATTTTGTACCCTGTAACTTTATTCATCTTCATAATTTAACACAATACAATTTGAATAATTTCATTTTCTTTAAAAAAATAAATGCAATTTCAAAATTGAAAAATTTTGTCGTAAGCATAATCGAATTACAAAAGTACAAAGAATTTATAAATAGATAATAATGTGGAAAAATAAAATGAAACTTTATGCGTATCATATCGCGGCGCGTAAATAATATACTCATACAATATTAAAACCAAAACTTAACAAGTTATCTAACTGAGGAACTATTGAAATTCCAAAGCATCGGAAATTGTTCGAGATCTAAGCAATAAAAAAAAATTAATAATAAATACTTGTAGAACATTTTCCCCATTGGAAGTCGTCATCTTTCTTTTCCGCCCTTAGCGCTTGGCTTAAACGAGAATTCTCGATTTGGTGCATAAAGATAGTGTAACATGTGCATAACTGACACTAATTTGGTTCATACATAAATACACTTATAGATAAAAAATATAATTTAAAAATATTCCTATGAATTTTGGTAAGATTCCTATAAGTCTGCGTTTTTTTTTCTTCTTTCTTTTTAATTTTTTCCTATAATTGTTTTTATTTTGTACTAATAAAGTTGTTTCAGTTGCTCATAAGTTATGAAAAAGATTATGTTCCAGGGTCCCATTCGGACCCATGTCGGTATAAAACCTTTGTATAAGGCTCGCACACCTTCATTGCGCACAGTCTGTAAAAATAATTGATTTTTATTGTAATTATAAATTATAAATTAGATTACAAATAATAGACAAACAGACTTACCTGCACGGCACAATCAAAACTTCCTGTGTATATTTTGTGTGATGCCGTTGTAACACCACCAACCACAGCAATTCGTCTTTGATTCATTAATCTTGTCTGAAAACAAAATGGAATTGATGAAAATGTGGAAATTAAGATTCTTAGTTTTTTTTTTTTTTTTGTTACACAAGGCAATGAATAATTTCCTTTCTTTCTATAATCGTTGTTGTTCTTTTTGTATATAGGCTGCAGAGATATATACGCAACTTAAATAAAACTCAGTTGTTGGGATTCTTGTTAAAATGTTGTCAAACAAGTATCTTCAGGATTAATTAAATAAGAATTTCCTACTTTTAGTGTTCACGATTAATTGTAAGCTTTGGTAAAGAACTTGACATTGAGATCACCTTGATTAAGTTAAAGAAGGGGGCGGCAAGGCCACTAAGACTTTGCGGTGAATAATTTCATATTACCATTAGGAGCTTAATAAAATGTCACTAAAGCGCTGATAGAGAACCTTCTTTCGGTTTTTAACACGTTTATTTGGTTAGTTCCCAAAAATTAAATACGATAACGATTCACAATCAAAACTTAAATGATTCTCATTTATTCTGAAAAATACTGATTGAAAAAGGTAATTTTTCCAGATAAAATCCCCTCATAGCTTTAAATATAATTATTAACACTTCCGACTTTTATAGAATGCAAGCTGATTGTTAAGATTATTCATTAATGAGACTACTTTCGATTACCCTGAATCGATTCAGAAAATAATTGCATTGAATGATACAAGATAAACACACCTCACATACTTGCTATTATCGAAAAACATATAGCAGATTACTGCGATATAACAGCTGCTTTGCAGATATATAAATTTATCAAATACCTAATAATTTTGCCAAAATAGCTGGGTGTTTTCCAAAAATTTTCGCAAAAAAAAGTACACTAATCCAGTAATTATGTGACTGCAAACTATCATTTTGCGCAGCTATAAATATGTACATAGTTTTGGATTATAGCCAATTCTATACAGATAATTGGCGGCAATAAATAGTTATCGATATAGTTAGTCTTAGAGCTAAACAGCACTTGGCACTTGATACTTACTCTTATCACATCAATAGGATTTGAAGCAATAGCGCTACCTAAACTTGCTATAAAACTAGATCTGAAAATAGTAAAATATTAATTAATAAGAATTATCTCGAATAACTTTAACTAAAACTTACATAAAATGATTGGCGACTTGATCACCAAATGAATTCATTAATTGCTGCTTACAAAAATCATAAACAGGCAATTCGACGGCAGCAATCACAGCAGCCCTCTGAGCTGTAGGACCAACACCTCTCCATAGGCCACGGATACCTTCAAAAGTGTATATCTGCCTAAAACAACCAACGAGTCCCAATTGTTCAGTACCTTTGCCATGGACTTGCATTCGCACTTTAAGAACATCTGTAGGATTTGCTATTGCACTTGAAATTGCTCCGGCTATAACAGCGCAGAGAACATTGCCCCATACACGTTCTCGGCCAGTAGTTTTGTCAACTAAAAATCCATTTTCTGTGGCTAATTTCTTTAATGTGTAATATGTGCCGAATTTTATTGTTCCATAGGTAGCTTGTCTTAGTACTGCTGGCCATATTCTATGGAAATAATGCAAAGTAATAATTAGAGAGATATGATATAATTAACCTAGATATATCTACCCAGAGTAAAGGGCTTTTATTCCTTCGTCTCTTGATATTTGGGCAAAGGCATCGACCATACCCCGATATTTTAGCTGGGAAAATTTCTGGTCGATCGCCTGACCTTGAATTTGTAATCGAGTCTTTGTCGTGTCTATTGGAAAAGTCCCTGCAAATATATTTATTTCAAGGCTTTAGGAAACTTTATCAAGGTCTCTGCGGGAATGCCGGCACACAAAACAAATGATATTTTTAGGGATGTAACAGTTGAGGCAAAATACTATTTATGTTAATTCAATTAAACAATGATTTTTTTACCGGAGTTTCCAGCTCGGAATAATAATTAAATATTTTATATGAAATTTAAAAGTAGCAATCCGAGATTACAACTACCCACCACTGGCGCACAATTAGTAAACAAAAATTATGTAATAAGTAAAACTTTACTGGGCAGTCGGTGACAATTTGCAATATGTATCATAATTTAATTTATTTTATTGCATCATTTTCCGCAAGAAATACAAAAAAATTACCAAATTCAGCCGTAATTGATGCGACTCCGCCATAGATAAACGGCCGCCAGTCTCTATCTCCCATTCCACGTTTGATAAATATAAATGCACCAAAAAATTCTAACTTTTTATAAATATCAATTTTCTAAGGAATATTCTCTTAAAATTAGACATAAATGCACCTCGGCAAATTCTAGAACTGAACTGAAACTGAAAAGCAATTTTTTTGTTGGTTAGAATATTTTGACAAATGAAAACTGTCAATGTCACATCTGTATTGATGGCACTGCACTGTAAATTGAAAGCTTTTAATTAGAATTGTCAGGGTTCGCGATTTTGAATAGAATATAACCAAACCAGTTATCTTTGTACTAAAAGCTCTTCGTTCCTTCATAAACGAAAAAACTTATTTACAATTAAGACAGCTTGTGCTTAATAGTCTACAAAATTTATTTAACATTTTAAATTATACACGTTCATCATAGACTTCACGATTGGATTTTCGGTCATTTCTCGAAAACGAGCTGTAATTTTTTAAATAAACTTTACTTTACATTCTTCTCATTCTTCCGCGTCGAATGAGTGCTCATTCATCAAAATCGGTGACAAAAAAATTTTATCTAAATTTTCGCATCAAAAAACATGGGCGATTTTTTTTCACAAAAAAAAAATTAAATCTCCCCGATTTTGATGAGAGATGGCTCATTCGACGCGGAATAAGAAAAGAAATAGATGTGCAAAAGAATTTTTGAAAATAAATCACTAGGTCGAAAGTTAGACCAATAAAACTAGGAACAAATGCGTCGGACCACGGCGAAACGGTTTTTTGGACATATCTCGAGAACCAAGAAAGTTTTTTTAGCGAAACTTTGTAGGAATAATCCTCTCTTCAATACGCGTCCAACGAGTGCTCATACGTCAAAATCGGTGACATTTATTTTCAGCCAAAATTTCGCTAAAAAACATGGGCTATAGCCCACAGATTTTTTTCACAAAAAAAATGAAATCTCCCCGATTTTGATAAAAGATGGCTCATTCGACGCGGAATAAGAAAAGAAATAGATGTGCAAAAGAATTTTTGAAAATAAATCACTAGGTCAAAAGTTAGACCAATAAAACTAGGAACAAATGCGTCGGACCACGGCGAAACGGTTTTTTGGACATATCTCGAGAACCAAGAAAGTTTTCTTAGCGAAACTTTGTAGGAATAATCCTCTCTTCAATACGCGTCCAACGAGTGCTCATACGTCAAAATCGGTGACATTTAATTTTCAGCCAAAATTTCGCTAAAAAACATGGGCTATAGCCCACAGATTTTTTTCACAAAAAAAAATGAAATCTCCCCGATTTTGATGAGAGATGGCTCATTCGACGCGGAATAAGAAAAGAAATAGATGTGCAAAAGAATTTTTGAAAATAAATCACTAGGTCAAAAGTTAGACCAATAAAACTAGGAACAAATGCGTCGGACCACGGCGAAACGGTTTTTTGGAGATATCTCGAGAACCAAGAAAGTTTTCTTAGCGAAACTTTGTAGGAATAATCCTCTCTTCAATACGCGTCCAACGAGTGCTCATACGTCAAAATCGGTGACATTTAATTTTCAGCCAAAATTTCGCTAAAAAACATGGGCTATAGCCCATAGATTTTTTTCACAAAAAAAAAAAAGAAATCTCCCCGATTTTGATGAGAGATGGCTCATTCGACGCGGAATAAGAAAAGAAATAGATGTGCAAAAGAATTTTTGAAAATAAATCACTAGGTCAAAAGTTAGACCAATAAAACTAGGAACAAATGCGTCGGACCACGGCGAAACGGTTTTTTGGACATATCTCGAGAACCAAGAAAGTTTTCTTAGCGAAACTTTGTAGGAATAATCCTCTCTTCAATACGCGTCCAACGAGTGCTCATACGTCAAAATCGGTGACATTTAATTTTCAGCCAAAATTTCGCTAAAAAACATGGGCTATAGCCCATAGATTTTTTTCACAAAAAAAATGAAATCTCCCCGATTTTGATGAGAGATGGCTCATTCGACGCGGAATAAGAAAAGAAATAGATGTGCAAAAGAATTTTTGAAAATAAATCACTAGGTCAAAAGTTAGACCAATAAAACTAGGAACAAATGCGTCGGACCACGGCGAAACGGTTTTTTGGACATATCTCGAGAACCAAGAAAGTTTTCTTAGCGAAACTTTGTAGGAATAATCCTCTCTTCAATACGCGTCCAACGAGTGCTCATACGTCAAAATCGGTGACATTTAATTTTCAGCCAAAATTTCGCTAAAAAACATGGGCTATAGCCCATAGATTTTTTTCACAAAAAAAAATGAAATCTCCCCGATTTTGATAAAAGATGGCTCATTCGACGCGGAATAAGAAAAGAAATAGATGTGCAAAAGAATTTTTGAAAATAAATCACTAGGTCAAAAGTTAGACCAATAAAACTAGGAACAAATGCGTCGGACCACGGCGAAACGGTTTTTTGGACATATCTCGAGAACCAAGAAAGTTTTCTTAGCGAAACTTTGTAGGAATAATCCTCTCTTCAATACGCGTCCAACGAGTGCTCATACGTCAAAATCGGTGACATTTAATTTTCAGCCAAAATTTCGCTAAAAAACATGGGCTATAGCCCACAGATTTTTTTCACAAAAAAAAATGAAATCTCCCCGATTTTGATGAGAGATGGCTCATTCGACGCGGAATAAGAAAAGAAATAGATGTGCAAAAGAATTTTTGAAAATAAATCACTAGGTCAAAAGTTAGACCAATAAAACTAGGAACAAATGCGTCGGACCACGGCGAAACGGTTTTTTGGAGATATCTCGAGAACCAAGAAAGTTTTCTTAGCGAAACTTTGTAGGAATAATCCTCTCTTCAATACGCGTCCAACGAGTGCTCATACGTCAAAATCGGTGACATTTAATTTTCAGCCAAAATTTCGCTAAAAAACATGGGCTATAGCCCATAGATTTTTTTCACAAAAAAAAAAAAGAAATCTCCCCGATTTTGATGAGAGATGGCTCATTCGACGCGGAATAAGAAAAGAAATAGATGTGCAAAAGAATTTTTGAAAATAAATCACTAGGTCAAAAGTTAGACCAATAAAACTAGGAACAAATGCGTCGGACCACGGCGAAACGGTTTTTTGGACATATCTCGAGAACCAAGAAAGTTTTCTTAGCGAAACTTTGTAGGAATAATCCTCTCTTCAATACGCGTCCAACGAGTGCTCATACGTCAAAATCGGTGACATTTAATTTATAGCCCATTGATTTTTTTCACAAAAAAAATGAAATCTCCCCGATTTTGATGAGAGATGGCTCATTCGACGCGGAATAAGAAAAGAAATAGATGTGCAAAAGAATTTTTGAAAATAAATCACTAGGTCAAAAGTTAGACCAATAAAACTAGGAACAAATGCGTCGGACCACGGCGAAACGGTTTTTTGGACATATCTCGAGAACCAAGAAAGTTTTCTTAGCGAAACTTTGTAGGAATAATCCTCTCTTCAATACGCGTCCAACGAGTGCTCATACGTCAAAATCGGTGACATTTAATTTTCAGCCAAAATTTCGCTAAAAAACATGGGCTATATATAGCCCATAGATTTTTTTCACAAAAAAATGAAATCTCCCCGATTTTGATGAGAGATGGCTCATTCGACGCGGAATAAGAAAAGAAATAGATGTGCAAAAGAATTTTTGAAAATAAATCACTAGGTCAAAAGTTAGACCAATAAAACTAGGAACAAATGCGTTGGACTACGGCGAAACGGTTTTTTGGACATATCTCGAGAACCAAGAAAGTTTTCTTAGCGAAACTTTGTAGGAATAATCCTCTCTTCAATACGCGTCCAACGAGTGCTCATACGTCAAAATCGGTGACATTTAATTTTCAGCCAAAATTTCGCTAAAAAACATGGGCTATATATAGCCCATAGATTTTTTTCACAAAAAAATGAAATCTCCCCGATTTTGATGAGAGATGGCTCATTCGACGCGGAATAAGAAAAGAAATAGATGTGCAAAAGAATTTTTGAAAATAAATCACTAGGTCAAAAGTTAGACCAATAAAACTAGGAACAAATGCGTCGGACCACGGCGAAACGGTTTTTTGGACATATCTCGAGAACCAAGAAAGTTTTCTTAGCGAAACTTTGTAGGAATAATCCTCTCTTCAATACGCGTCCAACGAGTGCTCATACGTCAAAATCGGTGACATTTAATTTATAGCCCATAGATTTTTTTCACAAAAAAAATGAAATCTCCCCGATTTTGATGAGAGATGGCTCATTCCACGCGGAATAAGAAAAGAAATAGATGTGCAAAAGAATTTTTGAAAATAAATCACTAGGTCAAAAGTTAGACCAATAAAACTAGGAACAAATGCGTCGGACCACGGCGAAACGGTTTTTTGGACATATCTCGAGAACCAAGAAAGTTTTCTTAGCGAAACTTTGTAGGAATAATCCTCTCTTCAATACGCGTCCAACGAGTGCTCATACGTCAAAATCGGTGACATTTAATTTTCAGCCAAAATTTCGCTAAAAAACATGGGCTATATATAGCCCATAGATTTTTTTCACAAAAAAAATGAAATCTCCCCGATTTTGATAAAAGATGGCTCATTCGACGCGGAATAAGAAAAGAAATAGATGTGCAAAAGAATTTTTGAAAATAAATCACTAGGTCAAAAGTTAGACCAATAAAACTAGGAACAAATGCGTCGGACCACGGCGAAACGGTTTTTTGGACATATCTCGAGAACCAAGAAAGTTTTCTTAGCGAAACTTTGTAGGAATAATCCTCTCTTCAATACGCGTCCAACGAGTGCTCATACGTCAAAATCGGTGACATTTAATTTTCAGCCAAAATTTCGCTAAAAAACATGGGCTATATATAGCCCATAGATTTTTTTCACAAAAAAAATGAAATCTCCCCGATTTTGATAAAAGATGGCTCATTCGACGCGGAATAAGAAAAGAAATAGATGTGCAAAAGAATTTTTGAAAATAAATCACTAGGTCAAAAGTTAGACCAATAAAACTAGGAACAAATGCGTCGGACCACGGCGAAACGGTTTTTTGGACATATCTCGAGAACCAAGAAAGTTTTCTTAGCGAAACTTTGTAGGAATAATCCTCTCTTCAATACGCGTCCAACGAGTGCTCATACGTCAAAATCGGTGACATTTAATTTATAGCCCATAGATTTTTTTCACAAAAAAAATGAAATCTCCCCGATTTTGATGAGAGATGGCTCATTCCACGCGGAATAAGAAAAGAAATAGATGTGCAAAAGAATTTTTGAAAATAATTCACTAGGTCAAAAGTTAGACCAATAAAACTAGGAACAAATGCGTCGGACCACGGCGAAACGGTTTTTTGGACATATCTCGAGAACCAAGAAAGTTTTCTTAGCGAAACTTTGTAGGAATAATCCTCTCTTCAATACGCGTCCAACGAGTGCTCATACGTCAAAATCGGTGACATTTAATTTTCAGCCAAAATTTCGCTAAAAAACATGGGCTATAGCCCATAGATTTTTTTCACAAAAAAAATGAAATCTCCCCGATTTTGATAAAAGATGGCTCATTCGACGCGGAATAAGAAAAGAAATAGAAGTGCAAAAGAATTTTTGAAAATAAATCACTAGGTCAAAAGTTAGACCAATAAAACTAGGAACAAATGCGTCGGACCACGGCGAAACGGTTTTTTGGACATATCTCGAGAACCAAGAAAGTTTTCTTAGCGAAACTTTGTAGGAATAATCCTCTCTTCAATACGCGTCCAACGAGTGCTCATACGTCAAAATCGGTGACATTTAATTTTCAGCCAAAATTTCGCTAAAAAACATGGGCTATAGCCCATAGATTTTTTTCACAAAAAAAATGAAATCTCCCCGATTTTGATGAGAGATGGCTCATTCGACGCGGAATAAGAAAAGAAATAGATGTGCAAAAGAATTTTTGAAAATAAATCACTAGGTCAAAAGTTAGACCAATAAAACTAGGAACAAATGCGTCGGACCACGGCGAAACGGTTTTTTGGACATATCTCGAGAACCAAGAAAGTTTTCTTAGCGAAACTTTGTAGGAATAATCCTCTCTTCAATACGCGTCCAACGAGTGCTCATACGTCAAAATCGGTGACATTTAATTTATAGCCCATAGATTTTTTTCACAAAAAAAATGAAATCTCCCCGATTTTGATGAGAGATGGCTCATTCCACGCGGAATAAGAAAAGAAATAGATGTGCAAAAGAATTTTTGAAAATAATTCACTAGGTCAAAAGTTAGACCAATAAAACTAGGAACAAATGCGTCGGACCACGGCGAAACGGTTTTTTGGACATATCTCGAGAACCAAGAAAGTTTTCTTAGCGAAACTTTGTAGGAATAATCCTCTCTTCAATACGCGTCCAACGAGTGCTCATACGTCAAAATCGGTGACATTTAATTTTCAGCCAAAATTTCGCTAAAAAACATGGGCTATAGCCCATAGATTTTTTTCACAAAAAAAATGAAATCTCCCCGATTTTGATGAGAGATGGCTCATTCGACGCGGAATAAGAAAAGAAATAGATGTGCAAAAGAATTTTTGAAAATAAATCACTAGGTCAAAAGTTAGACCAATAAAACTAGGAACAAATGCGTCGGACCACGGCGAAACGGTTTTTTGGACATATCTCGAGAACCAAGAAAGTTTTCTTAGCGAAACTTTGTAGGAATAATCCTCTCTTCAATACGCGTCCAACGAGTGCTCATACGTCAAAATCGGTGACATTTAATTTTCAGCCAAAATTTCGCTAAAAAACATGGGCTATAGCCCATAGATTTTTTTCACAAAAAAAATGAAATCTCCCCGATTTTGATAAAAGATGGCTTATTCGACGCGGAATAAGAAAAGAAATAGATGTGCAAAAGAATTTTTGAAAATAAATCACTAGGTCAAAAGTTAGACCAATAAAACTAGGAACAAATGCGTCGGACCACGGCGAAACGGTTTTTTGGACATATCTCGAGAACCAAGAAAGTTTTCTTAGCGAAACTTTGTAGGAATAATCCTCTCTTCAATACGCGTCCAACGAGTGCTCATACGTCAAAATCGGTGACATTTAATTTTCAGCCAAAATTTCGCTAAAAAACATGGGCTATAGCCCATAGATTTTTTTCACAAAAAAAATGAAATCTCCCCGATTTTGATGAGAGATAGCTCATTCGACGCGGAATAAGAAAAGAAATAGATGTGCAAAAGAATTTTTGAAAATAAATCACTAGGTCAAAAGTTAGACCAATAAAACTAGGAACAAATGCGTCGGACCACGGCGAAACGGTTTTTTGGACATATCTCGAGAACCAAGAAAGTTTTCTTAGCGAAACTTTGTAGGAATAATCCTCTCTTCAATACGCGTCCAACGAGTGCTCATACGTCAAAATCGGTGACATTTAATTTTCAGCCAAAATTTCGCTAAAAAACATGGGCCCATAGATTTTTTTCACAAAAAAAATGAAATCTCCCCGATTTTGATAAAAGATGGCTCATTCGACGCGGAATAAGAAAAGAAATAGATGTGCAAAAGAATTTTTGAAAATAAATCACTAGGTCAAAAGTTAGACCAATAAAACTAGGAACAAATGCGTCGGACCACGGCGAAACGGTTTTTTGGACATATCTCGAGAACCAAGAAAGTTTTCTTAGCGAAACTTTGTAGGAATAATCCTCTCTTCAATACGCGTCCAACGAGTGCTCATACGTCAAAATCGGTGACATTTAATTTTCAGCCAAAATTTCGCTAAAAAACATGGGCTATAGCCCATAGATTTTTTTCACAAAAAAAATGAAATCTCCCCGATTTTGATGAGAGATGGCTCATTCGACGCGGAATAAGAAAAGAAATAGATGTGCAAAAGAATTTTTGAAAATAAATCACTAGGTCAAAAGTTAGACCAATAAAACTAGGAACAAATGCGTCGGACCGCGGCGAAACGGTTTTTTGGACATATCTCGAGAACCAAGAAAGTTTTCTTAGCGAAACTTTGTAGGAATAATCCTCTCTTCAATTCGCGTCCAACGAGTGCTCATACGTCAAAATCGGTGACATTTAATTTTCAGCCAAAATTTCGCTAAAAAACATGGGCTATAGCCCATAGATTTTTTTCACAAAAAAAATGAAATCTCCCCGATTTTGATGAGAGATGGCTCATTCGACGCGGAATAAGAAAAGAAATAGATGTGCAAAAGAATTTTTGAAAATAAATCACTAGGTCAAAAGTTAGACCAATAAAACTAGGAACAAATGCGTCGGACCACGGCGAAACGGTTTTTTGGACATATCTCGAGAACCAAGAAAGTTTTCTTAGCGAAACTTTGTAGGAATAATCCTCTCTTCAATACGCGTCCAACGAGTGCTCATACGTCAAAATCGGTGACATTTAATTTTCAGCCAAAATTTCGCTAAAAAACATGGGCTATAGCCCATAGATTTTTTTCACAAAAAAAATGAAATCTCCCCGATTTTGATGAGAGATGGCTCATTCGACGCGGAATAAGAAAAGAAATAGATGTGCAAAAGAATTTTTGAAAATAAATCACTAGGTCAAAAGTTAGACCAATAAAACTAGGAACAAATGCGTCGGACCACGGCGAAACGGTTTTTTGGACATATCTCGAGAACCAAGAAAGTTTTCTTAGCGAAACTTTGTAGGAATAATCCTCTCTTCAATACGCGTCCAACGAGTGCTCATACGTCAAAATCGGTGACATTTAATTTTCAGCCAAAATTTCGCTAAAAAACATGGGCTATAGCCCATAGATTTTTTTCACAAAAAAAATGAAATCTCCCCGATTTTGATAAAAGATGGCTTATTCGACGCGGAATAAGAAAAGAAATAGATGTGCAAAAGAATTTTTGAAAATAAATCACTAGGTCAAAAGTTAGACCAATAAAACTAGGAACAAATGCGTCGGACCACGGCGAAACGGTTTTTTGGACATATCTCGAGAACCAAGAAAGTTTTCTTAGCGAAACTTTGTAGGAATAATCCTCTCTTCAATACGCGTCCAACGAGTGCTCATACGTCAAAATCGGTGACATTTAATTTTCAGCCAAAATTTCGCTAAAAAACATGGGGCCCATAGATTTTTTTCACAAAAAAAATGAAATCTCCCCGATTTTGATAAAAGATGGCTCATTCGACGCGGAATAAGAAAAGAAATAGATGTGCAAAAGAATTTTTGAAAATAAATCACTAGGTCAAAAGTTAGACCAATAAAACTAGGAACAAATGCGTCGGACCACGGCGAAACGGTTTTTTGGACATATCTCGAGAACCAAGAAAGTTTTCTTAGCGAAACTTTGTAGGAATAATCCTCTCTTCAATACGCGTCCAACGAGTGCTCATACGTCAAAATCGGTGACATTTAATTTTCAGCCAAAATTTCGCTAAAAAACATGGGCTATAGCCCATAGATTTTTTTCACAAAAAAAATGAAATCTCCCCGATTTTGATGAGAGATGGCTCATTCGACGCGGAATAAGAAAAGAAATAGATGTGCAAAAGAATTTTTGAAAATAAATCACTAGGTCAAAAGTTAGACCAATAAAACTAGGAACAAATGCGTCGGACCACGGCGAAACGGTTTTTTGGACATATCTCGAGAACCAAGAAAGTTTTCTTAGCGAAACTTTGTAGGAATAATCCTCTCTTCAATACGCGTCCAACGAGTGCTCATACGTCAAAATCGGTGACATTTAATTTTCAGCCAAAATTTCGCTAAAAAACATGGGCTATAGCCCATAGATTTTTTTCACAAAAAAAATGAAATCTCCCCGATTTTGATGAGAGATGGCTCATTCGACGCGGAATAAGAAAAGAAATAGATGTGCAAAAGAATTTTTGAAAATAAATCACTAGGTCAAAAGTTAGACCAATAAAACTAGGAACAAATGCGTCGGACCACGGCGAAACGGTTTTTTGGACATATCTCGAGAACCAAGAAAGTTTTCTTAGCGAAACTTTGTAGGAATAATCCTCTCTTCAATACGCGTCCAACGAGTGCTCATACGTCAAAATCGGTGACATTTAATTTTCAGCCAAAATTTCGCTAAAAAACATGGGCCATACATAGCCCATAGATTTTTTTCACAAAAAAATGAAATCTCCCCGATTTTGATGAGAGATGGCTCATTCGACGCGGAATAAGAAAAGAAATAGATGTGCAAAAGAATTTTTGAAAATAAATCACTAGGTCAAAAGTTAGACCAATAAAACTAGGAACAAATGCGTCGGACCACGGCGAAACGGTTTTTTGGACATATCTCGAGAACCAAGAAAGTTTTCTTAGCGAAACTTTGTAGGAATAATCCTCTCTTCAATACGCGTCCAACGAGTGCTCATACGTCAAAATCGGTGACATTTAATTTTCAGCCAAAATTTCGCTAAAAAACATGGGCTATAGCCCATAGATTTTTTTCACAAAAAAAATGAAATCTCCCCGATTTTGATAAAAGATGGCTCATTCGACGCGGAATAAGAAAAGAAATAGATGTGCAAAAGAATTTTTGAAAATAAATCACTAGGTCAAAAGTTAGACCAATAAAACTAGGAACAAATGCGTCGGACCACGGCGAAACGGTTTTTTGGACATATCTCGAGAACCAAGAAAGTTTTCTTAGCGAAACTTTGTAGGAATAATCCTCTCTTCAATACGCGTCCAACGAGTGCTCATACGTCAAAATCGGTGACATTTAATTTTCAGCCAAAATTTCGCTAAAAAACATGGGCTATAGCCCATAGATTTTTTTCACAAAAAAAATGAAATCTCCCCGATTTTGATAAAAGATGGCTCATTCGACGCGGAATAAGAAAAGAAATAGATGTGCAAAAGAATTTTTGAAAATAAATCACTAGGTCAAAAGTTAGACCAATAAAACTAGGAACAAATGCGTCGGACCGCGGCGAAACGGTTTTTTGGACATATCTCGAGAACCAAGAAAGTTTTCTTAGCGAAACTTTGTAGGAATAATCCTCTCTTCAATTCGCGTCCAACGAGTGCTCATACGTCAAAATCGGTGACATTTAATTTTCAGCCAAAATTTCGCTAAAAAACATGGGCTATAGCCCATAGATTTTTTTCACAAAAAAAATGAAATCTCCCCGATTTTGATGAGAGATGGCTCATTCGACGCGGAATAAGAAAAGAAATAGATGTGCAAAAGAATTTTTGAAAATAAATCACTAGGTCAAAAGTTAGACCAATAAAACTAGGAACAAATGCGTCGGACCACGGCGAAACGGTTTTTTGGACATATCTCGAGAACCAAGAAAGTTTTCTTAGCGAAACTTTGTAGGAATAATCCTCTCTTCAATACGCGTCCAACGAGTGCTCATACGTCAAAATCGGTGACATTTAATTTTCAGCCAAAATTTCGCTAAAAAACATGGGCTATAGCCCATAGATTTTTTTCACAAAAAAAATGAAATCTCCCCGATTTTGATGAGAGATGGCTCATTCGACGCGGAATAAGAAAAGAAATAGATGTGCAAAAGAATTTTTGAAAATAAATCACTAGGTCAAAAGTTAGACCAATAAAACTAGGAACAAATGCGTCGGACCACGGCGAAACGGTTTTTTGGACATATCTCGAGAACCAAGAAAGTTTTCTTAGCGAAACTTTGTAGGAATAATCCTCTCTTCAATACGCGTCCAACGAGTGCTCATACGTCAAAATCGGTGACATTTAATTTTCAGCCAAAATTTCGCTAAAAAACATGGGCCATACATAGCCCATAGATTTTTTTCACAAAAAAATGAAATCTCCCCGATTTTGATGAGAGATGGCTCATTCGACGCGGAATAAGAAAAGAAATAGATGTGCAAAAGAATTTTTGAAAATAAATCACTAGGTCAAAAGTTAGACCAATAAAACTAGGAACAAATGCGTCGGACCACGGCGAAACGGTTTTTTGGACATATCTCGAGAACCAAGAAAGTTTTCTTAGCGAAACTTTGTAGGAATAATCCTCTCTTCAATACGCGTCCAACGAGTGCTCATACGTCAAAATCGGTGACATTTAATTTTCAGCCAAAATTTCGCTAAAAAACATGGGCTATAGCCCATAGATTTTTTTCACAAAAAAAATGAAATCTCCCCGATTTTGATGAGAGATGGCTCATTCGACGCGGAATAAGAAAAGAAATAGATGTGCAAAAGAATTTTTGAAAATAAATCACTAGGTCAAAAGTTAGACCAATAAAACTAGGAACAAATGCGTCGGACCACGGCGAAACGGTTTTTTGGACATATCTCGAGAACCAAGAAAGTTTTCTTAGCGAAACTTTGTAGGAATAATCCTCTCTTCAATACGCGTCCAACGAGTGCTCATACGTCAAAATCGGTGACATTTAATTTTCAGCCAAAATTTCGCTAAAAAACATGGGCTATAGCCCATAGATTTTTTTCACAAAAAAAATGAAATCTCCCCGATTTTGATGAGAGATGGCTCATTCGACGCGGAATAAGAAAAGAAATAGATGTGCAAAAGAATTTTTGAAAATAAATCACTAGGTCAAAAGTTAGACCAATAAAACTAGGAACAAATGCGTCGGACCACGGCGAAACGGTTTTTTGGACATATCTCGAGAACCAAGAAAGTTTTCTTAGCGAAACTTTGTAGGAATAATCCTCTCTTCAATACGCGTCCAACGAGTGCTCATACGTCAAAATCGGTGACATTTAATTTTCAGCCAAAATTTCGCTAAAAAACATGGGCTATAGCCCATAGATTTTTTTCACAAAAAAAATGAAATCTCCCCGATTTTGATGAGAGATGGCTCATTCGACGCGGAATAAGAAAAGAAATAGATGTGCAAAAGAATTTTTGAAAATAAATCACTAGGTCAAAAGTTAGACCAATAAAACTAGGAACAAATGCGTCGGACCACGGCGAAACGGTTTTTTGGACATATCTCGAGAACCAAGAAAGTTTTCTTAGCGAAACTTTGTAGGAATAATCCTCTCTTCAATACGCGTCCAACGAGTGCTCATACGTCAAAATCGGTGACATTTAATTTTCAGCCAAAATTTCGCTAAAAAACATGGGCTATAGCCCATAGATTTTTTTCACAAAAAAAATGAAATCTCCCCGATTTTGATAAAAGATGGCTCATTCGACGCGGAATAAGAAAAGAAATAGATGTGCAAAAGAATTTTTGAAAATAAATCACTAGGTCAAAAGTTAGACCAATAAAACTAGGAACAAATGCGTCGGACCGCGGCGAAACGGTTTTTTGGACATATCTCGAGAACCAAGAAAGTTTTCTTAGCGAAACTTTGTAGGAATAATCCTCTCTTCAATTCGCGTCCAACGAGTGCTCATACGTCAAAATCGGTGACATTTAATTTTCAGCCAAAATTTCGCTAAAAAACATGGGCTATAGCCCATAGATTTTTTTCACAAAAAAAATGAAATCTCCCCGATTTTGATGAGAAGATGGCTCATTCGACGCGGAATAAGAAAAGAAATAGATGTGCAAAAGAATTTTTGAAAATAAATCACTAGGTCAAAAGTTAGACTCACGAGATAAAACTAGGAACAAATGCGTCGGACCGCGGCGAAACGGTTTTTTGGACATATCTCGAGAACCAAGAAAGTTTTCTTAGCGAAACTTTGTAGGAATAATCCTCTCTTCAATTCGCGTCCAACGAGTGCTCATACGTCAAAATCGGTGACATTTAATTTTCAGCCAAAATTTCGCTAAAAAACATGGGCTATAGCCCATAGATTTTTTTCACAAAAAAAATGAAATCTCCCCGATTTTGATGAGAGATGGCTCATTCGACGCGGAATAAGAAAAGAAATAGATGTGCAAAAGAATTTTTGAAAATAAATCACTAGGTCAAAAGTTAATAAAACTAGGAACAAATGCGTCGGACCACGGCGAAACGGTTTTTTGGACATATCTCGAGAACCAAGAAAGTTTTCTTAGCGAAACTTTGTAGGAATAATCCTCTCTTCAATACGCGTCCAACGAGTGCTCATACGTCAAAATCGGTGACATTTAATTTTCAGCCAAAATTTCGCTAAAAAACATGGGCTATAGCCCATAGATTTTTTTCACAAAAAAAATGAAATCTCCCCGATTTTGATGAGAGATGGCTCATTCGACGCGGAATAAGAAAAGAAATAGATGTGCAAAAGAATTTTTGAAAATAAATCACTAGGTCAAAAGTTAGACCAATAAAACTAGGAACAAATGCGTCGGACCACGGCGAAACGGTTTTTTGGACATATCTCGAGAACCAAGAAAGTTTTCTTAGCGAAACTTTGTAGGAATAATCCTCTCTTCAATACGCGTCCAACGAGTGCTCATACGTCAAAATCGGTGACATTTAATTTTCAGCCAAAATTTCGCTAAAAAACATGGGCTATAGCCCATAGATTTTTTTCACAAAAAAAATGAAATCTCCCCGATTTTGATAAAAGATGGCTTATTCGACGCGGAATAAGAAAAGAAATAGATGTGCAAAAGAATTTTGAAAATAAATCACTAGGTCAAAAGTTAGACCAATAAAACTAGGAACAAATGCGTCGGACCACGGCGAAACGGTTTTTTGGACATATCTCGAGAACCAAGAAAGTTTTCTTAGCGAAACTTTGTAGGAATAATCCTCTCTTCAATACGCGTCCAACGAGTGCTCATACGTCAAAATCGGTGACATTTAATTTTCAGCCAAAATTTCGCTAAAAAACATGGGCCCATAGATTTTTTTCACAAAAAAAATGAAATCTCCCCGATTTTGATAAAAGATGGCTCATTCGACGCGGAATAAGAAAAGAAATAGATGTGCAAAAGAATTTTTGAAAATAAATCACTAGGTCAAAAGTTAGACCAATAAAACTAGGAACAAATGCGTCGGACCACGGCGAAACGGTTTTTTGGACATATCTCGAGAACCAAGAAAGTTTTCTTAGCGAAACTTTGTAGGAATAATCCTCTCTTCAATACGCGTCCAACGAGTGCTCATACGTCAAAATCGGTGACATTTAATTTTCAGCCAAAATTTCGCTAAAAAACATGGGCTATAGCCCATAGATTTTTTTCACAAAAAAAATGAAATCTCCCCGATTTTGATGAGAGATGGCTCATTCGACGCGGAATAAGAAAAGAAATAGATGTGCAAAAGAATTTTTGAAAATAAATCACTAGGTCAAAAGTTAGACCAATAAAACTAGGAACAAATGCGTCGGACCACGGCGAAACGGTTTTTTGGACATATCTCGAGAACCAAGAAAGTTTTCTTAGCGAAACTTTGTAGGAATAATCCTCTCTTCAATACGCGTCCAACGAGTGCTCATACGTCAAAATCGGTGACATTTAATTTTCAGCCAAAATTTCGCTAAAAAACATGGGCTATAGCCCATAGATTTTTTTCACAAAAAAAATGAAATCTCCCCGATTTTGATGAGAGATGGCTCATTCGACGCGGAATAAGAAAAGAAATAGATGTGCAAAAGAATTTTTGAAAATAAATCACTAGGTCAAAAGTTAGACCAATAAAACTAGGAACAAATGCGTCGGACCACGGCGAAACGGTTTTTTGGACATATCTCGAGAACCAAGAAAGTTTTCTTAGCGAAACTTTGTAGGAATAATCCTCTCTTCAATACGCGTCCAACGAGTGCTCATACGTCAAAATCGGTGACATTTAATTTTCAGCCAAAATTTCGCTAAAAAACATGGGCCATACATAGCCCATAGATTTTTTTCACAAAAAAAATGAAATCTCCCCGATTTTGATGAGAGATGGCTCATTCGACGCGGAATAAGAAAAGAAATAGATGTGCAAAAGAATTTTTGAAAATAAATCACTAGGTCAAAAGTTAGACCAATAAAACTAGGAACAAATGCGTCGGACCACGGCGAAACGGTTTTTTGGACATATCTCGAGAACCAAGAAAGTTTTCTTAGCGAAACTTTGTAGGAATAATCCTCTCTTCAATACGCGTCCAACGAGTGCTCATACGTCAAAATCGGTGACATTTAATTTTCAGCCAAAATTTCGCTAAAAAACATGGGCTATAGCCCATAGATTTTTTTCACAAAAAAAATGAAATCTCCCCGATTTTGATGAGAGATGGCTCATTCGACGCGGAATAAGAAAAGAAATAGATGTGCAAAAGAATTTTTGAAAATAAATCACTAGGTCAAAAGTTAGACCAATAAAACTAGGAACAAATGCGTCGGACCACGGCGAAACGGTTTTTTGGACATATCTCGAGAACCAAGAAAGTTTTCTTAGCGAAACTTTGTAGGAATAATCCTCTCTTCAATACGCGTCCAACGAGTGCTCATACGTCAAAATCGGTGACATTTAATTTTCAGCCAAAATTTCGCTAAAAAACATGGGCTATAGCCCATAGATTTTTTTCACAAAAAAAATGAAATCTCCCCGATTTTGATGAGAGATGGCTCATTCGACGCGGAATAAGAAAAGAAATAGATGTGCAAAAGAATTTTTGAAAATAAATCACTAGGTCAAAAGTTAGACCAATAAAACTAGGAACAAATGCGTCGGACCACGGCGAAACGGTTTTTTGGACATATCTCGAGAACCAAGAAAGTTTTCTTAGCGAAACTTTGTAGGAATAATCCTCTCTTCAATACGCGTCCAACGAGTGCTCATACGTCAAAATCGGTGACATTTAATTTTCAGCCAAAATTTCGCTAAAAAACATGGGCTATAGCCCATAGATTTTTTTCACAAAAAAAAATGAAATCTCCCCGATTTTGATAAAAGATGGCTCATTCGACGCGGAATAAGAAAAGAAATAGATGTGCAAAAGAATTTTTGAAAATAAATCACTAGGTCAAAAGTTAGACCAATAAAACTAGGAACAAATGCGTCGGACCACGGCGAAACGGTTTTTTGGACATATCTCGAGAACCAAGAAAGTTTTCTTAGCGAAACTTTGTAGGAATAATCCTCTCTTCAATACGCGTCCAACGAGTGCTCATACGTCAAAATCGGTGACATTTAATTTTCAGCCAAAATTTCGCTAAAAAACATGGGCTATAGCCCATAGATTTTTTTCACAAAAAAAATGAAATCTCCCCGATTTTGATAAAAGATGGCTCATTCGACGCGGAATAAGAAAAGAAATAGATGTGCAAAAGAATTTTTGAAAATAAATCACTAGGTCAAAAGTTAGACCAATAAAACTAGGAACAAATGCGTCGGACCACGGCGAAACGGTTTTTTGGAGATATCTCGAGAACCAAGAAAGTTTTCTTAGCGAAACTTTGTAGGAATAATCCTCTCTTCAATACGCGTCCAACGAGTGCTCATACGTCAAAATCGGTGACATTTAATTTTCAGCCAAAATTTCGCTAAAAAACATGGGCTATAAGCCCATAGATTTTTTTCACAAAAAAAATGAAATCTCCCCGATTTTGATGAGAGATGGCTCATTCGACGCGGAATAAGAAAAGAAATAGATGTGCAAAAGAATTTTTGAAAATAAATCACTAGGTCAAAAAGTTAGACCAATAAAACTAGGAACAAATGCGTCGGACCACGGCGAAACGGTTTTTTGGACATATCTCGAGAACCAAGAAAGTTTTCTTAGCGAAACTTTGTAGGAATAATCCTCTCTTCAATACGCGTCCAACGAGTGCTCATACGTCAAAATCGGTGACATTTAATTTTCAGCCAAAATTTCGCTAAAAAACATGGGCTATAGCCCATAGATTTTTTTCACAAAAAAAATGAAATCTCCCCGATTTTGATAAAAGATGGCTTATTCGACGCGGAATAAGAAAAGAAATAGATGTGCAAAAGAATTTTTGAAAATAAATCACTAGGTCAAAAGTTAGACCAATAAAACTAGGAACAAATGCGTCGGACCACGGCGAAACGGTTTTTTGGACATATCTCGAGAACCAAGAAAGTTTTCTTAGCGAAACTTTGTAGGAATAATCCTCTCTTCAATACGCGTCCAACGAGTGCTCATACGTCAAAATCGGTGACATTTAATTTTCAGCCAAAATTTCGCTAAAAAACATGGGCTATATAGCCCATAGATTTTTTTCACAAAAAAAATGAAATCTCCCCGATTTTGATGAGAGATAGCTCATTCGACGCGGAATAAGAAAAGAAATAGATGTGCAAAAGAATTTTTGAAAATAAATCACTAGGTCAAAAGTTAGACCAATAAAACTAGGAACAAATGCGTCGGACCACGGCGAAACGGTTTTTTGGACATATCTCGAGAACCAAGAAAGTTTTCTTAGCGAAACTTTGTAGGAATAATCCTCTCTTCAATACGCGTCCAACGAGTGCTCATACGTCAAAATCGGTGACATTTAATTTTCAGCCAAAATTTCGCTAAAAAACATGGGCTATAGCCCATAGATTTTTTTCACAAAAAAAATGAAATCTCCCCGATTTTGATGAGAGATAGCTCATTCGACGCGGAATAAGAAAAGAAATAGATGTGCAAAAGAATTTTTGAAAATAAATCACTAGGTCAAAAGTTAGACCAATAAAACTAGGAACAAATGCGTCGGACCACGGCGAAACGGTTTTTTGGACATATCTCGAGAACCAAGAAAGTTTTCTTAGCGAAACTTTGTAGGAATAATCCTCTCTTCAATACGCGTCCAACGAGTGCTCATACGTCAAAATCGGTGACATTTAATTTTCAGCCAAAATTTCGCTAAAAAACATGGGCCCATAGATTTTTTTCACAAAAAAATGAAATCTCCCCGATTTTGATAAAAGATGGCTCATTCGACGCGGAATAAGAAAAGAAATAGATGTGCAAAAGAATTTTTGAAAATAAATCACTAGGTCAAAAGTTAGACCAATAAAACTAGGAACAAATGCGTCGGACCACGGCGAAACGGTTTTTTGGACATATCTCGAGAACCAAGAAAGTTTTCTTAGCGAAACTTTGTAGGAATAATCCTCTCTTCAATACGCGTCCAACGAGTGCTCATACGTCAAAATCGGTGACATTTAATTTTCAGCCAAAATTTCGCTAAAAAACATGGGCTATAGCCCATAGATTTTTTTCACAAAAAAAATGAAATCTCCCCGATTTTGATAAAAGATGGCTCATTCGACGCGGAATAAGAAAAGAAATAGATGTGCAAAAGAATTTTTGAAAATAAATCACTAGGTCAAAAGTTAGACCAATAAAACTAGGAACAAATGCGTCGGACCACGGCGAAACGGTTTTTTGGACATATCTCGAGAACCAAGAAAGTTTTCTTAGCGAAACTTTGTAGGAATAATCCTCTCTTCAATACGCGTCCAACGAGTGCTCATACGTCAAAATCGGTGACATTTAATTTTCAGCCAAAATTTCGCTAAAAAACATGGGCTATAGCCCATAGATTTTTTTCACAAAAAAAATGAAATCTCCCCGATTTTGATAAAAGATGGCTCATTCGACGCGGAATAAGAAAAGAAATAGATGTGCAAAAGAATTTTTGAAAATAAATCACTAGGTCAAAAGTTAGACCAATAAAACTAGGAACAAATGCGTCGGACCACGGCGAAACGGTTTTTTGGACATATCTCGAGAACCAAGAAAGTTTTCTTAGCGAAACTTTGTAGGAATAATTCTCTCTTCAATACGCGTCCAACGAGTGCTCATACGTCAAAATCGGTGACATTTAATTTTCAGCCAAAATTTCGCTAAAAAACATGGGCTATAGCCCATAGATTTTTTTCACAAAAAAAATGAAATCTCCCCGATTTTGATAAAAGATGGCTCATTCGACGCGGAATAAGAAAAGAAATAGATGTGCAAAAGAATTTTTGAAAATAAATCACTAGGTCAAAAGTTAGACCAATAAAACTAGGAACAAATGCGTCGGACCACGGCGAAACGGTTTTTTGGACATATCTCGAGAACCAAGAAAGTTTTCTTAGCGAAACTTTGTAGGAATAATTCTCTCTTCAATACGCGTCCAACGAGTGCTCATACGTCAAAATCGGTGACATTTAATTTTCAGCCAAAATTTCGCTAAAAAACATGGGCTATAGCCCATAGATTTTTTTCACAAAAAAAATGAAATCTCCCCGATTTTGATAAAAGATGGCTCATTCGACGCGGAATAAGAAAAGAAATAGATGTGCAAAAGAATTTTTGAAAATAAATCACTAGGTCAAAAGTTAGACCAATAAAACTAGGAACAAATGCGTCGGACCACGGCGAAACGGTTTTTTGGACATATCTCGAGAACCAAGAAAGTTTTCTTAGCGAAACTTTGTAGGAATAATTCTCTCTTCAATACGCGTCCAACGAGTGCTCATACGTCAAAATCGGTGACATTTAATTTTCAGCCAAAATTTCGCTAAAAAACATGGGCTATAGCCCATAGATTTTTTTCACAAAAAAAATGAAATCTCCCCGATTTTGATGAGAGATGGCTCATTCCACGCGGAATAAGAAAAGAAATAGATGTGCAAAAGAATTTTTGAAAATAAATCACTAGGTCAAAAGTTAGACCAATAAAACTAGGAACAAATGCGTTGGACTACGGCGAAACGGTTTTTTGGACATATCTCGAGAACCAAGAAAGTTTTCTTAGCGAAACTTTGTAGGAATAATCCTCTCTTCAATACGCGTCCAACGAGTGCTCATACGTCAAAATCGGTGACATTTAATTTATAGCCCATAGATTTTTTTCACAAAAAAAATGAAATCTCCCCGATTTTGATGAGAGATGGCTCATTCGACGCGGAATAAGAAAAGAAATAGATGTGCAAAAGAATTTTTGAAAATAAATCACTAGGTCAAAAGTTAGACCAATAAAACTAGGAACAAATGCGTCGGACCACGGCGAAACGGTTTTTTGGACATATCTCCAGAACCAAGAAAGTTTTCTTAGCGAAACTTTGTAGGAATAATCCTCTCTTCAATACGCGTCCAACGAGTGCTCATACGTCAAAATCGGTGACATTTAATTTTCAGCCAAAATTTCGCTAAAAAACATGGGCTATAGCCCATAGATTTTTTTCACAAAAAAAATGAAATCTCCCCGATTTTGATGAGAGATGGCTCATTCCACGCGGAATAAGAAAAGAAATAGATGTGCAAAAGAATTTTTGAAAATAAATCACTAGGTCAAAAGTTAGACCAATAAAACTAGGAACAAATGCGTTGGACTACGGCGAAACGGTTTTTTGGACATATCTCGAGAACCAAGAAAGTTTTCTTAGCGAAACTTTGTAGGAATAATCCTCTCTTCAATACGCGTCCAACGAGTGCTCATACGTCAAAATCGGTGACATTTAATTTATAGCCCATAGATTTTTTTCACAAAAAAAATGAAATCTCCCCGATTTTGATGAGAGATGGCTCATTCCACGCGGAATAAGAAAAGAAATAGATGTGCAAAAGAATTTTTGAAAATAAATCACTAGGTCAAAAGTTAGACCAATAAAACTAGGAACAAATGCGTCGGACCACGGCGAAACGGTTTTTTGGACATATCTCGAGAACCAAGAAAGTTTTCTTAGCGAAACTTTGTAGGAATAATCCTCTCTTCAATACGCGTCCAACGAGTGCTCATACGTCAAAATCGGTGACATTTAATTTTCAGCCAAAATTTCGCTAAAAAACATGGGCTATATATAGCCCATAGATTTTTTTCACAAAAAAAATGAAATCTCCCCGATTTTGATAAAAGATGGCTCATTCGACGCGGAATAAGAAAAGAAATAGATGTGCAAAAGAATTTTTGAAAATAAATCACTAGGTCAAAAGTTAGACCAATAAAACTAGGAACAAATGCGTCGGACCACGGCGAAACGGTTTTTTGGACATATCTCGAGAACCAAGAAAGTTTTCTTAGCGAAACTTTGTAGGAATAATCCTCTCTTCAATACGCGTCCAACGAGTGCTCATACGTCAAAATCGGTGACATTTAATTTTCAGCCAAAATTTCGCTAAAAAACATGGGCTATATAGCCCATAGATTTTTTTCACAAAAAAAATGAAATCTCCCCGATTTTGATGAGAGATGGCTCATTCGACGCGGAATAAGAAAAGAAATAGATGTGCAAAAGAATTTTTGAAAATAAATCACTAGGTCAAAAGTTAGACCAATAAAACTAGGAACAAATGCGTCGGACCACGGCGAAACGGTTTTTTGGACATATCTCGAGAACCAAGAAAGTTTTCTTAGCGAAACTTTGTAGGAATAATCCTCTCTTCAATACGCGTCCAACGAGTGCTCATACGTCAAAATCGGTGACATTTAATTTTCAGCCAAAATTTCGCTAAAAAACATGGGCCCATAGATTTTTTTCACAAAAAAAATGAAATCTCCCCGATTTTGATAAAAGATGGCTCATTCGACGCGGAATAAGAAAAGAAATAGATGTGCAAAAGAATTTTTGAAAATAAATCACTAGGTCAAAAGTTAGACCAATAAAACTAGGAACAAATGCGTCGGACCACGGCGAAACGGTTTTTTGGACATATCTCGAGAACCAAGAAAGTTTTCTTAGCGAAACTTTGTAGGAATAATCCTCTCTTCAATACGCGTCCAACGAGTGCTCATACGTCAAAATCGGTGACATTTAATTTTCAGCCAAAATTTCGCTAAAAAACATGGGCTATAGCCCATAGATTTTTTTCACAAAAAAAATGAAATCTCCCCGATTTTGATGAGAGATGGCTCATTCGACGCGGAATAAGAAAAGAAATAGATGTGCAAAAGAATTTTTGAAAATAAATCACTAGGTCAAAAGTTAGACCAATAAAACTAGGAACAAATGCGTCGGACCGCGGCGAAACGGTTTTTTGGACATATCTCGAGAACCAAGAAAGTTTTCTTAGCGAAACTTTGTAGGAATAATCCTCTCTTCAGTTCGCGTCCAACGAGTGCTCATACGTCAAAATCGGTGACATTTAATTTTCAGCCAAAATTTCGCTAAAAAACATGGGCTATAGCCCATAGATTTTTTTCACAAAAAAAATGAAATCTCCCCGATTTTGATAAAAGATGGCTCATTCGACGCGGAATAAGAAAAGAAATAGATGTGCAAAAGAATTTTTGAAAATAAATCACTAGGTCAAAAGTTAGACCAATAAAACTAGGAACAAATGCGTCGGACCACGGCGAAACGGTTTTTTGGACATATCTCGAGAACCAAGAAAGTTTTCTTAGCGAAACTTTGTAGGAATAATCCTCTCTTCAATACGCGTCCAACGAGTGCTCATACGTCAAAATCGGTGACATTTAATTTTCAGCCAAAATTTCGCTAAAAAACATGGGCTATAGCCCATAGATTTTTTTCACAAAAAAAATGAAATCTCCCCGATTTTGATGAGAGATGGCTCATTCGACGCGGAATAAGAAAAGAAATAGATGTGCAAAAGAATTTTTGAAAATAAATCACTAGGTCAAAAGTTAGACCAATAAAACTAGGAACAAATGCGTCGGACCACGGCGAAACGGTTTTTTGGACATATCTCGAGAACCAAGAAAGTTTTCTTAGCGAAACTTTGTAGGAATAATCCTCTCTTCAATACGCGTCCAACGAGTGCTCATACGTCAAAATCGGTGACATTTAATTTTCAGCCAAAATTTCGCTAAAAAACATGGGCGCCCATAGATTTTTTTCACAAAAAAAATGAAATCTCCCCGATTTTGATGAGAGATGGCTCATTCGACGCGGAATAAGAAAAGAAATAGATGTGCAAAAGAATTTTTGAAAATAAATCACTAGGTCAAAAGTTAGACCAATAAAACTAGGAACAAATGCGTCGGACCACGGCGAAACGGTTTTTTGGACATATCTCGAGAACCAAGAAAGTTTTCTTAGCGAAACTTTGTAGGAATAATTCTCTCTTCAATACGCGTCCAACGAGTGCTCATACGTCAAAATCGGTGACATTTAATTTTCAGCCAAAATTTCGCTAAAAAACATGGGCTATAAGCCCATAGATTTTTTTCACAAAAAAAATGAAATCTCCCCGATTTTGATAAAAGATGGCTCATTCGACGCGGAATAAGAAAAGAAATAGATGTGCAAAAGAATTTTTGAAAATAAATCACTAGGTCAAAAGTTAGACCAATAAAACTAGGAACAAATGCGTCGGACCACGGCGAAACGGTTTTTTGGACATATCTCGAGAACCAAGAAAGTTTTCTTAGCGAAACTTTGTAGGAATAATCCTCTCTTCAATACGCGTCCAACGAGTGCTCATACGTCAAAATCGGTGACATTTAATTTTCAGCCAAAATTTCGCTAAAAAACATGGGCTATATATAGCCCATAGATTTTTTTCACAAAAAAAATGAAATCTCCCCGATTTTGATAAAAGATGGCTCATTCGACGCGGAATAAGAAAAGAAATAGATGTGCAAAAGAATTTTTGAAAATAAATCACTAGGTCAAAAGTTAGACCAATAAAACTAGGAACAAATGCGTCGGACCACGGCGAAACGGTTTTTTGGACATATCTCGAGAACCAAGAAAGTTTTCTTAGCGAAACTTTGTAGGAATAATCCTCTCTTCAATACGCGTCCAACGAGTGCTCATACGTCAAAATCGGTGACATTTAATTTTCAGCCAAAATTTCGCTAAAAAACATGGGCTATAGCCCATAGATTTTTTTCACAAAAAAAATGAAATCTCCCCGATTTTGATGAGAGATGGCTCATTCGACGCGGAATAAGAAAAGAAATAGATGTGCAAAAGAATTTTTGAAAATAAATCACTAGGTCAAAAGTTAGACCAATAAAACTAGGAACAAATGCGTCGGACCACGGCGAAACGGTTTTTTGGACATATCTCGAGAACCAAGAAAGTTTTCTTAGCGAAACTTTGTAGGAATAATCCTCTCTTCAATACGCGTCCAACGAGTGCTCATACGTCAAAATCGGTGACATTTAATTTTCAGCCAAAATTTCGCTAAAAAACATGGGCTATAGCCCATAGATTTTTTTCACAAAAAAAATGAAATCTCCCCGATTTTGATAAAAGATGGCTTATTCGACGCGGAATAAGAAAAGAAATAGATGTGCAAAAGAATTTTTGAATATAAATCACTAGGTCAAAAGTTAGACCAATAAAACTAGGAACAAATGCGTCGGACCACGGCGAAACGGTTTTTTGGACATATCTCGAGAACCAAGAAAGTTTTCTTAGCGAAACTTTGTAGGAATAATCCTCTCTTCAATACGCGTCCAACGAGTGCTCATACGTCAAAATCGGTGACATTTAATTTTCAGCCAAAATTTCGCTAAAAAACATGGGCCCATAGATTTTTTTCACAAAAAAAATGAAATCTCCCCGATTTTGATAAAAGATGGCTCATTCGACGCGGAATAAGAAAAGAAATAGATGTGCAAAAGAATTTTTGAAAATAAATCACTAGGTCAAAAGTTAGACCAATAAAACTAGGAACAAATGCGTCGGACCACGGCGAAACGGTTTTTTGGACATATCTCGAGAACCAAGAAAGTTTTCTTAGCGAAACTTTGTAGGAATAATCCTCTCTTCAGTTCGCGTCCAACGAGTGCTCATACGTCAAAATCGGTGACATTTAATTTTCAGCCAAAATTTCGCTAAAAAACATGGGCTATAGCCCATAGATTTTTTTCACAAAAAAAATGAAATCTCCCCGATTTTGATGAGAGATGGCTCATTCGACGCGGAATAAGAAAAGAAATAGATGTGCAAAAGAATTTTTGAAAATAAATCACTAGGTCAAAAGTTAGACCAATAAAACTAGGAACAAATGCGTCGGACCACGGCGAAACGGTTTTTTGGACATATCTCGAGAACCAAGAAAGTTTTCTTAGCGAAACTTTGTAGGAATAATCCTCTCTTCAATACGCGTCCAACGAGTGCTCATACGTCAAAATCGGTGACATTTAATTTTCAGCCAAAATTTCGCTAAAAAACATGGGCTATAGCCCATAGATTTTTTTCACAAAAAAAATGAAATCTCCCCGATTTTGATGAGAGATGGCTCATTCGACGCGGAATAAGAAAAGAAATAGATGTGCAAAAGAATTTTTGAAAATAAATCACTAGGTCAAAAGTTAGACCAATAAAACTAGGAACAAATGCGTCGGACCGCGGCGAAACGGTTTTTTGGACATATCTCGAGAACCAAGAAAGTTTTCTTAGCGAAACTTTGTAGGAATAATCCTCTCTTCAGTTCGCGTCCAACGAGTGCTCATACGTCAAAATCGGTGACATTTAATTTTCAGCCAAAATTTCGCTAAAAAACATGGGCTATAGCCCATAGATTTTTTTCACAAAAAAAATGAAATCTCCCCGATTTTGATGAGAGATGGCTCATTCGACGCGGAATAAGAAAAGAAATAGATGTGCAAAAGAATTTTTGAAAATAAATCACTAGGTCAAAAGTTAGACCAATAAAACTAGGAACAAATGCGTCGGACCACGGCGAAACGGTTTTTTGGACATATCTCGAGAACCAAGAAAGTTTTCTTAGCGAAACTTTGTAGGAATAATCCTCTCTTCAATACGCGTCCAACGAGTGCTCATACGTCAAAATCGGTGACATTTAATTTTCAGCCAAAATTTCGCTAAAAAACATGGGCTATATATAGCCCATAGATTTTTTTCACAAAAAAAATGAAATCTCCCCGATTTTGATGAGAGATGGCTCATTCGACGCGGAATAAGAAAAGAAATAGATGTGCAAAAGAATTTTTGAAAATAAATCACTAGGTCAAAAGTTAGACCAATAAAACTAGGAACAAATGCGTCGGACCACGGCGAAACGGTTTTTTGGACATATCTCGAGAACCAAGAAAGTTTTCTTAGCGAAACTTTGTAGGAATAATCCTCTCTTCAATACGCGTCCAACGAGTGCTCATACGTCAAAATCGGTGACATTTAATTTTCAGCCAAAATTTCGCTAAAAAACATGGGCTATAGCCCATAGATTTTTTTCACAAAAAAAATGAAATCTCCCCGATTTTGATGAGAGATGGCTCATTCGACGCGGAATAAGAAAAGAAATAGATGTGCAAAAGAATTTTTGAAAATAAATCACTAGGTCAAAAGTTAGACCAATAAAACTAGGAACAAATGCGTCGGACCACGGCGAAACGGTTTTTTGGACATATCTCGAGAACCAAGAAAGTTTTCTTAGCGAAACTTTGTAGGAATAATCCTCTCTTCAATACGCGTCCAACGAGTGCTCATACGTCAAAATCGGTGACATTTAATTTTCAGCCAAAATTTCGCTAAAAAACATGGGCCATACATAGCCCATAGATTTTTTCACAAAAAAAATGAAATCTCCCCGATTTTGATGAGAGATGGCTCATTCGACGCGGAATAAGAAAAGAAATAGATGTGCAAAAGAATTTTTGAAAATAAATCACTAGGTCAAAAGTTAGACCAATAAAACTAGGAACAAATGCGTCGGACCGCGGCGAAACGGTTTTTTGGACATATCTCGAGAACCAAGAAAGTTTTCTTAGCGAAACTTTGTAGGAATAATCCTCTCTTCAATACGCGTCCAACGAGTGCTCATACGTCAAAATCGGTGACATTTAATTTTCAGCCAAAATTTCGCTAAAAAACATGGGCTATAGCCCATAGATTTTTTTCACAAAAAAAATGAAATCTCCCCGATTTTGATGAGAGATGGCTCATTCGACGCGGAATAAGAAAAGAAATAGATGTGCAAAAGAATTTTTGAAAATAAATCACTAGGTCAAAAGTTAGACCAATAAAACTAGGAACAAATGCGTCGGACCACGGCGAAACGGTTTTTTGGACATATCTCGAGAACCAAGAAAGTTTTCTTAGCGAAACTTTGTAGGAATAATCCTCTCTTCAATACGCGTCCAACGAGTGCTCATACGTCAAAATCTGTGACATTTAATTTTCAGTCAAAATTTCACCAAAAAACATAATTTTTTGCATCAAAAATTTTTTGTCACCGATTTCGACTGGTGAAGCAGAATAAGAAAAGAAAAAGATGTGTATAGTTTTTTTTGTGATAAACTCACCGTTTTTTTTGCCTAATAATATTAAATGGCAACGATTTGAACGAAGTATGGCACATTCGACGAGGAATAAGAAAAGAAAATGATGTGTAAAAGAGTTTTTCAATAAAAATCACTAGATCAAAAATTTGATCAATAAAACCTGAAACATGTGGTACCGGTTGTTTTGGACATAGCTCGAAAGCTAGCGAAATCGTATCTACGTATCTCTCATCATTACGCGTCTAACGCGTCACCCATCGATATATTGGGGATAATATTAATTTGCAATATATCTCCATAGAATCTTTTGATTAATTGGGACCTTCGTTGACTATAGCTACTTATATAATTATATAACACGAACGAAAAATAATTAAAAACTGCAAAACATTTAATATTTTCTGTTTTTTTTTTATTTTTTTTTTATCATATTAATTACATTTAACAGCAATTTAACACAAAGCTAAGCATTTGAATTTAATCATTTTTTTTTAGTTTCATATTTTTTTGTGTTTTGTTTTCTAAAATTGTTTTAATAACTTTCGTTTCATAAAAAATCCTCTAAAAGTTTAAAAGTATAATAAAAAAAAAAAGAAAAGAAAAGAACATAGCAAATTCCGTTAAACGATAATAAAATGTCGTCTATAATTGTATGATCGTAGAAAAACAATATTATAGTATTTAATAAGAAAAAGATTTTGTAAGTATATCGCTCTATTTTTGTCCCCTTAAATACTTATTTTATGTAAATGCCACCTCCTCCTTCTTTTCTTTTCGGTAATTTTTTTTGCTTAATTTTTGTTTGTTTTTAACACACTTCTAAACAACTAAAATTATTTTATTTTGCATTTTACCTAGATATTTTTTTGTCCAATATTCTTTTCATTTTTTTTTCATTTTGCTTTGAACAGAATGACTGAGATCTTTCCAATAAAGTATATAATATATAACAAATTTTAGCCGATTTTTTTTCCCTCTATGTTTCCTAGTGTATTTTTTCGCTATATTTTATCAAAACTATTATTACACGTTAGTTTTTGTTATATATCAATTGCAATTGCGCCTTTTTCTTTCTTTTACACAGTTTCCTGTTTGTTTATGTGTTTTTTTCTCTTTCTTTAATATTTTCATTTAGAAATTAAATTCTTTCTTAAAGTTATTATTTTCAATAGGAGTCAATTTGTTTATTTATTTATTTTTTTGTATTATTATTTTGATGTTTTAAATCCTTCTAGTAGTTCGTTTACTTGACTAAATTTTGTTTGTTGTTGTTAAATATTTATAAAATAACCATCTCTACTTAAAACAAGTTACGTATTAAATGTTGTCTAAATGTAAAGGACAAAAAACAATTCTAAATTCAGCTAAAGTTATTCGGCTAAAAATTATATATAAAATTTTTATAAAAAAACAGACTCCCTATTGATTCTTCAATAATTATTTCGTAAAAATTTAATTTATACAAAAAGTCTTTGCGTGAAGTATCTTCTGAAGTAAAACAATTTTTATATCTTACTTTAGGATCATCTATAGATAACTATATGATATTCTCACGGTGAATTCAAATGTGTTTATTCATATATATACTATTATCATTATATATTTATAATTTTTCTTTACAGTTGTTTTTCTTTTGTTCTATAAGTACATAAGTATTAAATGCAACGAAGAGGATATCTGGAGATGTAAAGTTTTAGTCCCTATATTTTCTTGACTATGGAGAGTACGACTTATGATTCATTGTCTCTGTTATATTATGTTGTCTATGCTACATGTTTATTGGAAAACGGATTTTTAATATTTACTTTAATTTTTTTGCAAGTCCCGTTGTCCTTTTTGAATAACAGGGTTGCTTTTAAAGATAATTATTTAGAAATCGTATAAAAGTTTTTGTTTGATATATTTTTTTTTTGTTTTGTGGAAAGCGGCGGGAGAATTTTTACCATTTTTACTTTTTACAGCATAAATATTTTTGTAATTTTTTTTTGTCTAGTTTGTAATAGTTTTATGCTCAAAAATCTTTTTGTTTTGTTTTGCTTTTTTTTATATAATTAAAAATGGATTTTTTTGGTACGACATGTGTTTTTATGCATTTAATTAAATGTTGAAGAAATTAATTATTGTTTGCAATTATAAGGGCATTTCGTAAATATAAACAGATAAATGTGAAACAAATGACATCTCTTTTAGTAAATCCAGAGTGCTTTTCTTTATTCATTCTGAATATTCAGAACGCACTAAAAGTGTTTATTTACCGATTCGACACATATTTCATTTATTCCATTCTGTCTTTGCTTATTCGTAGTGGTGTTTCTAAACGTATTATTTTAAAGCTACCTCCTTAGTTGGAATAAATGGAATACAATTTAGTTTTCAGGACCTAACAATTGTATAATATGGTCTGCAGGTGACATTACGTTTTGCGTTGTGCACAAGTGTCAAATTTTTATTCGTTTCTGTTTATTTAATAATTTCTGTTCCGAATATTCTTGTACCACGTGACCAGTATTCTTCTGTTTCTTCTATTCTTTCCACAGAAAAAATAAAGAAAAACTTTCACAGTCCTCCGTTTTCTCAATTGATTAGATTCTCTCGTTTTAGTCATATATTTTTACCTGATAATTGCAACTGCAGCGCTTGGAAATAAACAGCCATCCTATCGATAGTATAGGGAGATATTCTTTAAAGGTTTAATACAGAGTACAGAAAAGCACACTCACGTGTGTGCGATCAAAGCGCACATACTCATGAGTCGTGTGCGATTTTCTTGCACATTCCACTCACGCACATGAGTGCGCACAATCGCGTGTTCACACAAAATTTCTCAGTATCTTCTCGAAAGCGGTCTATTTCTTTTGTATTGATTTATGAGCGCATGCGTATTATAGGCTGTAACTACATACTTTTTAAGAGAATTTCATGAATTCGCCGTTTGTTACTATAAATTTGACATGAAATATCACGGAACATACAGGAGTCCACTCTAACCTAACCTAACATGGGTACATTATCATCTGAGTTAAATCGCCGCCAATTCGTATATAAAGAACCGTACAGGCAATTTTCTTTCTATATTTTCCTAAAGATCCCAAAACATATCCAATTCTCACTCCCTCCCAGTCCCTCCCAAACTTAACAATAAACTCTTGCGAGAAATTTCATTAACTACAGCTGATGTGGCGCAGCAGCTGTAAGGAAAAGAACTAACAACAACACGAGAGGTGATAAAAACCAAACCAAAACATCTAATCGAACTGAGGGCCAAAGATAAGCCCCAACGCCCTAAAGAAGACAATCTGAAGGATGTGAAAAATCATCTAACAAAATCCAAAGAAGGAAGACAAGGAAGAAATTTGAAAGCGCAAAAGCAATTGACTTGACTTGACTTGACTTTCTTTCTATACCAATATGCCAGCTTTGAGTAGCGATCAGATACCTGACAAAGCAACTAAATTGGCTCGGTTATAAAAAAACCAATTTACATGCTGATCCAGTAAATTTTATGAGTGTCCACATTTTTGGAGATTCCTTAAGACTCTAGATATGGCTTCTAGCCTAGAGAGGCCTAGAAATAATTTTCGGTACTTCGTAGAATAAAAAACTACAAACACAACTGAATTCTTCAGCTGTGTTTTCAATAGAAAACAACCTGAAGATAGATATCTAGATTATTCGGATTTTATTGACTCCTTCGGGTCACAGAAATCGCGAAATGCATTTTCAAAAACAAAATTTTATTATTTTCTATACATAATATTTCATGGCAAATAATATAATAATAATAATCAGTTGCAAAATTGAACTTCAAAAGACATATTGGTGTCGTTATTTTCCAGTTGCTTAATATAAGTTCGAGCTATTTAGTTCAATAGTCTATAGTGTGGAAAGGTTGTGTTTTAGGAAATGAAAAAAAAAAAGATTTAACTGCGCAGAGAAAATTGCAGTGATCCTGGGCGTTAGTAAAAGGTAAAATGAACTCTCTTTGAGAAATCGCTGGGTCGGAAGTTGTCAATCATTCCAGCGAAAGCGTGAAATGGGCGAAGAAATATCGAGAAATTATAAAGAGCGGGTATGTCCCTAATCTTACGTTGTTCGGTAACCTGAAAGCGGCAAGAGAGTACACGAACTAATAGTTTAATTAATAGTACGACCACTGTGAACTGTTCTGTATGATTTAGAGAAGTCGACAAATTTTCTTAAAGTCAGAAGTCTGCTTGTATTTAAGAAAGGGTAAAACACCCGCTTGAGGTGATGATGTGGTAGTGTATAAACTATACCCCTTTATAAACTAGAGGGTACCATGCGCCAGAGGTAATATATCAAAGTTATTGATGATGTCTTGCTACCGTATATCACCATGGCAGAAGAAGGCGAATGAGAGTGAGCCTTACAACAGAATAATACACCGTGTCACACAGCCAAATCCGTGAAAATTTTCCCAACGCTGCTTGGCCAGGCAATTCCCTCGACTTAAGTCCGATTGAAAACGTCTCGTACATTTTGAAATCCCTAGTTTATAAGAGAATATCCTTGAAGTATGGCACAGTACAGAGGAAATCCAAATGTGCATTGATAGCTGCATCGGAAGCATGCCTGAAAAGATTGCTGCTGTCGTAAAAAATAAAGGTGAACATATCAAAATTTAAGCTCCGCTCCAGAGTTTTATCTTCAATTGGCAATAATTTTTTGCCCAACTGCATAACTATTTTCGGAGCTAAACAGGTTTAGCTTGGTTTTAGTTTAATCTGCGGTTCTAATCAGCGAAGTTACAAACTTGACTTTATTCTAAAAAATTTCTAAAAGTACAGCTATACAGTTTTCTTAATATAAAAGAAATTATAATATTGTCATGATATTTCAGAAAAATTTGTTAATACTAATGTGTGCTTTGTTAAGTATTTATCAAAATTATTTATTTTCAATATCTTCACTTAACTTAAATCTAGAATCGACTTCACTAATTCTAGGGGATTCTATGGATTATTCCGGTAAACATTAATTCTCTGATATATCATTGTGGCCAGGCATCCATCAGAGAATAACTCTGTGGTTAGCATCAAGTTTCCCGCGCTCACTACGATAGCGTTTTACTAGACCATATAAATTACTTGAAACAGATCCATAATATTTTTCTGTGACCAAGATCTGCAGTTATTCCGGCAGCCTGACTTTAATTAAAAGTCTGACTGCGCTATACCTATACATTTACTATGAAAATCAAGGGGCAAAATTCTAAAAGTATCAAAAATACTTCAGAGTGTCTTTTGTATTTGTTCAATAGAAATGATATGGTCAGGCTAGCTGGGATTGTTTAAACCTCTAGGAATGCTCAAGTAGGATTACTTAGAGTTAGGTGGTTTATCTCAGTGATTAGAGGCTTCAACACAGAGACTTTTTATCTTTTAAAAAACACATCGAAGCCATTGAGAGTTGATTTAAATGCATATTTAAGTGCATCAAACCCTTCTATAATATTCTAAATAGGACTTTCATTTAAGTAGGTTGGATTGGAGTGAGCTGTGATCAGTGTCAACAAATTAAATAATTTTCATTTATAAGCCGACATTTTATCTATGTGAATTTGTTCGATATTTTCCAGGTTCATGATAGAAATTTTAGAGTCTGTTCATCTGCGTAAAGATTACTTTGAAAACCCCTACCCCATCAAAAACGACAATGATTGTTCAAGGGGGTTCAAGAAGGGTCCAGTGATTGCACAAAGCAGTCATCTTGTCCTTCATACTTCGAAATAAAAAATATTTTATAAAATGGTAAAAGATGGAAAAGTAAAGTGAAAAAGAGCTCGTTAAAGAATTACAATAACTCTTTTATGTAACACTCGAATGATTGAAAGAGATAAATCATCAGATTCTGATATTTAAAAATATTTTTTTAAATTCTTTTCGACTGCCCTTAAATTGCGTAATAAATATTTTTTCTTAAATTATTTTGTAAATTCATTTTAAAATCCTTCATACAGCTGATAACAACTTAAGTAATTCCTTTATAATCTTTTTCTCTTTTTTAAGTTAATAAAAATTTCAATTTAGATACTTTAGAAAAAAACAGTTCATGGAAAAGAATGGTGTTTACGCTGAAAATTCCATAAAAAGTAAAATCCTCCTATAGAAAGTTCTTCTTATTCAGTATAGTATTAGGTAGTTAGTATATAATCTAGTATATACAACGATGGTAGTAATAGATACAATACGATTTACGCTTAGCTTTAAGTAGTACAAGTACAAATACATAATATTGAAGTAAAAGTCAATACAAAGTTGTCCCTTAAAATTTACAAATATGTATTGTCATGAGTTGTTTCTCTAGTTTTATCCTTTTATTACCTTTAATGATTCCGTAAATGTCTAGTAAAAACATGATATACAAAGCTTTCTCCTCTGATATGATCAATTTTTTATAAGTTTCTTTAAAAATTTTAATTTCTTCTTACATTTTTTTCTCTTTTGTAAAGGGTGACAATAATGACAATAATAATGGAGTCGAGGAATACCTGTAAAATTTTGTATGTATACAGAACAAACTTTTTGGAAGAAGTTTTTTTTTGTTTTGTTTTTAGATAGTTAAAGCCAAGAAATTTCTTTTGTACACAGATTTGAATTAATTTTTTTGATGAAATTATGTATAATTTATGTTTGTACATGATATGTACACTATTTGCTTGTGAGGTGAGGTAATTTGTACTGGAAAATGGCTTAAAATGGATAGTTTTTCTGTTTTCTGTTTCAACGATGATATGATCTTATTGTTTTTATTACAATGCTTGGAATCCAGATTTTCTTAGCTCTAAATATCTAAAAGGATTTTGGGAATAGATATGATGAGATAGTGGATTTTTTTGTTTTTGTTTTCTTTTTTTTTACTTTTTGGAAGTATTCGTCAACTAGTTATGTAGAGTACATTTTTGTAGAAAAATAATTTTAATTAAAACTTTTTTGAATTTTATTAAGACTATTCTGTTGAATATATTGTCAATATGTCTAATAATCCTTTTTTGAATATGTCTTACTTTCGAATTTAGTTTTGTTTTTGTTTTTTTGTTTTTCTAGCCTTAATTCTAAAAAGTCTCAATGCAGAAAGTATTTATTGGCGATATTTTTTTGCTATATAAAGGATTTGAAATATGATTGTGTTAAAAAATTGTTTAGTACTGGAACTCTAAGTTGTCTATGGATCTAATATCTATCGGGATTATACAGAATATAAAGATGGCTTTTACGATTTTTTTTTATATTAAAGTTAAGTTGTGTTCTCTCTACAAGAAAATATCATGATAAATGGTAAACTTGATTCTATTTAAGTAACGAAACGAACCATCCTTGCAAGCGCACTACTGATTAATTAACCAGGTACTCTTACTCCAAAGTAGTGAAATTTATATGTGATAACGATTGCCTATTGTCATGCTCCAGTTCCCATCAAATGTTTCTTTAAGACTGCGCAAATTTTGAATGAACAAAAATTATATCTTCCACATTCCGGACTTAAAAAAATGCAACCTCAAAATTATGGATATATTGATTTGCAAAGTTTGTTCCAGCCACGTTCTGGAAGCATACGAAAAAGAACATTTGCGTATGATTCTAGAGATGGGCAACTCCTGAGTTGAGTTGACTCAAAGAGTCGGCACTTATTGGGCCATCCCAGACGAGTATTCTAGATGTAGTATGGAAACCGGTTTTTAGGGACGATATCTCTTCGCGTCTTTTCACCTCATTCGGTTTGTATACTGCATCAAGAATACTCGTGTGGGATGGCCCATTAGTAGTAAGCCACTGAGTCGATTCTCCATTTTAGATGAAGGTGACTCATTTGGAGTCATTTTACTTGTGGCTCTGGTGAAATTCTTTGATCGCTGAGGAGCCAAAATTCAGTGATTTACTTTGGCAATGCGTTTGTGTTACACAATGAATGGGAGTTGACACGACATCAGCACGTGGACTCGTTTAATGAGTTTGCGATCTGAAGAGTCACCTAACTCATTTTGAGTCCGGCTGATTAGAGTTGGCTCTTTTAAAAGATTCAGATTAAATGCGTCGACTTTTTTGTCATACTTATATGCAGGGTTGAACCATGGTTCAGCTCGGGTTCAAATCCATGTATACGCGGCTCGAGTTGAAATTGGGTCGAGTCAAAATAAACGCGGATTGAGTAATTGAGTTGGCAGCTAACAGTTGGGATTTATAGCTTTTATAGCTCCATCACAAAAAATTCCATAAATAAGATGTTATGTTTAACTGTCAATTCAACTATATTTGGACCCGTTCTCAACTCAATCTCTTAACCCTACGTGTTCAAAAATACGAGTCCAAAACGCAACTCAATCGTTCAACTCTGCATGTAAACATGGGATTTGTGAAAAGAGTCATTTTGTCCATTTCTAATTTTAGCAGCAATAGGACTGGCAGCGGTATATGCAAAGAATCGAAACGCTTATCCATAAGTTACAACGATTAAAATGCTATCTCAGATGAGCTATGAAGGATTTTCATATATCTATTCCAGCAAACGAATTAGAAACTTTTTACGGCGGTCGTAATGTCTGCACCATCCCCTGCAAATCAAAATGCGAAATTTATATTAAAATCCTACTTCCTGTAATACTTCCCTCCTTAACATATCTTTTATTCCATAATATCCAGTCTAAACTGACTAATATCACTTTCTGCCCTACATACATATTTAATAATAATTTTCAGTTAATACTGGCGCAATCAGTGATGATAGTATATATTTTCATCTTTTGTCAATTCATTTTATTTTTAAAGCCAACCAAATTGTTTCATACATTTTTGCACTGACACTTTTAGATATTAAGGTTAACAAGAAAAAAAAACATTTGTGTTTTATTTTCATTTTCCGATATGTTTAAAAAACAAAACAAAAAATTATTCATAAATATTTAAAAATTAAAATTTTGTTTGTTTTGGTGTTTGAAAATTTCAAACTTCATTCCGAAAATAGATACATGAATCACGCACTATACAAACACACAATAATTATGGCATCATCCATCATTTTAATTGAGATTCCAAGTCCAATAACATTTCAATTTCCTCATTTTCCATTATACTTTAAAGCTACAGGAAATTGAAATCGAAAAAAATATTTCTATTATATTATAATTTGACTGATCATTGGAAAAACAAAAAATATATAAAATCATATTTTCCCAGTTTTCTTTCTACACTTTGCTTACGTAGAGTGTTTTTTATACTTATTCATATTATTTTTTACATAAATTTTTTTAATATACACATTTCTGTTTATTTATTATTATTTTCTTTATATTGTTTTAAATTTGGTCGAATAATCCGTATTTGTTTTCTTAGTGCTTTCTTATTGTTACAATTATTTTTACACGTAAATATGTGTTTGTTTTCTTTTTACTTAAATGTTTTTGTTACATTTCGTTTGTTTCTATTGTTAAAATGCTTTCTAAATTGTTTTTTTTTGTCTTACTAACTAATATCTATGTTATATATATATACCCCCATTATTTATAGACTATGTTTTGTTTATATAAAAACGTAATTTAATTTTAATTGTTTTTTTTTTATATATAAATGAATTTCTATATTGTTTATTTACACACGATGGTTATCCGAATACCATCATTGAGAGATTTGGGTACAAATAATCTCTCATTTTAATACACCCTGCGCGGTGATGTCCACTTTCGCAGTCCTGAAAAATTTATAAGACAATTAGTAAAAACAAATGTTGTAAAAATTAATAACATAACAAATTAAGAGGTTATAAAAATTAGTAGAAGTTCTGGTGGTGGGACTGATTGTACGTGGTAGTTTTCCTAATTGATTGAGATTGAGATTAAGATTAAAAGAACAGACAAGAAATATCCAGATATCGACGGCTGTACTAACAAAGTCATGTATGAGAATAGCTCGTAGCAAACCTCAAAAACTCACTGACTTCGGCTAAATATTATTTGTGTTACAAGATATCGACAAAAATCCCAACAAAACGGATATAGTTCCGCTCACAAGAACGAAGTTTTCCCTCACAGCTCCGCTTCTTGATAATACGGAATTGTTATTTCCAGACGAGCTCAAATTTCTGGGGGTCACTCTAGACAAAAAAAAAAACCTAGCTGGAATTCGGATCTGCCCAGAGTGAAGGAAAGAGCGGTAAGATCTGTCTACACGTGTCGTTACATCATTGGCAGAACATGGGGTCTAGAATCAAAAATTATGTATTGGATGTACACCACAATTGTTAGACCCATGGTCACCTATGCGCCCCTCGCACTAATCAAAAGAAAATCGAGGCTCTGCATAAAAAAGTCAGCGGCTTGCATGTCTAGGAATAACTGGTGCTATGAGGACCTGCCCTACAGTAGCCATGGAAGCCTTATTAAATCTTCCACTCTTGCATTTGAAGTTGAAAAGGTAAGCGATCTCCAGTCGTATTAGATTGGAAAAGGAGGAGCAGTTCAAACCAGGTGATATGGTTGGTCATTTATGTATCTTAAAATAGATATGCTTCGAGCAAATCTGATATAATTACACCCATGCTTGATGGATTTAGTAAGACGATTCGACGTGGTTTTGGGATACTGACAACAATGGCGTTCCACTTTCAACGTGGATCTATGATGTGGTATGCAGACGGTTCCAAAACGAATAGTGGAGAAGGACTTGGTATATACGGCCCCAGATACAATATATCGAAGGCCCTGAGCTCTACCCCTACCCTATTCCAAGCCGAGGTATTAACCATAGAAGAATGCGCCAATACCTGCATCGAAAGAGCCGTAAATGGCTCAACCATTAATATCCTCTCGGACAGTCAAGACGCTCACAAGGCCTTAAAAGTCTGCACTATCAACTCGAAAATTGTCTGGGAATGTCTGCAAACCCTTAAAAAACTATCAAGGAGAAACAAAGTTATTCTTAGTGGGTGTCTGGACATGAGAGCCATAAAGGCAATGAAATTTCTGACGACCTAGCCACAAGAGGAACGGAGGAACCCCCTTTGTGGGACCAGAGCCATTTTGTGGCTCTTCAAAGTGCTACCTCAGAGCTACCCTAAATATCTGGGAGAATAATCAAAAATACCTTTATTGGGAAAGGCTACAGGGACTTCGTCAGGCAAAAAAGTTTATCGTCATCTCTGGCGGAAAAACAAGAGAACTCCTACGTCTTAGGAGAACAAAAGGCTCAGACTTCATCCTGTCGCTTCTGTCTGTCAAGATGCTCACGAGATCCCGAAGCACCTGCTCTACATTTGCGAAGCATTGGCCAGGCGGAGATTACTCTACCTCGAACATGCTTTTCCTCCACCAAACTACGTGTGGAACCTAAATCCCAGAATGATTCTAGATTTCATAACAGTCTAAACCTGAAAAGGGAGTAAAGTGAATCGTGACTCACAATAGATCTTTTAGGTAGCAGTGAATGCAAGGCTAACTCCTAAATAGCCCTCCACAAATCTAAATCTAACAAGTAAATCGCGCTGTCATGTAATAAAGTCTATAAAAAAAAAATAATAAAAAAAAACCTCAAACAATTTTAGGAGACTTTTGCCCTGGGAAAATCAAGAAGGCAGAGAATCAATTGAAGACAAATCTCCACTAAAATCGGTCTGTAGAAGCAGCATCAGTAGAAAATCTGGGATAAAATTGGAAAACTTGAACTGGGGTATTCCAGCTTAAAGAAAAAGTAGCTAGTTTACAGAAATGGTTGCAGTTGCACCTACAACTGAATAATCATTTCAGAATGACAAACTTCAGCTCGTGAAGATGCTTATGAAAGCCGCGCGCCGCTTCAAAAACAGCACCTTTTCGATGAAGACACTGATCAGATTTTGTCGGTTTGTTACTGGAGTTGAAAACTCAAGAGTTAATGCAGTGGCATAAAAATGGCAACCCATTACGTACGAAATTCAAGGTGACGCAGTCGTCTGAAAAATTAATGGTGACTGTTTTTGTGGTACAGAGGTGATGATACTGCTGATTGACAACAAAAATAAGGGTAGGTATCATAATAACGGATGAATACTAGGATGGGCTGCTAGAATGATTGAAAGATAGAAATGCATGCGTATTCACAAGCAAAGTTGCGATGGTTGCCATTCAGAAGTGTAGCTTCCAAATGTGCGCTCAACCATCCTCCAGAACTGGTTCCGTGTGACAAAGACCCAATGAAGACAGTAATGAATATTGAGATCATCTAAAGAAAAAAAGACAATGGAAAAATATAAAGGCGCTTACAAAACTTAATTTGACCTGATAGGTTTTTTGGAGGATTCTAGGTAGCTAATTTATAGGTTTCAGGGTTGTATTCCTGTGATATGATTTTGTGAAAAACATATTCCTTTAAAAACTATGGAAAATCATGTTGTGAAAGCAAAACAAAAACCCAAACTATTGGTTATACTCTTATCATAAAAACTGATCAAGTTCAAAATCGTTTTCGTGTAAAACTAAGTTTAGTACATAACAATTTTAATACTTACTTCATAAAGTGCCTAGCAAATATCCTCATATTAACATTAAACTCTAATTAAATTAGATTTTGTTTAATGTTAAAAAATCTTTAAATTCTCCAACATCTCCCGCAAGAGGATTATCGTTGAATAAATCTCGATGTGGCGATCACATGCTTTTCCTTAAGTACAGAACCTGATTTCTTTTTGTTTTTGGCGAATCTTTAATTTCGATTTATTTATCATCTTCAGGTTTGTTCGTCATTAAGGAAAAAAAAATCTTTTTTTTTTTTAATAAATTTTATCAATCGAGAGAATTTGTTCGCGTATGGTTTTCTGCAAAAATTTTTTTGTTTTTTGGATTTTGTTTTTTGTTTTTTTTTTTTCAATAAATTTTCATAAATTTAAAGCAATTAGACCATTTCTGGATGGATGGATAAAAAAAAATTCCTTCTAGACAAACCACTCATCTTTTTGAGCATTTGAATTTGTTGCAGCTGAAGCTGTTGTGGTTTGTGATAGATCTGGACCTAATTGCCTAAATTTGCTAGGCACCAAATGGGACGGACTTTGGTGGCCATCTTCAATATGTGTTGAATGCGGTGGTACCCTGATGGTCCCGCAGGGTGAAGCCAGTTTCCCGAAGGCGGTAATGTTGTATGTTCACGTGGCAGTGTACCGTGCAAATGTTTTGAAGAACCATTCGATTCAGCGGATGATTGACGTACTAAAAAAAAAAAACATTGATTGAAAATATTAATATTAATGCAATTAATTTAAAAAAAATAATCGAATTTCTTTACAACTTACATTGAATTGATGTATTCTGATTTACATTTCTAGTATTTCTACGGCATATGCATATCGACCAACCCACTATACATGCGCATATGATTAGAAGACTACTTACAGCCACTAGGACAAACCATGTCAACTCGAGTCCTAATAATGTGTTTGGATCTTGATCTGAAAGAGAAGAAAACATTTTACAAAATTCTAAAAATTTAATATCTTATTCTTATAATTATACTTTGACATAAATTACTGGTAGATTCGTCAGAATTATCTCCACAATGATTTACACCGTCACACACTAGATCTGGATGGATACAAAATTCCCTTAGGGTACAACGGAAATCTTTGCATGCGTGCTCTGTAAGATTTTGGGAAAAAAAATTATTTTAATTTATAATTAGACATAATTTAAAAATAATTTTATTTATATCACATTTTTATCAAAAGTTGATTACTAGAAATTTAGCAAGAAAGCTTCCACCACCGAGAACCTATGGGAGCACGAGACTAGACAAAAGTGGCCCAGTAACCTTATAGAAATTTGGTCGATTTCTAGAACAAAAACTGATCCAGAACCCGCATAGAACAACTACTGGAAAAGTCGAAACCTTTCATTTGCCGTTTGTTTCAACTTTCTGTGCCATGGGGTGTAGAGAGGATTACAGTTACCGCCCTCGGGAGTCAACTTTATACAGAGTTGGTGAGGTGTTATAATAGCAGCAGCCCACCAACTTTTAATTCGCATCCGTTAAAAAAAAATCATTGCTCCGGAATATAACGGAAACAACCATTTTTGAAGAGGGAGCGAGGCATTTAAATAAAATAAAGGAGCTAAGATGAAAGAGTTGAGTTGATTTTCAACTGTGACCTGTTTCTGTTTGTTTAGGGCTTCGTTCATACCTTCCGCTTGAAGGACCGTCAACATAGCTAGTATAATTTATAATAGAACACCAAGATATTTTTTTTTTGCTCCGTATATTGTAAAATTTTGTTCCAGAGGGCCTTAGAGATCACAAAAAAATATTGAATTATGGTATAAAAATGTAGAGAGCTGTTTATTTTATACTGCCATTTTGGAATTTGATATTGTATTTATGAATCTTTGAAATGTGTGCGTGTCCGTAGATAAAATTACGAAAAAGATCGCTAGCATTTAGTTCGTATGTTTTAAATTAATTGTGGCAGACCACCACTGCAAGAATTTTTGAGGCCTGTCAGATCTATAAATTGCATGTAAAGGCTTTCAACTAACACAGAATAAAGTGGACTGGCTTCTCATTTTTTATTGTCCTTCACTTTAGTTTCATGATTGTACGATAAAGCTAAACAGTGTTTATCTAATCTGCCGCATATTATTATAAACTTTCTTGAAGCAAACATAAGATTGGGCCTATTTGAGCGACATAAAAAACAATTAAGAAGGCTTTAAAATTGAACTTTGTTTGCTTAAAGTTTACATTCCAGATCAAGATTCAAGATTCCATTCCTCAATTCTTCCTGCCTTACGTTATAAGGCATTCTTGGCTGGATTTTGGATCGCCAAGCATCTACTACTAGTGAATTGTTTTGTGGCCACGCATTAAGAGGTAAATTTGGCTGAGCCTTGAACTACTAATCATTTATATTCCGTCTCCTGCCACACATTGAGATGCTTTATTGGGTGGTTTTTGGACTGCCAAGCATCTCCGAATGATTATTTTGTGACCACGCATTGAGGGATAAATATGGTTGAGCTTTGGATCGCAAAATATTTATATATCCTCTCTCTTTCTCCTCTCCTGGCTCGCATTAAGAGACATTCTTGGCTGGACTATGAACCGCCAAGCAATCAAGCATCTCTTACGTGTCGTTTGTGACCTCGCGTTGACAGATAAACTTAGCTGAGCACAGGACCACCAATTAACATTTATTTGCAATTTTAGGGTCATTCCATAAAAAATCGACCAAAAATCACAAAAAGTTTAGCATAACCATCACCAATTTTTGAGAAATTTTACATACTTTGAGAGTTCGTGAAAACCAAAATATGAATTAAAAAATGTCCCTAAACATTGCGCATTTTGCGAGTTTTTTCGAAAAAATTCATATATGTATATTTTTCTATTCACACTGAGCCAGTGAAATATGGCTAATTTGAAAGATAGGATTTCAAACTATCTAAGAAAAATAGCATCTTAAAAATGTATGCGAAAAAGGACATCAAGAAAAGGATTTTATCTTTTATCCTTAATTTTTTTTTTTTTCTACCTTATATTATCCTCTAAAACATATCAAAATTTCAGCTTTAGATTTTAATGGGATCAGGGATTACAAAATCATGAAAAATTCACTAATCACTCAAAATTTAGTGTAGATGTGTAGATGTCCATTATCAATTCTGTTTTGTTTTTTTCTTCAAAAGTTGCCTTCAATAATCCTCTTAGTCTTGCAAATCCTGGACAGTCGACGCATAATCATTAAAAAAGCAAGGGACATTTGGGGGTTACATAATTCCAATTCCTCATTAATTGGTAAATATATTATCCTACAATCCTAAAATCCTCATTCCTGATGTCTTTTTTCGCATACATTTTTAAGATGCTATTTTTCTTAGATAGTTTGAATTCCTATCTTTCAAATGAGGCATAATTCACTGTCCTAGCATGAATAGAAAAATATGTATGAATTTTTAAAGAAGACCAGGATACGGAAAAATTTTAATTTGTATTTTTGTTTTCCCAAACTCTCTAAGTATGTAAAATTTCAAAAAAATAGGTGACGATCAATGTCACATATTCAACTCCGTCTCAATTCCGAGTTATTTGGTTCTTAGAAACGATCGCTCGGAACGTATTGCTGGAGATGTGGTGATTTATATTCTCAAATCACTTAATGCGACTGTCGTTGCCGGGTTTTTACGGGCCAAGTTTTTGAATTCTTGTGGGTGGAAGTTAATTCCGGTGTTGATAGGTCCCTTTTGGTTGATGTAGTATTGCCCTCCTAGTAGTTTTAATTATACTGTTGCGGACGAGTTCCTGGTTAAAATATCCTGTCTTCTCAAGGATATACCGATATTGTAGTGGGAGGCGATTTTAATGTGTATGGTTTGAGTGGACAGAAAGATGCACGTACTTTGAACTATCAGTTACTTATAGACTTAAAAGTCGTGAATAGCTTACCAACGTTCTTTAATACAATCAATCTTGCCACAACTAATAAAATCCAGATCTCCCAAACAAAACGTTGTGGTACAATATCCGGAAATTTGATGTTTTTTGTAAGGAGTCACATAAATGTGCTATTGATCCCGACAGTCTAAATAAGCTTTTCCTTTCAAATAATACAACCTGCCGTTTTCCGGGTGGGACAACTATAATTACACCTCACAGTCATCAGTAAGAGGACTTCGCATTCCGTCACATCGACAGTTCTGAGGTTTTAACAGTATTGCACAAGGTCAAATCTATAGTTGCTGGTGACGACATGCTGTCCTCCAGGTTTGTTAAAATAATTGCACTCTTTATTGCTCATTTTTTGCCCATATATTCAATTATTGCCTTCTGGTTTCCCAATTTCCCACTTCCTACAAAAAAGGCCTTCTTGGTCCCATCGCTAATCACCCTACTCCTAATTGTGTTAACGACTATCGACCAATCAGTCTTCTAGGCTTCTTGAGTAAAGTTTTTGAGAGCATTACATATATATAACCAACCGAAGCGATTTGTCGAACAAAAAATTTTAAGTCAAGTTTCGCGAGTTTTTTATAGGCCTTTTTCTCGCAGTCTCTTTTTAATTAGTTTAAAAATCTTAATTAAGCCAGGTATTCCTCTAGAAGTTAAGGCATGTTTAAATTAGGGTAAAGAGTTTTCAACTACTCTGTCTAATTACTTAAGATAAATAATAAGAATAGTTAAGAACTACAAATTGTTAGAAAATAGGGCAAATAAAGAAATTGTGTTTGTCGAACAAAATAATCTTTTATCACCATGGCAGTCGGCGGGTTTTCGGCGACGGCATAGTTGTGAGACCGAAGTTTACTAAGATTTCGAGTTTCTGGACGCTGATGAGTTGTTTGTCCTCGTTTTGCTTGATTTCAGTCAAGCCTTTGATAGCCAAAGCTCCAAGAAAGTTTCAATTTTTCCTCTTCAGCTATTAATCTCTTCAAAAGTTTTCTTTCTGGGAGACAGCAAGCGGTTAAGACGCAAAACTTACTATCCACTTTCTTATATATGAGTTGTGGTGTACGCCAAGGCTCGATTCTCGGTCCTTTTTTGTTCAGAATGTACATTAATGATCTCCCAACTATTGTTGAGAATTCATCCATTCATCTCTATGCAGATTGATGTACAGATTTACTTGAGTAGTCCTATAGGATTAAAAGAAGACTGTATATTTCGGATCAACGAAGTTCTACAGCGAATACACGAGCGCCTGCTAGCTCCCTTAACAACACTATTTTGCCCTATCTCAGCTCCGTTAAAAATCTGGTAGTTGTAAATGAACTCCAAGTTTACCTGCTGTAGCTATATAATTAAGAGCAGTGGATATTTATTATCGGTTAAGATGCGCCTTAAATTGGTACGAACGCTTATCATACCGCTCTTCACCTTTGGAACCATATTATTTCCGAAGATGGATTCAAGCTGCTGTGGAAAACTCAATGTCGCTTTCAATGACTCAGTTCGTTTTATATATCAATTGCCCCGCAATGAACATCGTAACTTAATGCCCCGAATATCTTTACACCAAACTGCAATTTTTGTGATTTCATAGAAACCTGAATATGCTTCTCCCACACTGAAGGTCCCAATTGGGTTCTTACTTTGTCCAAATCTCTCACAAATGGAATTTGCTGTCATCAAGATATCAAAATACAAGCTCCAGCAGGGCTTTTCATAATTTGTTAAGTTTAGAAAATTCGGGTTAAAAGCAGATGTACATATCAATCTTTAATTTTTGTTTGTTTGTTAGTTTAAGTTTTCACTTTGCTTTGGGTTTTTATTAATAGGCATTAGTTGGTATTTTCTATTTTTTTTCTACTCTTCTAGTTAGTAGTACCTTCTTACTTATTTGCACTATTCATTTGATTTTTTTTATTGGATTACCTGTGTATATTTTCTGTACGGCAAAAAGATATTGTAATCTTTGTACAGTTGTACCATAAATAATTTATGATATGGAATGACCCCTTAGAAATGCAGATTATCTCAGACCTGAATTCATATATGGTTATTGTCTATGTTTTGTGAGTTAAATTAAACTCTTAATCCTAATTATCAGTGTGCATAATTGAATTACTTCAATTAATTTCCATACAAGAGGCAATTCTTCTTTTTGATTAAAAACCGATCCCGCTTACAGATCATTGCATATTAGAGTTGCATATACGACTCAAACATAGTCCAAACAAAGCTTTACAATTTGGTATATTCATTGCATCATGTTAAAGATATGTCATTATGACAAAAAAATAATATTAATATTAATTTAAATAAAAATAAAACTAATAAAATATTTTTCTTTGTTATTTAAAATAAAATTTTCTTTATATTTTATACTTACTGGGATCCTTTACAGCAGTAATAACTAGCTTGAAACCATTAGTATCCGTACCCCAACCATCAGTGACATATTTTAGGGTCACAAAATTCGTTCGGGTAAAGATGGAGCCCACGGATTGTTTTGTATTTCGACACGAAAGATCTGCCTGAAAAATACAAAAACAAAAAAAAAACGTAAAAAATTACTTTAATGAATAAAATTAGTAGGAAAATTAATTTAACTCATAATGAAGGATTTTCACTAAGCACGAACACGCAATCAGTGCAATAATTAAAATCATTGTATACAATTGGATACAGCAGTTTCACCGTAATTAATAATTGCTAATGGCAGACAAAGTTTTCTATGGACACTACCTCATGTGGAGGCATAGGATTGGACAATGCATACTAATATATACGTAGTTATATATGAGTAGGTAGGTAGGTATGTATAAAACATCAGTCGGGGTCAAACTAATTAGAGAAAATCAATGGTAAGCCTAATAAAATGTCTTTCATTAGAAAAATGATAGCAATTTTAGTATCAATCAGCCGAAGTATGTGGATGTGTTTATATTTTTACAATTCACCTAAATGTCGTACTAATTTCAAGTAATTTTCATAGGTTCTTGACCTATATTTACACATTTTATGCACTAAATTATCATGATATAGCTCCTATAATTTCTAAATATAAACGAATAAAACTGGCATTTTGTATTGTGGTAAAATGGGCATTTTGAGAATTTATTCTTAGAATGTAACAGATTAAGTTTATTTAAAAACAGTTTTGGATTTATTTGAATACATTTTGCTCTTTTTTTTAATGGACACATATTTCTGAATTCTGTAAAAACAATTAAATTCCTAAGGATATTAGTTGAACAATTTTTAAGAGATAACGGAAAACAAAAGCAAGTACAAGTACGTCTTAATGTTTAGTACTGGCATGTTGGCAAAATAAAGGTCATTTGAATATCGAAAACATTGAACCGAAAAACTTAACCTTGCAACAATGAATATTTTTAATTAAAATTAATTATATTTTTATTTTGAAGCTAGAAGCCGTATCTATCTATGTATGAAAAATTTCGATGGTGTTCGTCTTCGGTGGAGTAAGTTTATATAAGATAAAGGGTGGTTCTTCAGTAGCAGCTAATTTTGTTAATTTTTCTTAAACGACTGGAAATAATCACTTGTGGTTTTTTTTTAAATGAAAGATAATAGATAATTTTAAAAGAAATAAAATAATTAAAAAAAGAGGTTTCAAACTAAACTGAGGCCAAGCTGCATGAAAAAGTAGAAAATAAACTTTTTTTCACACACAGAGGTGGACTCAGTTTTTTTGATTGGGACATTTCTCTTGAATATTCTTTCTCTTCATGAATCAAATCACTTATTACCTCTGATTGATCATACTGAAATATATCGGTGATTGTCAGCGAATAAAATCTGAGTCCACCTCTGTGTGTGAAGAAAAGTTTATTTTCTACTTTTTCATGCGGCTTGGCCTCAGTTTTGTTTGAAAACTCGTTTTTTACTTATTATATTTTCTGCCTTTTTCACGTTAACTAAATTGTTATTACGTGCTGCATGGAGATATTTTAAAATAATTTTTAAGTCATGTTTGGTGCCGATCCGAAAACAAAAATTTTTCGAGTATCAAATCGTTGAGGTACTGCAACGGTTTTCTGAAATTCAAATTATGTTTTAAACAGCGCTTTTTAGCTGTATTCCAACTTGATCCCATATAACATGAATTTTCCCGATTTTCCATGTTTTCCACAGACTTTTCCTATTATTATGAAATTTTTATAAAAATTTACATGAATTTTCCTCGATTTTTCATGCAAGTTTTCATGATTGTTGAAGAGAAAGTATTGATGCCAGTAGGACGGAAAAAAATGATTCCGCATAGCTTATAAAACTTTTTTGTCGGAAAATTCCGGAAATTTTCGGAAAATTTTCCAGAAAAATGGGAAAATTCTGCATTTTTCCTGAAACAGATTTATCACTAATCATATCGATGAAAAATTTTCCGATGATTTTCCCGCTTTTCCGGGTTTTTCACGGAGTTTTCCACAAAAGCAACTTTATGTAACTCATTTCGCTCTACAACTTTGTCTTAGGTTGCAAAACGCTCAAACGCTTCCTTGGTCTGAAAAACTCCGGAAAAGCGTTATACATGAATTTTCCTCGATTTTTTCTGCAAGCTTTCACCATTGTCGGAGAGAAAGTAATGATGTCAGTTGATAGGGAACTTGATCCTGCATAATTTAGAAAACTTTTTTGCCGGAAAATTTTCCGGAAAAGTCGGAAAATTCCGGAAAATTTTTCGGAAACATATTTATCACTAATCAAATTTGTACCAAATTTTCAAATAATTTTCCCGATCTTTCGGGTTTTCCATGGAAATTTCCGGTCAAATTTTGATAGATTCAATTGTCACGCGACATGAACCTGTGTGCCAAATTTCAGCTCGCTGTGATGACGAAAAGTGGGTCTACGAGAGTGTTGAAAATAGTAAAAAAGAAATATAGACAAATTCGTGTACGAGTTAAAGGGAATGGCCTCAAAAAGTGGCTTAAATGTTGCAAAATTTAGCAGAAAGATGGCGTTGAAAGTAATGTAATGGCCGATGAAACGTTGTATGTTACATAAATCATCTTAGATTTGGTAATTAGATTCAGATCGAGGTTTGATGAAAAGAATTACTTTTAGGATAAACATGGGTTGTAATTACTCATCTTCATACACTGCTGAGGATTAGATTAGGAGACATATCTGAATCAAAGCCTTGGAAAAACCTCTGATGTGGTACGCATTAAGTTATTTAATAGACAAGTAAATATGCGTGTGGGTAGTACTTATAATAAACCAAAAAAAATATATAGCTAGAAAGAATTCGCATTCCGAATGGTATTGACACAGTTTTCTTCTTTGATGTAGTGATATCCAACTGATTTGACAGGCATGCAGCATCTCCATCCAACGGGGGTAACTCAAGTGCATGAAATATGTACGAATTAAGTACAAACAGAAGATGGAAAAAGGATAATGGACTAAAAGGGTTGGTCACATATAGTTGGTCAAATTCCAACAAAAAAAATCTGTCTAAGCCGAAAAGCTTGAATAATTGATTGATCGAAATCTGATTTGAGGACCCTTACGGGATCTCTGAAAAGTAGGCCAAAAAAAGGCCAATATTCATCCTCCAGACTTATGAGCAATTGCTCATAGGTCCCAACCGGACTCTCTTCTAAAGGTAAGTATTGGCTTCGTGCGCAGCTCGTTCAGGAGGTGTGAGCCAATAAATCTGTAACGCTTTCCCTAGATGATTGCACAGTGATAAAGATAATGAGTCACTATGTCGGATTCCTCTCCGTATCCCCTACATTCAGGATCAGCAACAAGCCCTATTCAGTATAACTAGGTGACCTCTGAGACGAGAGTAGTCAGTGAGAGCTGACATCAGGGTCCTCAGGGTTGGCTTGTTAGCTCCAGTAGCTTTTCGTTTATTTTGAGTTAGGTCTGCCCTACAGTTCCTTTGTAGTTCTACCTGAAGCATCATCTAACCAAAGAGACTGTATTGGCAGTCGGCACAAGCCGAGATGTAAGAAATAAGATGTTTTGATGCGATCCGACGAGCAAGTTCGTCCACCTCTACATTTCCGCTAATGTAGCTGTGACCTGGCACTCAAAGTACATAGCCTGGTTTTACTTCTGCAATTCTTCATGATTGAAATTTGCTTAATATGGGTACCCTGTTGTTCCGAGAAAGGGAGTTCAGGGTGGATTTACATTCCAATACAAGTTTGGAGTTTGTAAAGGGCTTTGACAAGGCCTTGACAGCTGCCTGGGTGTACAAGCAGATTGCAATCGCCTTGTCGTCAATGTTTGAGTTAAGGTGATCCTTCCCCTCTTCAAGGATTGCCTTGACTTCCGCCTGGAAAACTGTGACATGGCTTTCAAGGTGTATGGCAATTTCCATGTGAGGCACCTCGCAAAAACGCCTACAGTTTTCTTCTGATTTGGAGCTATTTGTATATACATATATGATAGGGTTTGTTAATGGCTGAAGCACGGAATGTGATTCCCACTCTACCCTATTGCTTTTCAGCATAGTTTCGATGAGGTGATCGCTGTTCCTGAACTATGTCAGGCACGACGGACTGCACGAGTTCAAAGATGGATTAATGCGGAACTCTTGTATCAGTATGAATCCAACTCTGATTGAGATTCAGCCTTATCGCCCCCTTCTTAACATGTATTTGCATTGATTGTATGTTGAGGATGACCTCAAGAGCCCCAGAGCTGGTTGATTTGAGAGCGCCGCTTACACTGAGGAGGCACAATCTTTGGATCTGCTCCAATATCTTGCGATGGTTCGCGAACTCCATTGACTTTTACCACACCACAGAACCGTAGGTTAACATGGGTCTGATAGCGCTAGTGTAGATCGATAGCATCATCCGCTTTTTGCTATTTGCTAGGCAGATCTAATGTTTAGAGGCCAATGCTGAAATTTGTGAAAGCGTCCAGTGGGGATTAATGAACAATAGCTGAAAAATCTGGAATGTGAACAATGAACATGGCTGTGGGCAAAGTTCTGGAGAGTTCTTAGGTTTCTCAACGACCTTTCTTTTCAATCTATCCAACAAAACGAAATTTTCTAAGTATAATATATTAAATGTTCAGACATTAATCACAATTCAAGACATTTTCACGGGTAAGCGCCGGAGACTTGAGTCGAATTGTACTGAAAACGTCTGATTTAAAAAAAAACAAATTTTAGGTATATTTAACAACGTTTTTCATTTTTCTGAGCTAGACAAAATATCATGCATTTAAATAACCATCTCAAGTACAAATTTAAATATGAATTTTCTTAAACCATATAAGTAAGTACATAAATTGGATTCGCCCCCGTCTCCCAAAATTGTACAAAAAAAAAAAAAAAAAACCATATTTTATTTCCAGCGAACACACATAATTCGTATTGCATAAGATTTGTGACGAAAAAAAAAAACAAATTTACATGAAAAATGTTTTCTTGTCCAATAAAGCAAATACTCAGCAATTTTGTGTTTTTTCTTTTTATTTTTTAGCTGAATCCAAGAAGAGAAAAAGCCTTTCAGATGGATAAAAACAAAGAATTCATCCTAGTAGGTATCACTCCTTTTCTTCCTCTCCCTCTATATGTATGTATACTCGGATTACATTTTATCTAATAAAATGAAAATTCCTCTTTGTCCCAGTTTCAGATACACATACCTACAATACCAGACCACCAAGAAAAGCACTAGTCAGCCCAGGCTAACCAGTACAAAAAAAAATAAAATTTTCCCGAAAATAAAGTCCAACACAAGCGACGACACGATTTTTGCATAGAAAAGCTTGCAAACATGCATAGAATCAAATATTTAGGGAATTATCCTTTTTTGTCCTGCAATAAAATATTTTTCTCTTGTTCTATCTGAAATTGTCCTTTGCTGATCCTCTCAGCCACCACCACCACCACCACAACAACAACTGTTGTCACCACCACCATCACAACCAGCATCACCAACAACAACAAGAACAAGAGCAACAAGAATCCATCGCTTTTACAACATACCATTCTGGATGCTTCTCCTAATACTAGGGCTGGCTTTTTACAACAGGATTGAAACAAGACCGAACACAACTCAGGCAAAATATAGGATGCTACTATATAGCGCATCGCCGCCGCCTCCTCCTCCTCCATGAAAACATTCTCGTTATGACAGGAATTTCATCTTCCGACAAAAGATTTGGTTTTGAACTAGACTCCTGTGTTGGTTATGCATTTTATTTTTGGCTTATTATATGTAGTTACCTCGTTAGCTTTTGTTTGACTGTAAACTGTTGCTCTTCAGGATTTTAATTGTAAAGGTTCGTGTGAGCAACTTTACAATAATATGAAACGACGAAGACATGATAATGCTCTGAGATTTTGGATGACCTGACTATATAGCTTTAGATATGGGATACATATGTCCCTAGTTACTATTACTACTTAGCAACAATATTCATCGTTACGCTGACACAAATCTTTGCATATATACCTACCTACATACAACAGGACTGCCATGTTAGTTCTATAATAGTGATGATGCTATCTATCTATCCGACATATACATATACTAACTATATATAGGTACACAAAAATATCGACCAATGACCATCGACATGGTTATGCAACTTTTAGTGTGTGATTACCCGACAATTTGTTTTTTTTTTTACTTGCGATGATGCTCTGTTGCAAAACTATACCTGCGGAGACTTTGAAAGTTGCATTCATTGTATACAGGCGAAACTTTTAAACTATGTTAATAATAGCTTAAAGATAAAGTTTCAAAGTTCAAGGAATTTAGGTCTTGAAATATGAAGAGGATTAAAAAAAAAAAATCTTTTCTCCTGGGATAACCTTGTATAGAAGAGAATGCAAAAGAACATCATCTAAGGAAGTGTGCTAAGGAATTAAGGACGCATTCTCACTATTTACGCCCATGTTGATCGGATTTTTTTTCTTCATCTTTTAGAATTTCGCGAGAAAAACAGAAAAATTCTTTCTTTGCAATTATACTAATTCTTCGAAAGAAGAAAATAAACAACAAAAACCTATTCAACGTCATGATGTCGCATCGGAAAAATAAACATAATCGAATGCGGGCGTTAAGTACCTATCCAAAGAAATTTTCTAGAGTTGTTTGTAGACTTGGCTTAAAGAGCTCATGTCTGCAAGAGAGGTTTCCACGCTACTTAATTTTCCATTCCCCCCATCCCACCACCTCCTCTCACTCGAATAAATTAAAATTAACATTTTCTCATCTCCTTTTATATATTCTGAATCTTTTCCCCATATCCGGATGTACTCGGAAGATTGGATTTGCATCTATCTATAGGATTGAAGTTTTAGTCTACTTCTTCGTCCTTATAGTATACACCTATACATAGTTTTTATTGTCAACATCTATACCCTTATTACACAGTAGCACATTTTCACTCAGTCATGTTAAAACCAAAACATTATGCGACATACGCATCCTTACTTCTAACTGAATTCATTTACATGAAAAAGGTATTGTTATTTTTTATGTACATACGTACATACATATTCTGATGCGTATTCTCATGTGTGTATACAAATGTAACTAGTAAGTGCGGCTCAGCAGGCTGATACAGTTCAACATTCATGTATACAAACAGGAGAGCTAAGACCCATCATCCACATCCGTTTCCATTCGATGATGGAAGAATTTTAATTGGTGATAATCTCTAGAATTTCTAGTTTTTAACTGAGTTAAAAAAAAGGGGGGGGGGGATGTTCTCAATTCGCGGCATATGAATATTATTATTTTTGATATAAATCTCTTACAAATCTGGATAAAATTGATGATTTACTGTCCATGGATACCGAAACTTCAACTTAATGATTTCAAGTCAGCCTCTGATTATCGGCCAATAAGCTTACTTTGTTATCTTAGCAAAATTCTCGAGAATTTAATGAGCTCACAGATTCTTCAGTATGTGTCGGATAATAAGCTCATTTCGAAATGGCAGTCCGGTTTTCGTTCTGGCCATAGCAGTGAAACTGCCTTGCTGAAAGTTTCTACTGATATACGCAATTCACTGGACAGTGATTTGTTAACAGTGTTAGTACTCCTCGACTTTACTAAAGCATTTGATTCCGTCGATCACAGTTTAGTTTTATCGAAACTGCAAAAAATGTATAATTTTTCTCTTTCCTCTTCTAGAATGATTTCAGATTTCCTTTTCAACCGCTCGCAGCACGTTAAAGTTGGGGATGCTAAATCGAAGTGGATTAGCATCAAATGTGGTGTTCCGCAAGGCTCAATTCTTGGGCCGCTTCTCTTGAGCTTATTCATAAATGATCTTCCTGATATTATTGAAGACGTGAACATCCACATGTATGCTGACGATGTTTAGATATATCTATCTCGTCCAATTGGATTAATGGAGGACTGCATACATCGAGTTAAATGTGGTGTTCCGCAAGGCTCCATTCTTGGGCCGCTTCTCTTTATCTTATTCATAAATGATCTTCCTGATATTATTGAAGACCTGAACATCCACATGTATGCTGACGATGTTTAGATATATCTATCTCGTCCAATTGGATTAATGGAGGACTGCATACATCGAGTTAACCGTGATTTAATAAATATATCTGATTGGGCCACTAGCAACCGACTCTTGTTGAATCCCCTGAAGTCTTCTTGTATGGTCTTCTATAGGAGTGATCTTGTATTTTCAGATCTTCCCTCTATATATCTCAATGGAGTACTTTTGCCTTATGCCAGGAACGTTAAGAACCTTGGTGTTTTTTTCAATAGTAAATTGGAGTGTTGTGACCATGTTAATTCCTTATTACAAAAGATATATGGCGGTCTTCGATTGCTTCGTCTGTCGAGTAGTCTGCTCCAGGTTGAGTTAAAGCTAAAGCTAGTTAAGGCACTGCTAATTCCACATTTCACTTTCCGTAGTACAATTTATTCGCAGCTTGACTCTGTGTGCAGTCGTAAGTTAAATGTAGCTTTTAATGATTACGTACGTTTTGTGTATGGTTTAAGACGTCACGATCACGTTTCTGCTTATAGAAATTCTGTACTAGGATGCTCTTTGGATACATACTTAGAAATTAGATCATTAGTTTTCCTACGAAATTTGATAATTTCTAAGTTCCCTTCGTATTTATTTAGTCACTTGCAATTCTTGCATTCGTCCCGTCAAGTAAGTCTTCTGATTCCTCGTGCACGCTATGTTGTTGGGCAACGTTCTTCTTTTCCGTTATTTCTCGTGTATGGAATTCCCTTCCGGTTAACGTTAGAGGGCAATCTCGGACATCTGATTTTAAGAATGAGCTGAAGCGTTTCCTGGATTCTTCCTAATCTAAAATGTGCCGATGACACAATTTTGCTACGTAGCTTAGAATAAAATTAAATTCTGGTCTTTTCAATTTTATTTTCTATTTTTTTTATTTTTATTTTATTATTTTATAGATTTTTTTTTTCAATCTATTTTGATCTCTCAGTAAGTTACAATTATTATATTATTATTATAGTTTTATTTGTTCTTAAATTTATTTTTTATTTTTTTCTCTTGCATTATATTTATTTTGAATTCCCCATTTTCACTGTACTAGAAAAAGATGTAATCTCTTGTACAAATCCTGGAATAAATTATTATTATTATTATTAATTCCTGTCCTTTTGGAAGTCTTCAATTCGGCGGTTGAGACGCATTCAGACTTTCCTTCTAGTTGGAGGCGATCTGTTATGCGCTTGATTCCAAAGAAGGGAGATTTGCAGAGGATGGGGAACTGGAGGCCAGTAGCGCTATGCAATGTAGACTACAAATTCGTCTGCAAAGCGTTAGGGGCGATACTCCGCTCAGTGATTGCCTCGGTAATACACCCGGAACAGTCCTATTGTGTACCTGGTCGTAGTATCTACGACAATATCGCGGTAGCCAAGCATTTGTTTGCCTACCATGAACAGACAGGTACTCAAATGGCCATGATTTCGCTTGACCAGCAAAAGGCTTTTGATAGTGTCTCGCACGAGTATCTCTTGACTGCTCTCGAGGCATTTGGGTTTCCGCCCAGGTGGCTCGATATCGTCGGGAAACTGTATAGAGACTCAGCGATTTTGATTAAGCATCAAGGACAAGTTCTGGCTCCTATCTCGTTTCATCGAGGTATCAGACAGGGCTATCCATTGTCAGGTATGCTTTATGATCTTTCGTTGGAGCCGCTACTGGTGAATCTTCGTCGAATGCTCGGACGGTATGCGGTTCATCTGCCATATATCAATGTGAGGCCTCTTATGTTGGCGTATGCGGATGATCTGTCTATTTTCGTGACAAGAGATGAAGCTTTTCCGGTCGCTCGTGCTGTTTTCGAACAGTTCGAACGTATAGCGGGCGCTAAAATCAACCTTAGTAAGAGTCAAGGCTTGTGGTGTGGAAGGTGGAGAGATCGTACAGATACTCCACTGAACATCCAATGGACTAATATTTGCCTGAAGTATTTAGGTGTGTATATCGGACGCGAGAGTAAATCAAATAATAGCCGCATCGCTCTTGAGAAACTCTCTAGAGCTATAAACTCATGGCGTAGTCGACTGTTTCCATTATCCTTAATGGGTAGATCAGTCGTGATAAACTATTTGATTACCTCGTCCATCGTTCATCTGCTAAAGTCTGAGACGTTTGATGAAGGCTTCGTAGGTCTTCTTCAAGCAAAAGCGATAGACGCCTTTTGGTGCGGAAGACGATGGGTTGCTGAAAGCACGCTCTGTCTGCCAGTCAAGATAGGTGATTAGGTCTCACTAACTTGGCTGTGAAATCAAGGTGTCTCCAAGTGCGTGCATTCCAAAGAATGTTTTGCCAGAGAGACAGCTTGATTTCTCAACTGTGGGTGAATGTACTGGGAGGGATCGGCATAGGGGAGTATTACTACCTACTCTCTGTTCGACCACCTTATCCTCGTGACTGGCCACAGGATCTAATCTCAACGATTCAGACCTGGGGCAGAATCAGGCCAGCATTTCACCTTCAGTGGAATGCTCTACGGTACACGCAATTCGCGTCGATTCCAATCAGGTTTAATCCTGAATTAATAGATTCAGTGTTCAGTAATGCTCGGGGTTTTGAAGCTGACACGCATACACTGACAGTTCTCGGAGATATTATTGCTATCTCTGGAGACTGTCGAATAAACACTAACACTTCACAACTACACGACCTGGCTGCTTCTGCACGGGAGAGATTTCGCCAACTTGGGACCAGTGACCCTGCCACTAAGTTGGAAGATGCTTTCGTTCTGAACAGACCACCACACACACCTTTCAGCACACTTACAACACGTGTGCTCCGTGACGTGCTTATGTCCATAAGACCTCCAGAGTATACAGGATACAACAGATGGCGAACACACCAGAGTAGTCTACAGTTATCCTTCTAGTTACAAAGATGCTGATGTAGCATTCAAATTGCTGCATCACAGTCTTATGCATCCTAATCAGTTGTCACATATTGACCGCCGAGTTCAAAGGATTTGCACAGTTTGTGGTGGTGAAGGCACCCTGTTTCACAGGTTCTTTACTTGCCCGGCTTTGCAAGATCTAATGGATCTCGTGCGCGATATGTGTCAGTTGATCCACCCGAATTTCAGCATTACTAGAACATCGTTTCTATGGGGGCCAAAGGTTTGTAGTCGAGTGAATTGTCTGATTAGCTTTGTGTTGACACTGGCCAAATCTACAATTCACTTGTACTACATGAGAGTCGAAGATGGGAATCAGAACACTGACCCACAACACCACGCACACGCACTTAAGCGCCACTTCGTTGACAGATTGAAGAGACGTTTACGTCTTGAATATTGGCAACTAACGCTGACACATTCAACTGCACATGGCAGCCACTATCGTCGGTGCAGGACAGAGCTCTTGTCTTTCACTGGTGATAGCAGGCCACCGCATTTGCAACACTAGTCCACGGGGCTTCTCCCCGCTTAGGAATCGTTGCACGTGCTGTGGGAAGGACAAGCACTCTGTTAGAGATGCTAAGCTGGAGGGATGATGAGGGCAGTTTGTAGAGGTCTATGATACTACAGACTGCCCTCGCGGGACTCTATAACGGTATCGCGTAAATTTTTCGTTCGTTCGGTCATTTATTTTTAATTCGGTTTCGGTGTCGGTGCTAAATTTCAAAATTTTATGTTGAAAATTCGTTCGATTAGGCAATTATTTTTATTAGTTTATTTTGGAAATTTGGAACTTCTTGGAGCTGCCACTTACCCAATTGTCAAAATTGGGACTTTTAAATTTTTTGTCTATCTTTTAGATCCTTTTCAAAATTCTTGTAGCCGTTTTTTAGTCTCTTTTGAGAATTTTGTCTTGTTTGTTTTCCTTTTGTTTGTGTCTTTTTTCTTGTTCATTAGTTTTTCTAATTGTTTTAATTGTTTAATTGTCCCTATTGACCTTTTATAACTTTTAGATTAGCTAGCGACCTTTTGTTTACACTTTGTAGAGCCTTTTGCCACCTATTTTTAGGGAATTTTAAAAGAGCCAATGAGCCACTAAATAAAGAGCTTATACAAATAAAAAAAAATTATTAAATCTTCCAGCAAAAATTTGTTCAGCTGGCTTAGGACTTAATACGTCAAAAATCAAGAAAATTCGAACTAGGACCAGCAATAACGTCAATCATGGTAACTTCATTATCGGAACTGATGGTACAGATAAAAAAAAATGTAACCTGTTACTATAGTGGTAAAATCTACCAGAAAGTCATCCAATCCACAAACGTCCGTTTGCAGAAATTTTTTTTTACCCTTATGTGACCAAATAGGGTACCCGGCATTTTTTTCGGGTTTCACATCGTTTCTAGAGGCCTGTGTGAGAACTCATAAAAAACACTTCTAAAGAATCTTCGAATATTTTCGATACAAATCAAGTTTTAGAAATATGGTTTTTTTGTCATTTCTGAAAACTATACTTCTAATACCCAAGCAAGGCCGTATATATGGGGTTGGTTTGAGGGGTTCAAACCCCTCCATCGGAGTAGCCTACACTTTCGTTAAACTGATAAGCCAAATTCTTACCCATAATTCTTTATAATGTAGCGGCTTAGAACAATTGGTTTTGTCATTTTATATCGTTTCACCGTGGCACTTTCAGATAAAGCAACCTTAGGAAAAACGTGTCCTAAATAGAGAAAGAAAATAAGCAGTCCAGTATGTATATACACATCAGTAGATGGTACCCTGGTAGAAATTGCTCATAGTTTTACCTTAGTTCTTCCCTGGTAGACAACACTCATCGTTTACAAAATTTTAATACCGGTGTTTCTCTATGTTAATCTCTTATTTTCTGAATTTAAAAACAATATCATCGCTAATAATCATGATTACGCTCAGTGATGAGGTATTTAATTTACTCACCAATGAGAATCGTGATTACGCTCGGCGATGAGTGATTTGATTTATTCACAAGGGAAATCATTGAATTGCTTATCATATGAATGCGAAGTATATATGTGAGTTTAGTCGGGAGCTAGAACAAAATTCAGAATTACAGTGATCCAACCAATCATAATGAGCCCATCAGTGCGCTCATGATGATTGGGCTACTACCAGGGTTGTCCCGCAAGTGGCGGTGTTTATGCACACCAATACTTATTTGACTGAAGAGCCTCAAGATGTTTGCAATTAATTCATGAAGAAACATATAGAAAATTAAGTCCCGATGAGCGTTCATTAAAACTCATCGAGGAGCTAATTGGATATCATGAAACTGCTCTCTATATACAAATCCTATAAATCCCTATAAATAAATATTTATTTTTGTCATCACCGTGTCAAATGACATTTCTACTAGATAAATTTGAATTGATTTTTGTGATTTATCGGATTTTAAATGAAATTTTTATTATTGATTTTAAATTAATTATTTGATTTGCTCGCGCGGAAAGACTGTCGGCCATATGCTGAATAAGACGTTATGCCCAAATCCTTACGGTTCAGCGTCTCCGAGTTTGGTTTGCAGCCGGAGTTTGAATTTGGAAAAATATATTAAATCAATCTCAAAATCAAATTCTCATTTATGAACTCATCATGAGACTCATTGACATGCTCATTAATAATCACATCGAGACACTAATTTATATGCTCATTATAATAAGCTCGTCGTGACACTCATTATGTACTCATCGGAGTGCTCATAGAATATTGTAAAATGCACAAAAGAGAAGTATAAAAAGTATACATTTCTAAATAAGTGAAAGAGATGCAATACCTCATGCACACTATCTGTGAAAAAGTTAATAAATGATTTTTTTTACCGGTTTTGATTTAAATTTCTTCAGGACGTTATAATCTCATTACTCATGAGGAGCTCATTGATGAGCTCCTCGTGATTTGTCTACCAGGGTAGCTTACTTTGATACATCGTAGCTTAATCGCAGTGGTATTATAAATTTTGTTCACATTTTAAAGGGAATATTAATTCTAAGTTCAATTTGTTTTCCGTCCTTAAAACACAAACTTTATTAAAATATGGTAACTACAATTTTCCATGATTTTATTTAAATAGCTTAAAAAATTATTTGTTTACTTTTTAGGGCATTTTAGATAATTACATGGTCATTTCTAAAATGCCCCTTAAAAATTAAATTTGCTATCTTATTAATTTTTTTAATTGCTTTTTTGGCCCCTTCAATAAAATCTGGGTTGCTGTTGAAAACTTTACTTTTAAGGTATCCCCAAAGTAAGAAGTCCATTGGGGATAAGTCCGGGCTACGAGGTGCCCAGTTGGCTTCTTTGGGTATCACTTTTCGTCCAAAAATTTCGCGAACAGCACTTAATGAGTCGTTGGAAGTGTGGCATGTTGCCCCATCTTGCTGAAACCACGATCTTTGATTAAAACCATCGAAATCCTGTAGCGCTGGTGAAAAAAAGTACTGTAGCATGGCAATATACCGCTCTGTATTCATTGTTACAGCATTTCCTCGACGATCCTCAAAAAAGTATGGACCAATAATGCCTCTTGCTGACAAAGCTGCCCATACAGTAATCTTGGGTGAATGCACAGGTTTTTGATGCTTCAATTTAGGATTAGTGTCACTCCAATACCTGCAATTTTGCCTATTCAGATGCCCTTTTGAGTGGAAGTGTGCCTCGTCTGAAAAAAAATGTTGGTGAAGCTGGTGAACCTCTCTAACATTTCGTTTGCAAATTGGAGCCTGTGAGTGTGATCTTGAGGCTTTAATTCCTGTACCATTTGGATTTTGTACGGATGACGCTCTTACACGCTCAACGTTTTCGGGATCTCTTGATGTTCTAGGTCGGCCGGATCGTGGTTGATTTTCTAATCAATTGAATCGATGGAGCTTCATTTGTACGCCGTATGTTTTAATGAGCGCAAAATTTTCGTTGCGCTAGAGTAAAAGAATCGTTATTGCGGTGGTACTCGCGTACACAGAACGCACGTTTTTTATCACTGAACGACGACATGGTACTGAATTCATATTGGCCGCTCTTGCGCTTCGTAACTCCTCCTCCCCACCCCGCCGTCGCTGCTCGACGCAGCTACCGATTCAAATTTAAACGGACCTTTGGTTCACCCTGTATATATGATAAACGTTGCTAATCATGCAACATCTACCTATTATTTATGTTGAAAGAAAAAATGATAACGTCTATGAATTGGTTCTACGTTTAGTGGTGTATTTTCTTAACAACTAGTCCATTGTGTCTAATCCTGATTTCGTTTCGCTAAAGAAGTGTATTATGTATTTTTGATTTTTGTGGAGCAACAGTGCTTCTTCAGAACTTATCTTACTAAAATGGCTTTTCTGGGTGAAAGGTAAAAATTGAAGATAAAGCCTATTGGTGTCTTGATGCTTGTAGCTGATGCGGAATGTAGGCTTTGTTTTTTTCTGATTATTCGCACTACAGCATTGCCTATCCCGCCAGTGCCACCAATTCAGTACCTTGGTTGGATAAGGCTCCTAAAAATAATCGTTACAGCGAAGGACTACCAACAACCATAATGGAGAAGAAGTTCACAAGAATCTATACTTAGTGAGAGCTCCTGGAGTGATTCTAATCCTGCAGTTTCGCACTTAATTTTGCCCCAGAATTTTTTCCACCTAGTGATTTTTTCATGTTTGGAAAGAGAAAAAATATTGCATGTGGTTAAATCTGGAGAATAAGGTATAGATGGGGAAACACCTGGTAGCACAATTTATTAATTTTGACCATGGCAATTGTAGGCGTTCGAACTGGTGGTGCATTGTCGAGGTGAAACTGATTTTTCAGCAATTCAACATGCAATCATAAAAACAGTTGAGTATGAAATTTTCGGTCAATGAAAGCATTTCTGCCTTTTTCAGAGCTATTAAAAATTTTCTATTTGGGAGAAACCACACGCTGCAGTATACTTCACTGCTCGTGGATGAAAGACACTCTCTCAATCCCTCCCCGAGTATCTGTCTTGGACGAGAAGTGAAGTATAATGCAGCGGGTGGTTTCGCCCTTTGGCAGATCTACTTAAAACATTTTGTGTATATATGTATGTAAAAATGTAAAAATTAAATTACTGCTGCGATTTGAGCGCCATCTATTATACTGACTTATAAAACAACCTTCGAATTTAATCAAAGCAAGTACCAAACTAAAGGTACCTAATAGAAATTTAAATTTTCTGTGACCGTTATAGTATGTACATATTAATTTCTGGCACGCAATCCGCATGCTATAGGTGCAAGCAGTGTTGGGCGTAATCTGATTGCAGTGTAATTTAATTAATAATTCCATTACAGTTTAGTCAAATTACAAAGTAATCTAATTAAATTGTATTCGATTACATATCAATCAGATTACTTATGAGAGAATATGTAATCTATCAAATGTGTAATCTGTTACAATATAATTAGATTATTTTGTAATCTAATTACATTGTAACAGATTACTTTGTAGATTACTTAAAAGTAATTAATAATATAATGACATGAATCGAAAGAAAATGGTATTGTTCTCGTACGAAATTAGTTTTAGGGAGTTTTATGAAGAATTAGAATACAAATATCTTACATATCTTAAATGTCTTAAATGTAATCACATTAATTAGATTAACATGTAGTGGGATTAACTTGTAATCGATTAATGTGTAATCAGATTAACTTGTAATCACATTACACGTTAATCGATTACATTATGTAATTATGGAAATGGATTACATTAGTAATCTGTTACAAAGTAATCTGATTACAGATTACATGGTTAATTGTAATTGTTAATCATTAATCAGATTACATTTTGCCCAACACTGGGTGCAAGCTATGTGTATATGTTACAGTCAAAACACGAAATCCGTTAAAACCCGATTTTACTAGGAAATTCTAGTTCTAACAAAGCGCTCTCGGTAATTCTAGTTTTAACTAATATAACACAGTTAAAAGTAGAATTAACGAGAGAGCTTTGTTAGAACTAGTATTAACTAAAGAATATTTAGTTAATTCTGGTTGTGGCTGAATTCTCGCGTAGCTCTTAGTTAAATCTAGAACTGACTGGTTGCTATTAGTAATTTTTACAGTGGCTCTTTAGTTACCCAATTTAATTTTAATTTAATTTACTCAATTCGAATTACCTATAGTAAAAACAAATTACAACAGTCCAAAATTCATCTTCAACCCGCAGACAAAATTTAACGAAGTCTGAGGATTTTATCTGAATCACCTTCAAGATAAAAAAAAATCAGTTGAATTTGCACAAAGTTTCTATTCACAAGTCCCAAGATTAAAATTATCGGCAAATTGTGAATAGAAAAAGGAAAAAAATTATGTTATCATGGAAATTCTCTACGAAAAAAAAAAAAAAATTTGCATAAAATTTCACACACAAAATTTTCGGGTAGGTCCCTATATCTACTACTCGTATACCTAACAACTACATACATACCGTAAAAGTAAAAGAGAATTAGGGGCGAAGAAAAACTGAAAGAAAACTTAACTGATAAAAACTCTATAAAGACCCATCTTGAGATGTGGTTAAGAATTCTTTATACTTTGACTCGTCCAGAGGAAAACACCCTACTTTACATTACAGCCTGACGCGTTCTCGTATATATAATTTGAAATTCAACTGCTGGAATGGGTGTGGTGGATTCATTAATTAAGACTGAAACTTACAAATATCGAGCCAACTTTATTTTATATTTTTTGTAAGAAATTTTTCTTTTCCTTTAATTACTAACATAAAAAAAATGGGGTAAGGTGGAATTCAGTGTGAATACTAAGAAATTAATATTAGCCACGCGTAATGTTTTTATAATGAGAAAAATGAGGAACTAAATAAAAAAATCCAAAAAGGGAAACTCAAAATTTTAATTGCATATCATATAACATTGTGTTGAACATATTCAGTTGGGTGACCTGATCTTCTCAAATTTTATACCAGGAATATTCAATGCTTAAAGAAGACATCTCCTCAATAGCCTATCTGTCATGAACATATGACATATCTTCCGATCTCTGCTGCCCTCATGAGTATTAACCCAGAATTCAATTTCTTTTATAAAAGAATTCACAGAATATAAAAAGGAGAGAAGAAGTCCTTAAAGTATTTCAATCTTTATATAGACATCAGGGGCCTGTCGTATATTTATAAAAAATATTTTGGAAAAAGGACTATGTACAAGCTCCGTAATATCCGGAAGTATGAGTATGGAACCGGATATATATATATATATAGAAGGAAGAAGGTCAAAGATAATTTGAATGGCATAATTGACTTCAAGTTTTGAGAAAAATCGGTTTTTTTTTAACTTTTTTAAGTTGGGGGTGCGGAATTTTGATGAAAGTAAGAGAAATATTTCTTGTTCTCTTCAAGTTTTATTTATGGTAAGTTCAAGGGTTCACAAAAATATTACTTTTTTTGAGTGACGGGTGGGATGTGATGCGGTATTTTTTTTATTTCTTTAGAAGATAGCTTATTATATTATTCTACTTCGGGTTCTTATAGATATAAGCCTTCATGTCGTTTGGATGAAACACAGTCGGTGGGTTATGATGAGGTATGATATTCTATTATTATATTTTCGGAAAATAATGAGATGCAAAAAATGAAAATATCGGTAGAAAATATAATACATATGGTATTGCTGCCGTATTTCAATCTTTAATAAAAATTTCAATTATCAAGAACCAAGTCAAAGAATATTTTTCAAATAAATGTAGTAAGTATATTTACTTATAATTATAATAAAAATGGCTGCGGGATACATAGGAGGAATATTTTAACGAGGCAATATCCGAAACCTTTATTCACCAATAGCGTCATAGATATTGAGAAAGTTTTAATAAAATGTTGTGTCCAGAAAATCGGGAGAAATTTGAATACAATTCGCAGACAGGCTGTCAGCGACACAATTCGTAATTGCATAACCCATCCATACTTGGGGTGTTTTCTTTTTTGCTTCGGAGTTAACTTCCAACCCAAGCCCCTTCCTGGTCACATAGGGATCATATCGAATGAAAGGGTTGACCTTTTAGCTAGGGCTGGCCATAGGCGTTCCCACCTCAAGTATCGGATCTCTCATCGAAGCGAATATTGATAGGAAGCAACAGCAGAAATGGACGAATCTGAGTACTTGCATGGTGCATAAAACTGTTTCTTAATGAACCCAATAGGAATTATCTCTGATTTTCTTATGGGGCTCGGAAGGAAATAATGTAGAGCTGTGGTTGGCCTCATCACCGGCCACAGCTCGCTTCATGCTGATCTAACAAGGATGGGAGCTGTTGACAGCTCTGTGTGTCCGTACTGCCTTGAAGGAGAAACTGAGCAACCGAACACTTTTTGTGTGCTTGTACGGCCTTCAGGCGGAGCAGGCTGCATATTCTCAGGTCTGCCCTTCTATCTGTAGATGAGCTGAAAAATGTTCCTCACCAAGACTTGATGCGCTTTATTAAGAGGACAGGAATGTTCTGATGAAAGGGCTTCTAGCAGGAGAGCACAATGGGCCGCTCTAGCTGCCGTGATTGTGATGAATTCTCCTGTCCTCCTGCCTTACCAAAAAAAAACCCAAGCCCCGAACCGAAGAAACAAACTCTTGTTGTTGTTGTGGGAGTCATTGCTTTTTGTTAGGAGCATAAATCTTCTAGAATTCAAATGCAAAGAGACGTCTAATTATTTCGTTGAACGAATTTTTGGGGTTTGTTTAAATTAATCAAGTTAAATATTTTCTTAGAATGGTAAGTAATAATCTGACATTAATTGTAATAATAGTTTATTATTAATTTTTATCTTCATTTTGCATGTAAAGTAGACCTAATAACATTCTATTTATGCGAAAATGGCTTTTTTATCTAACATAATTAGTAAGTCAGTATTTTTGTTATACAATTTGTGAATGAAGTTTGACATTTATGGCTCCACTGAACAAGAGCACGATACCCAACTATCAGAGTCTTATTGCTGGTAGGGGTACTAACAACCTCCGATGATTTCGGAGCCATGATTCGGAAACAAAAAAAAACATCCATGATCAAATAGCAGCATTCACTGACATTACCTACTTAAATCTGTATAGCTCTCTCTACCCTACCCCAATCGCAATAATATCATAGCAGCGCAAAAATTTAAATTCTAATAAATTACAAAATCAAAAAAAAAAACACTTTTCAAGCACATTTTCTTCAGAACATTTTCACCTGTTCAAGCTCATTAATTCTTTAAAAGTTTTTTGGTTACATGCAAAGATTTCTAGAGCTCCTTGAATTTAAATACCTTACACTTGAATATACCACCTGTTCTCTTAGAACTCTTCCGACTTTATAGCGCACAGTATTTCACACATATGTATGTATAAATACAACAGTACTTGTATATACATACATACAACAGCGAATTGTCAGTCACTTCGTTCGAAACTCCTTATGAAGGTGTTGTAGAAAACTATTTTTATTGTTAACTTCATGAAATACTTTCCAGTCTAATTAACATAACCTGAAGGTACGAAAACATCAAAATTAAGTATCCACTGAAAAGCTGTGAGAACCGGGGAAAATATCGTACCGTACTTTACTGTACCTATGTATGTATATATATAAAAGGAAAATGAGCATCTTTCCATCCGGATTTTTGTGGCCCTCTGTTAGTTAGTCCTTCCGACCCCTCCGCCATATTAAGTAATGAATGTCGAGGGAATGAAAGTTGAAAAGTTTAACTTGAATTTCTCTAAATGTCTCAAGAACTTAAAAAAGAAAGTTCTAATTGAAAAGTTTTTAAGAAAAACTTCTTCTTCTTGAACGAATTCAATATCTTCTTTTGTTAGTCAGTCAGTTCAGTCAGTTCAGTCCGTCAGTCCGTTCTCTCTATATAGAGGACGCAAGGGAGAAAATTTTCAAAATGCTTATACTTTTCTATCCAACTTAATTCAAGAAAATGTGAACAGACGACGACAGGTAAGTAGGAAGAGAGTTTCATTTTTTTTTTTTTTAATTTTAAATTTAAGAAGTCCCTAAATGAACAGTTGTTCAGTTTTTGAACAATTTAATTTCTAGTCATTTAAATAACCTTCAACACCTTTCATCAAGTTGATGCGCGCCGGATGTGCTTGGCAACAGCGAATATTATTTTTATGCAAGTAAAATACTTTAAATTACCTTATGAGTTCCAACTGCATGGGCGCCATCGTACACGTAGAGGTGATCATTGCAGTCCAGTTGCAGCATATCGAAACGGAGCATGAAACGTTGTAAAATTGAGTGCGTCTGGAACGTTATTATGCAGTCCAAATTCCTCTCGTTTTGAGACCATAAGACAGCACCATCGATTTTCCGATAGAGCTGCTGCAGGAAGTGATTTTTGCATAGCGATTGCATGTAATCTGAAATGAAATGAAGCAAAAAAAAAAATGGGGCATAAGTGAAGTGCTTAAAATGAGAGCTTTTTTATTTTGTTTATTTCATATTAAAATTGAAAAAAAAGTCATATCATCTGAGTAAAAAATAGTATAAAAAAAAATGGTTAGTATGGGCTGCTTATATTTACATGTTTGCAGCAGGGTTTTGTAAGTTTAGTTAGAGACCTTCCTGCGGGTAGAGTAACTCCAAAGATGCTGCTAGATTGTTTTGATTACATAGAACCAGAAATGATTAACATAATTAATAAGTCATAAATGACGGGTGTATTTCCAAGTACTTGGAAAGAAGTAGAAGTGCTGTCACCAATTGTGAAAGTGAAAAATGCCAAGAAATGCGAAATTCTATGGCAGTGTAAATAGTTTTGGAAAAAATCGTACACCAACAAGTCGATAAATGTGTCGAAATAAATAACATAATTATTGAGGAGCAGTCTAACTTGGTAAACAGCCATTAATACATATGGTGTTAATATGGTGTAAATATTATGTAGCTAGCGAGTTTATAAAAGATAAAGAGTATGAATAGTTTAAATTTTATTTTTTCAATAGATATCAACGAGTAAAAGTTAACGATAAACTTTCAGATAGCATAGAATTACTGCATGGAGTCCCGCAGGGATCAATACTGGAAACCCTATTGTTTCTTATATATATAAATGATGAGAAGAGGGCCATAAAACACTCTAAGCTTGCACTTTTCGCAGATAATACTTTAATTTGCATCGAAGGGAACAATATCAGTGAAGTTAACTATATTTTACAAAAAGATATGAATCGGCTTCAAACAAATAAGTTGAAATTAAATATAAGAAAACTAAATGTATGGTGATAAATAGTGAATATTTATATCTATATAAGTATTGGAGGAAAAAGTATTGAACAAGTAAATAAAATAAAATATTTTGGTGTTATTATAGACCATAATTTGAAATTTAGCTGCCATGTGGAATACACTACTAAAAAAAGTGCAAAGAAAATCGCTTTTTTTAAGTAGAATAAGAAAAAATATAACAATTATCAGTGCAATTAATATATATAACGTAATCGGCAAGCCACATTTTAAATACTATTCTATGGTACTCTTCCTTGGAAATCAGCAAATGCTTACATAGTTACAGAAACTACAAATAAGGTAATGAGAACAATTTTGAGATGTAACAGATACACATACACCCATTCAAGAATTATTATATGCTCTTAGATCGTTAAGTGTCAAACAAAGAATATATTTTAATGTAATTTGATGCCTAAATATTTTTAGTTAGGCATATCAGCTATGTAAGAGATGTACATAATTTTTATTTAAGAAATAGTAATGCATTTAGATTGCCACGGAGAACGGCCGTGTTTTCTCAAGATTAATATACTTATAGGTAAGGGATTCAAAATATTTAATGTCAAGGGATATTAAAAATATTAATGGTTTAGTTGAATTTTAAAGAAGAATATGGGAATATGTTAAAGTAAATATTAAGTAAGATAGAAATTTATTTGTTGTTGAGGAATAATTTGTTTACACGTACCAATAACGTAAAAAAAAAGAGTATATCGTCGGCCTAAGATGCAAATGGCAACACAAATATTTTTTTTTGTAATAAATATTAGAATGTTATAAAAGATATAAGATAATTTAAATTTAAATTACTTAAGTTTTTATTTTATAATAAGATAGGGGAGTTTGGCAAATGTTTGCTAATAATTCAATTTTTTCTGGCAGACTTAAGCAATTTTAAAGATAATATATTTCATAAAATATAAAGCAACGAAACAATAAAAATAAATTTTTTCCATAAAACATATGTGTAATGTAACAAAAATAAATGGTAAAAATAAGTATTAGGTAGACCTTAATATTTTTATAAATGAGAAAGGCTGTCGTAAAAGCAATGGTAATCCTTTTTTTTATAGAAGATTTGAGTGACATTAGATGTTGGTATTTTTCAGCTTTTATTGGAATAAAGTCGCGGCAGTTCATCGTAAGTTACTACTTGTCGATCTGTTTTATTGTACCTACAAGGCAAAAGCCTCCACTCTTCACAGTGAAAAGTTTTAAAATAAATTTCTCAATCTTGATTGTACTTGAGAGGTCTTACAGCATTAACTGTTTCCTCCCCCGAAGTACGACCTGGTCTTATGGATGAAATAAACTTAACATTGTCAAAATTTCTAAAAAACATATAATCCAAGTATTCTACATGGTATGGCTTAGATTTTAAACCAGCAGTTTGGCATACATACTTCAACATAATCAGCTAGAACATTTATAATTTTCTTACGCAATTTCCGTTCTATGGTGGAATGCATGAAATCACATTTCATTTGTGTATGCCCCTTTTCAAGATATTTTTGTCCTATCATGATTCTTTTTTCTTGTGCCAAATTTAAGAGAGCATTGGAAAGTGTTGCGTTTCTATTTTGATAGGTGCAGCCATCACTATATAGTATTATCGTGTCCATCATATCATCATTTTCATTAACATGAGTAGTCAAAAATTTATAAATAATAGAAGAAAAAACATGTGAAGTGAGCCTCCAGTCACCTTCATGCCGTAGGTAGCAGTAACCTTCCTTTAGTTTTTAAGTTAAAGATTGTGAAGTTACGAACGATTACTTTCGTTTAATAGTATAAGCTGGATACATTAGATTTTGGAGCTAATAGAACTGATTGTAGGTCAATTGAAAAAAACTTTTCTATTGTCTCCCGTTTTATCTGCGTTTTTTGCAGCGCGACTATCTTCCTTTCTTTTCAAATGATCTTGGTAGGTACTTTGACTTATGTTGTCAGTTTTGTATGCCGCACATATATTGCATTCATCTTTTTTGGGCGAAAATAGTGATAAATTCAGGTAATCGAAAGTGCTGGCAAATGATGCGATGGACAGTGGCAAAACTTTGTTTTTTCGACACCAGTCTTCCTTATACAATTTGTAAAGCTCGCCTTTTGAAGTACACATGGGGTTCAATATAAAGTTTATTGCTCGATTTCCGGCAATAATGAGCTTAGCCAAAGTATCAAAAAATTATTTCAGACTATGTCTCTGTTCTTTAATTTTGACAGTTTTGGGGTTTAATGTTTTTTCGGATTTTTTCGCTTTATTATCTGTTGCTAGTTCATTACTTTTGTCTTTAATCCAATGTCCTATTGTCCTTAGAGGAATTGCAAATGTATTGCAAAACATAGTTTTCCAAATTCCAGCTCTTTTTGTATGTACATAGATCGATGTAATAATTGTATGAAAATTCTCCTCTTGAGCTATTCTCGTCTTTTCGATATCTTGGTCTCTTCGCTGTTATTTTGTCAATTAGCGTAGTAATGTAAATCTTTTTTTCTCCCCAGGTAAGTACCCAAAATTTGTTGAACAATTTGTTTCTATCCTCGTCTGAAATTACATTACATTTCATTGCATATTTTCCGTTACAATTGCATCTTTCTTTTATGGCCTTGGCACGTTCCTAAACTTTGTAATCCCACCCAGTTTCTCTTTTTCGTTTTCCATAATATTGAAGTCCGACTCGTCTATTGATCTTATCATCATTTCTCTTCCATACAGTTTCATCAACATGTCTTCTTTTTTTTTGTCCTAATATTTACTTCAATGATCTCTTCAGCAGAGCGTCCGTTCCATCACTTTCTGCTGGCTGATAGGTTTCGTCTTCCAAAGAAAATGAATTATTTTCAGAAGATATGCTTTCAAAATTATATTCCTATAATATGGCAGGTATAGTTGAGCTTTCGTGCATTTCAATATGTTCGTCCTGTAATAATGTACCAGTAACATTAATTGTGTTTACCAACTCTAAGTCAGGAATTTCACCCATGTTTTCTTTCAACTGGATCAACTCATGCTTACACTAGCATGTAACACTAGCTCATCAAATGTTCTATTTTCTGAAATAGTAGCATTCGGAGATACATGCCCGTGAATGTAGTGCTCAAAAACTACCTCCACAGTTTGTACATCTGTGCACACGTCAAAGGGAACAATGTCGCATAACCTAACAGGTTCTGTAACAATATCATTATCATTAATATTGGATTGATCCTTATTATCCTCTTCAGATGAAATGTTTTAATTTTCTACAGAAACACCAATCATACTAAGAATTTTAGCGGCTCTGAAGCGCGTATCCATCTTGAAAATAAATATTCATTTCGTGTTTCTTAAAATAAGTATTAATTACTATTGATTTTCTTAAATTAAATTATATGATAATGTAAATAGCACTATTCAAATAAGTTCCAAAATGCCTAGAAGATTTTTTAAATAAAAACGTTCAACATATAAAATGGCCTAAGGCCCTGCAACCGCTTTTTATATCTAAAGGAACACGGGCGAGCTCCAAACATCTTCTAAAATTAATGCTTTGGCTTGTCTTCTAGATTAAATTGCTCAAACTATTTTTAAAATACAAAAAGACATTATACGTGAACTACTTACGTAAAACTAAGATATTAACATTTCAGTTTAGATTTTTTTTTAAGATAACAGCACTGACACCTTTCCACAATTGCATATGCAGACAAAACAACGGAGTTAGACAAATTGCTTTTAAATTTCAACAGCAATGGATTCAGGCAACATTCGTTTGGCTCATTCTTTCCATTTCTGTGACATTTTAGTATATAAGCCAATTCACCATAAATTAAATTATTATTAATATATTATTAATACCGATTACCTACAACCTTTTAACAAATTTCTAATGTAGGCATAAGTTAAAAAAAAATAGTAAAAATAAAACAGAAAATTTCTCAAAGGAAAACAAAACAAATAACTCGAATTTCAGGAAAAAAAAAACAATAAATATTTTCAGTTTAGTGCAAACCTTTTTCCCAGTTGAACATTTTTTTTTAATATACTTTTAAAAAAAAAAATTGATTTCCCATTTAATTTCTCTTAAGCAATTTCCATTGATTTTACCTTTCCGTCGTCGTGGTTTACCTAAACAAATTTATTGTACACCGCATCCTCTTTTCTACTAGGTATTCCTTTTTGTGTTTTAGTGTTCGAGAATGCCTCCGGTTCTCGTCTTATTTTCCATAATTTGTTTCCTAAATTTTTTATCAAGTTAAATTTTAACCCTATCCTTGAATAACTTATCTAAAATATTAATTCTTTCTATTAAAACTTTATAAATTCTACTTTCCCTTTCAATTATGCTTAAATTGTATTTTAATTTTAATGCCTTTGTGAAATTTTAATGAACTTTTTTTTAATAACCTTTTGTAATTATTTTTTGTTTTGTTTGTTTTTGATTATTTGCTTTTTCATGACATTTACACCATTATTACAATTCGACTGAGTCCATTATACATGGAGTTTTGAGACCAATTTTGTGGTAATTCAAATAAATTTTATTTGTATAGATTAAAATCCACAGCTCTCTTGATTTCGTCTTCTAGTATTTCTGTGGCACATAATTTTTTTTTCAGCGTCGTTTAAGTTTGATTTTGTGTGCTTCTGTTTGTTGCCTCAAAACAAAAATTTAGCAAGTCTTCACCTCACATAAATGAAATTTTCGTTATATGTATATGTCGTCGGTGATACTGCATAATCGCTCGACTCCTAATATCACTACCGCGTAACTAAAGTCTAAAGTAAAATAATTTTCAGCAGACACTAAATTTCTTTTTTTTTTTTATTTGAGGCCAGCCCTTCCGTTTAACTCGTACACGAATTTGTCTGTCTATTTATTTATACATTTCTTTTTTACTATTTTCGACACTCTCGTAGACCCAATTTTCGTCATCACAGCGAGCTGAAATTTTGGCACACAGGTTCATGTCACGTGACAATTGAATCTATCAAAATTTGAACCGGAAATTTCCATGGAAAACCCGGAAAATCGGGAAAAATCATTTGAAAATTTGGTACAAATATGATTAGTGATAAATCCGTTTTAGGAAATTTGCAGAGTTTTCCGATTTTTCCGAAAAAAAATTCCGGAATTTTCCGACTTTTCTGGAAAATTTTCCGGTAAAAAAGTTTTCTAAATTATGCAGGATCAAGTTCCCTATCAACTGGCATCATTATTTTCTCTCCGACAATGGTGAAAACTTGCAGAAAAATTCGAGGAAAATTCATGTAAAACGCTTTTCCGGAGTTTTTCCGACCAAGTAAGCGTTTGAGCGTTTTGCAACCTAAGACAAAGTTGTAGAACGAAATGAGTTGCATAAAGTTGCTTTTGGGGAAAACTTAATGGAAACCCGGAAAAGCGGAAAAATCATGGAAAAATTTTCATCGATATGATTAGTGATAAATCTGTTTCAGGAAAAGAGCAGAATTTTCCAATTTTTCTGGAATTTCCGGAATTTTCCGACTTTTCCCGAATATTTTCCGACAAAAAAGTTTTATAAGCTATGCGGAATTATTTTTTTTCCGTCCTACTGGCATCAATACTTACTCCTCAATAATCATGAAAACTTGCATGAAAAATCGAAGAAAATTCATGTAAATTTAAAAAAAAAATCATAGTAATAGGAAAAGTCTGTGGAAAACATGGAAAATCGGGAAAATTCAATAAATCACTGTCTCCTCAACCGTAATAAAATTGTTTTAAAATATCTCCATGCAGCACGTAATAACAATTTAGTTAACGTGAAAAAGGCAGAAAATAAAATAAGTAAAAAACGAGTTTTCAAACAAAACTGAGGCCAAGCCGCATGAAAAAGTAGAAAATAAACTTTTCTTCACACACAGAGGTGGACTCAGATTTTATTCGCTGACAATCACCGATATATTTCAGTATGATCAATCAGAGGTAATAAGTGATTTGATTCATGAAGAGAAAGAATATTCAAGAGAAATGTCCCAATCAAAAAATCTGAGTCCACCTCTCACCTCTGTGTGTGAAGAAAAGTTATTTTCTACTTTTTCATGCCGGTTGGCCTCAGTTTTGCTTGAAGACTCGTTTTTTACTTATTTTATTATATATTTTTTCGTTACATTTTCCAATTTTCGATATCAACCTAAATAAGTTCTTACTAAATTTAGACGATATGGCGGTCATAGCAAAGAACTAAGAATTCGGCAAGAACTGTATCTATAATCAAGTTTAGGTCGAACTGATAAAAATTCGAGTCATGCTAAGTCAGTTAAGGCCAATTACAGTACCGCAGTATAAAAATATTTATCCCTTTACGAAATACGAAATAATCTCAAAGTGTCCCGTAAGTGGTGTGAAGAAACCCGAAGCCTATGGATAGGTCATACTTAGACGAAAAAAAATTCAAGTAGGGCGTGGGTGGAATCCTACCGGTTTCCGCGATAACGAGACGTAACGATATTTGGCTATGTTTAATTAAATCACCCTGTAGCTTTTGAACGTTACACCCTATGATATTGATTTAAACTTTGAGATAGAAATCGTTGGATATAATTTAAAATTTTTTCCTCCTGCTCCTCTCCGTTTTCATGTTATGGCTCAACAAATTTAAAATTTCGGAATATTAACTTGTTTTTTTTCTATCGTTCAGAAGTTATAGGGTAATCTATATGAAAACTTACCCAAATATCTTTAAGTCCCGATATCTCGGAAACCGTTAAGATTTCCTCCCACCCATAAAATTTTTTGCTCGGGTTTCACACCACTTACGGGACACCATGTATTTACATATATACACGTAGGGCCCTGAACACATGTTAGTATTAATTTTTAAAACGCACCATTTAAAGGTATACCATCATACATAAGCCGAGCTTACAATTACGCCAATTATAGTGTTATCAAAATTAAACAGATGAAAATTCGGTGCACACTAATATGCTTACGAAATAAACCACTATCCTCTCATCTGGGCTACAATTCCAGATAAGCCTATATTACTTATTTAAACAATGGACTAATTAACTTAAGTAACTGCAACACTTTACACTACATACTCGTAGAATCCGAGAGTGTTAGCGCACAATTAATACCTGTACCAGGGAATGCAAAGAAGGTTGATATACCTAGATAAAATAATTTTATCCTAATGAGATATTTATCAAGAAAATCCTTTATCTTATGACCCGCACTCTAATTCACACTTAGCCTAACTCCATTATGAATATCCAATTTTGAGCCCTACTTCTATATATAGCGACGGCGAATGTATGCAAATTAGCCTCGCACTTAGCTTTGCACATAAAATTAGTCCGTGCGCCGCGTAATGCATGAAAATCACATGCATAACTCACATTAGATCTAGGAGGTTGGAGGAACCATCAGGATGTAGACTATACCTAGTATACACACAAAACCCTGAGCGCAAAAAGTATAAAAGGGGAAAACTGAGCTGTATATGCGGTTTTCATCGCATCTTGTACTTCCTTTATCAAAGGATAATCATGCACGTCGTCGTCGTTGTCGTGTTGTAGTTTGTAGAAGTTGGAGTTGGGTCTTGGGTTAAAGCACCTGCACAATATACACAAGGTGCAGCCACCCCCACCATTTCACAGATGATGCAGAATGCATGGGCCAGGACTTTATTTTTGATTGATGTCTGCAATCAGGAGGCTTCTTACCGGTATCTAAAGTGTACCTATCTAGAAATCTATAAACATATCACGTTGTTTTGCTCCTGAAGAAGGAATGACAAATTCCTCTTCGATTTAAGGCAGTATTCAAAACAGCTATGAACGGTAGGAGGCGTGTACATGATGATGAACAGATTGCCCGGGAAACCTTATTCACTATTATTATAGATATATATTTACATATATGTATGCATATATATATATATATATATAGAGAGAGAGAGTGGTTGGTTATTATAGGGAAGCCTCTAAAGCCTGTAATTTGTCATAATTTGCATAAGATTCAGGGACGAACGATTTGTGTTAACTGGCACCTTGTAAAGGTGAAATGAGTGGGTGGATATATGGGAGGGTAGGTGGCGAGTACTATTATTGTATAAATATACGTATACTAGTATATAGTAGTACTTTATATAGAGGCACTGAGGTGAAACCTCACAAAAGGTATCAATGACATATTAGAATTAATTTCCATGATTTATAGGGTATCATTTCATTCAGCGTCAGTGCTGCTTCGCAAAGCCAATAATTATGGTCGTCCTATATACAGTAGAGTAGGTACCTACCTACCTTGTACAACAGGCTTGAGCTGATTGCAATACAAGTGAAAGGAGATTATTAAGGAATCACGAGTTCTTTATTGCAGAAATTTATGGCATTGGTATTTTGTATCTGTGAGTACTCGAAAAGTGATTACTAAGCCAAGGATAACTACAGAATTTCAAATTATATAAAAAAAAACGAGTTAATGAATGGAAAGAGGAGGGGAGCACCGTTATTTTGAATTATTTTTTTTTTAATTTTTCATGGTAGATCAGATGAGCTAACAACTACCCTTTGAGTACCATAGGCCATATAAGCGCCTGAATTATTGAAATCCATGCAATATTTGCAGAGAAATAACGATTTTAGTGTGTCAAGATAATTTGAAAGGCTTAATTTGGTCGTGTTCCACCAGAGAAGAGATGGTATAAAATTTGAGGCATGTTTGTAGAATAAAATTGAATCTACATTTTATCCTCTAATCACCCTATCTAATTAGTTTGTCAATCCGATAACTAATTTCGGAGCTAACTCGAAAAGAAGGGAACCATTCCTTTTTGAGGCCATTCCCTTTAACTCGTACACGAATTTGTCTATATTTCTTTTTTACTATTTTCGACGATCCCGTAGACCCACTATTCGTCATCACAGCGAGCTGAAAATTGGCACACAGGTTCATGTCGCGTGACACTTGAATCTATCAAATTTGAACCTGAAATTTCCATGGAAAACCCGGAAAATCTGGAAAAATCATTTGAAAATTTGGTACAAATTTGATTAGTGATAAATTCGTTTTAGGAAAAATGCAGAGTTTTCCGATTTTTCCGAAAAAAAATTCCGGAATTTTCTGACTTTTCTGGAAAATTTTCGGTAAAAAAGTTTTCTAAATTATGCAGCATCAAGTTCCCTATCAACTGGCATCATTACTTTCTCTCTGACAATGGTGAAAACTTGCAGAAAAAATCGAGGAAAATTCATGTAAAACGCTTTTCCGGAGTTTTTCAGACCAATGAAGCGTTTGAGCGTTTTGCAACCTAAGACAAAGTTGTAGAGCGAAATGAGTTGTATAAAGTTGCTTTTGTGGAAAACTCCGTGGAAAACCCGGAAAAGCGGGAAAATCTTCGAAAAAATTTCATCGATATGATTAGTGATAAATCTGTTTCAGGAAAAATGCAGAATTTTCCAATTTAGTTAACGTGAAAAAGGCAGAAAATAAAATAAATAAAAAACGAGTTTTCAAACAAAACTGATGCCAAGCCGCATGAAAAAGTAGAAAATAAACTTTTCTTCACACACAGAGGTGGACTCAGATTTTATTCGCTGACAATCACCGATATATTTCATTAT